>JAAWXA010000066.1:1123031-1181248 GCA_038090715.1 Florisuga fusca
CTGGAACACATGGCTGAGGAAGACAAGAAAGAGAGAGGGGAAACTGGGCCTAAGCCAGCATGACCCAGAGAAAGGAATTTTGTTTTAGAGATGTCAAACAGGTACAGCAAAATCATCCAGAACTGGCTGATTTTGGTCTCTGCCCAAGCATTGTCAATTCCTACATGGTCAAGATTTTTCAGAAACTTGAAAAAGATCCTACTCTGCTCCCAAGTGACATCAGGATACCAGTGCTGTCAGAGCTCCTAGCCCTGGGCTGATGCACTGCTCCTGAAAAGCCCTTCACAAACGTCCAGTTCCTGCTCTTTGACTTTAATACCTTTGAACTCTTAATTTGAAATGCTAATTTAGGTTAAGCATCAATCTTCTCCCTTTCCCATCTGAAACTGTGGATCTGTCACTAATTGCATCTCGGTTGAAAAGGTGGAATGACTGGTTCCTGACAGTGCAGAATTTGGGGCTGTTTTGTGGGAGTTATATTTAACAGGTTCGTGCTGTGATAAAAGATGGTTTCTGTGTTTGTAGGACCAAATCCTTGCTGTTGCAGCAGCTTTTGAAGTCAGTTGAGATGTGCCAGTTTTTCAACCACTGAGGATAAGGCCTGTGGCTCCTTAAATATTTAAACCCCTTTGTCACCCAGAGATGAACCGATTTCAAACTCCTTTTATGTGCAGCCTGATGAGGTTTTGCAAAGGGATTTTGACCCCTGTGTGACAAATTTAAATCTCCTGACAAAAGATTTGCTTAACTTTAGGCTTTTTTTTTTTTTTTCTCCGACTCCCCCTGGTTCCCAGGATGTGCAAACCAAAAGCTGAGAGCCCTTGTTCTGGATGATTTTGCTGTACCTCTTTGACATCTCTAAAACAAAATTCCTTTTCTGGGTCGTGCTGGCTTAGATCCATGGAGTTCAGCCAAACCTGAGTTCTGGTGGCTGGGATAATGGGCCACAGATGAACAGGCAGGGCAAATCTTCCTGCTCTTTTGAACTGGGTGTCAGAGCAATTGTCCTGGGGAAAAGCCAAGAGGCAGGTGCCCCAGGGATGCTTCAGGGGGGTCTGGTTAAAGTGGGAAATGCTCTGCTGTGCCCCAAAGGGGGCTGGCAGCCAGGTCCTTTGGGGGGTTTGCTTCCTCCCTGAGCTGAGCTGGGGCTTTGCAGCCTTGTTGCTGACTGCTGCTGGGCACAAACTGGCCACCTCCAGCCCTTCTGCTGGGTTTGGACACCCTGAGACCTGCATGCCAGGAGAGCTGCTGTGCACACCTCAGCACCTCTTTTGTGGGAGGGTTTGTGCTTTGCAGCTTCTCATCTATGGAGGTGTTTGGAAAGGGGAGTCCATGAGTGTTCCTCCCGTCAGCCTCTGTCAGGGTTTAACACTGTCCCAGCAATTAAACCAAATACCAGCTGCTCTCTGTTAATCCCCCTCTCCTCCCTGATAAGGAAAGGAGAGAGAATAAGGGAGAGAGACTGATGGGTTGGAAACTGAACTACACAGCTTTAATGAAACAGGAATGATAAATAGGAAAAATTACTAAATATATACAAATATACAGGAAAAGATTGATCCCAGGTTCCTCCCCCCTCTCCCCCAATAACTCTCACATCACCACGGAGGCTGCAGGGCAGCCCTGGGACAGTCCAGGCTGGAATCCTGGAGTCAGGAGCAGTCAGGAGCTGGAGGCAGGAACACACAGATTCAGGCTGGAATGGATCAGGAGCACAGGCAGAGGAAGGGATGGAATCCTCCCAGGATGCTGAAGCAAACAGGGAACAGGTGAAGGAAGGGCAGGAAGGGGCAGAAAAGGGAGCAGAAAAAGGGGGTTGACCCTCGTGATCCCTCAAATTTATCCTGAGTCTGAGGTGTATGGGATGGAATACTCTGTGTGGTCAGTTCTGGCATCTCTCTTGTCTGTTCCTCCCCAGAGGAGGGGTTCAGGTGGGACCTCTTTACTCCTTCTGCAGGGTAAAATGTTCCTCAGAGCTGAGCAGTGCCCTTGGCTCTGCACACCAGGCTCTGGCAGTAACTAGAAACCCCCAGTGGGATCAGTCCCAGGAGCAGACACTGTCTGAGAAACTTGCTGTTAATTCCAGCAAGTGCAGCTGCTGACAAGAGACTGAGCTGAAAGCAAAAGTACAAACCAGAAAATCACCTTTATCCTGGCCCAGACCAGGACAGCCTCCCAGAAGAGCTCTATATTTAGTCACTGATAATCTCTGTTGTGGCTCTGAGTCTCTAATCCCCTGCTCTGACATCCTCCCTGGAGAAGATGAGGAGTGCAGAGACCAGCCCAGCTGATGCAGGGGGACAGGAGGGTTAAGGCACAGCTCCCCTTCTTTTCCTACAGGGTTGCCATTGAAACTTCTTTGCTGGCCCAGTGTCCCAGCTGTGCTGTGTGTGTCCATGTGGAACCCCTGGGAGGAGGGCATGGCTTGGTTTCCCAAGGGAGCAGAGCAGATTGTTGTGGGTTTGCTGTGGTGTGGGGGCTTGCTTTAAGTAGATTAAGACGAGGTATTGCTGCAGGAGAAGGAATGGGGGGAATAAAAATAGCACTTGCATTTAAATCAAAAAGGAGGAGGCTTCTTCCCTCTGGTGATTTATAGATGCTTTTTTTTTTCTCTTTTAGAAAAGAGCATACCAGAAACAGGTTTTTTTTTCCCTTCTAATCAAGTCAGTGTTTTCTAGCACCAAGGGATGAGATTTATTTTTTTTTTAATAGTGTGAAAACACATCAGTTTCTGAAAACTGAGGCTTTCAGAGCCTTTACATCCTGAGTTGTGTTTTCTTCTGAGCTGGGCTGTTTCATGACTTTGGGATGGAGGGAGCTATGAAATCCTGCATCTTGTTAGACAAGACAAGATAATCCCTGCTCTCCAGTGCAGAGGATGCAGAAAGCTGCAGGGCAGGGTGTCCATGCCATCTCCATTAGGCAGGACCACTTGAGTCCACAAGGTTTCTTTTTTCAGGTTTGGAAAGGCTGGTGAGGTGGAGAAGCTCCTAGCCACAGGGGAGCTGCATCCCTGACTCTGAAGTGAATCATTTATTTTCCTTTTGTCTGAAAACTCCAAAGCAACAACTCTAATATTAATTTTCCCCTTTTGCTCCTTGCCCTGCAGTCTGTGTTTGTTTGTTTGTTTGTGGGGATGTTGATGGTGTTTAAAGGCCTAGGCTGGCAGAAGGAAAGCTGCTTATCCCTGGTAATGCTCAGGTCCTCTGCTGCCCTCTTTGAAGTCTGTGCCCTGGCTGGGGTCAGTGCTGGGCTGGAGGGGAGCTGTGGGGATGCTCTCTGGGGATGGAGAGGGTTGAGTTGCTCCCATCTGGGGCTGTTCTGGCTGGACTTGTGGCATCTTCTGGATGTTCTGTTTCTGGAGACAAAATGGTTTTTTTCCCTCCAGATCAGATGATGCCAGCAGAGATGCCAAGCCTGGACTATGCTGAACTGTCAAGCCTAGCAGGTTCCCTCACCCCCCCAGGGTCAGAGGTGTGCCCTGAGCCCCTGCACCCACCTGCCTGGTGTGACCCCAGGCCCCCTCCTCTGACTGACTCTTTCTCTCTTCTCTTTGGGCA
Source organism: Florisuga fusca (assembly GCA_038090715.1). Classification (NCBI taxonomy): domain Eukaryota; kingdom Metazoa; phylum Chordata; class Aves; order Apodiformes; family Trochilidae; genus Florisuga; species Florisuga fusca. The sequence goes on from JAAWXA010000066.1 coordinate 1,126,592, forward strand.
GGAAAAAGCTGACCCTGCTGAGGGAGATGCTGGCAGGCTGTGGGGCAGGTACCTGCCAGGTGATTGTCACCACTCCCATGGAGATGCTCAAAATCCAGCTGCAGGATGCAGGGCGAATTGGTACGTGGGATTCTCTCCCCTGTGCACTGAGCAGGCAGGGGGGAAAGGGTTGGGACTGGGCTGTCAAAGCAGAAGGGGGAGGGAATGATTCCTTTTGTTTCCCCAAGTCAGAGGTATCTCAGGCTGTAGCAGAAGTTTCTTTTCCATTTCCCAGTTCATTTCCCCTGCCCTTTGCTCATCTGGCTTTGCAGAGGACCTTGCAGTTACAAAAGTTGGCCATTTTTTTTTTTCTTTTGCTCAAAGCAAATGGAACAACAAATGCCTCTGGTGGGTGGAGAGAGGCAGGAGAGATGGCTGGGTGGTCAGCTTTTGAGTCATTAAAACTTGTCAGTTACTTTGCAGCCAAGAGATTAGCATCCTCCAGTGCTTTTTCCTACCATGCTTCCTCCACCTCTGTGTCTTCAGATATTCTTATCTGCAGCCCTGTAGCACCTCCCTGACAGCTTCCCAGGGGGGTGTGCCCTTTCCAAATGGGTTGTCTCCCTTCTCACACTCTTATTTTTTTATTTTTGGCTGAAACAGTAAATAAAATCTCCAAGTGCACTTTGGAAGGAGTTTGGAGTCAGTGTCTGAGGGACTGGGCAGGGGCTGGCAGGCAGAGGTAGGAGCTCTGGAGCATCTTGTGGTTTCTGATCACAACTGAGACAAAGAGTCTGGGATGGAGACTCTGGGGGAAAGAGCTGTTTGCTGCCACCTGAATTTAATCTAGACATCAGCCTGGGGGTTGGCCTTGTTCCCCAAAGCCCTGCAGGATGTGGTTTGATAGCAGATTTGTGGGCCTGCCTGGAAAACCTCATCAAGTTGTCCTTTAATCTCCCCTTTTCTGTGACATTTCTGAATGACCATGGACATACTTTTCCCTTCCTCTCTTTGCTGTTTTTAATGCAGACCTTATCCTCTTTGTGCATGTTATTTTCAAGCTTTTGAAGGAATTCAGCCATCATTTGGGTGATTCTGGTGTTGTGTGGCAGGGGAGCTGTGGTGTAAGGGTGGCAGCCAGAGGATTGCCTACAGGGTGATGTGCTCTCCATCTTCTGGCCAAAAAGCAGAAATGCATCAGTTTGGAAAGGTGGGGAGAAACCAGATTGGGTTCAGAAATGTGACTGAGGAGCTCACAAGGTTACTGATTGCCTTCAGGGGAAGGAAGCAGAGAGCAGAACTTTGTTTATGAGTCTTTTTATTTTGTCCGAGGGGCTCCGGGAGGTCTCTGGAAGCATCTGCCTGCTTGGGGCATCTCCTTGTGGGGGGGGGTCCTGTGTGCCAGGCTGCTCCTGCTCAGGTGAAACCAGAGGGCAGAGCAGACAGGATGGTGGTGAGGCTGGGACAGGCCGGGCGGCCTGAGACCGAGGGGATGGGCAGGAAAACCTGACAGAGCACCTGGAGATCTGCCTCTCCCTCCTTTTCCTCTGGCACCGGGCAGCAGGAGCCTGCTGCAGGCCCTGAGCAGTGTCCTGCCTCCTCCCCAGCGGCACAGAAGAAGCTGATGGCAGCACAGGCTCAGCTCTCCCCTTCCCCTACCCCGGGGGCTGCTCAGCCGGCGGTGGAATCGCGCACCACAGCCATGCAGATCACCAGGGAGCTGCTGAGGAGCAAAGGCATCGCCGGGCTCTACAAGGGGCTGGGAGCCACACTGCTGAGGTAGGATGAGCCATGGGCTGGGGCACGGGGCATCCCTGTGCCCTGGCTGGCACCTAAAACACTCACTGCCCAGGGGATGAGCCTGCCAAGGGGGTGCTGGCTTCAGGGTTTGGGTTGGTTTGGCTTCTATGCACAGGTTGTGCACTATAAAGAAGGGAAGGTCATGGGGACAAGGGAGGCTGCCTTTTTTTTCTTTTTTTCTGTTTTTTTTTCTTCCTGTTTTCTGTGGAAGGTTTTTGTCTCCATCGTGGTCCCTATTTTAATATTTAGGGAAGGTCTGGTGGGCTTGCAGGGTAAAACTGTCGGGGTGAGTCTGTGTGAAACAGGTTCTGGCTCCTGGGGTGTGTTGGATGCAAGGAGCAGTGCCCACTCTGACACGCTGGGCTTTCCCAGTCTGAGTCCCCTTTAGCATTACCAAAGGCAGAGCCAAACAACAGCCAGTGGGATGGGGGCAGGAGGAGAAGCCTCTTGTAATTAACAGCATGATTGACCTCTGAACGTGCAGGGGTCTGCAGCCTGAGTGTTGAACAGTCAGTGGGAGGCCAATGACTCTGCTGCATGCCTTCCTCTCTCCTCCTGTCCTTTGAGCAGTCAATTTTTGCTCCTCCTGAATCCCAGCTCCTCTCTCCATTAGAATTCCCAGAATATCTGTATTGCACTCTTGGCTGTGCTGCCAAGATGCTCGCAGCCTTTGATGCTCAGTTTGTTGGGTTCCTGCTCTTACTTTCTTCTTTCTTCCCCTTCCTCTCTCCCACTGCAGGGATGTCCCATTCTCCATTGTTTACTTCCCACTGTTTGCAAACCTGAACAAGCTGGGCCAGAAAGACCCCAGTGTCAAGGCTCCGTTCTACGTGTCCTTCCTCTCGGGCTGTGTGGCTGGCAGTACAGCTGCAGTGGCTGTCAATCCTTGTGATGGTGAGTCCTGAAGAGCCCCTGCTGGTGGCCTGGCACCCAGTGACAGGAGTCAGAGGCCCAGGAATGAGCTAGGTGGTCGGGAGGGTGACCATGCCAGGCTTGGATGCACAGGGAGGTGCAGGAGGGGAGCCCTGCAGTCGGAGCTGCCTTCAGTTCAGGTGATGTTCCCTTCAGCTGGGATTCACCTTTGCCCACAGCTGCCACAGGAGTTTGCAGCAGTCACTAAGTCAGGAAGAGGCCACCATTCCCTTCAGTCAGTTCTGGCAGGAACGGCTGCAAATACACTCTGCAAAGCCACATTTCCATGTGCTCTGATGGTGTGCAGACCTGCATGTGGACATGGACAGCCAGGGGGACCTTCAGAGCTGTGGCCTTTTTTCCTGCTCCACAGCAACTGCCTTAAGCAGCACCTCGGTTTCTCTACCATGAAAAATACTGGAAAGTAACTCCTCCCTCCCCAGCATTGCACTCACTCTGAGGTGTTTAAGAAGTGTAAGGGCAGCACTGGATATTTTAGGTACTTCTTCCAGAAGGAGCTGATTATTTGAAAATCAGTTCCCACTCAGCTGAAAGATATCTGAATTTGGAAGCATTTAAAGTTTAATCTGGCCTTGGAAAACCCAGTGAGGGGAGGGAGCTGAGTTTTGGGTGGCTGTGTTTTTCTTTTATCTACTTGTAAAGGACTGGGTTTGGTTTCCCCTGTTTTTGCTGATAAATATCCCAAAGTGGTCTGTGCTCTTGGTGATCTCATTCTGACTTTGTTTCAGAGACATTGCTTTCAGGGGTGGCTCTTGCCTGCTGAAGAGTGCTCTGTGTTCCCAGTGCTCACCACTGTCCCTCTTCTCTCTCCCCAGTGATCAAAACACGGCTGCAGTCCCTGCAGAGAGGAGTCAATGAGGACACCTACTCAGGAATCCTGGACTGCATCAAGTAAGGCTCCTTGTGAAGCAAACCACACCAGCTGTAGGGCATCTGCTGCCTCCCCCTGCCAGGCACTCTGTGCAGCTTCTAGAGCCAGGCAGCAGAGTGTCTGTTTCAGGTTCCTTCTGAAACTGCTTCTGTCTATGTGGACAGATGGACAGATCCACGGGCAGACAGATTTGTAAAGGAATGGGTTGGGTTTCCCCTGTACAGTACTCTTTGTATACATGGGTATGTAAAAGAGAACTTCTTATTTGGAGCATGGTCCATATGGCCTTTATATTTAAATGCTTCTGCCCAAACCCCAACAGTCCTAACAGTGAGATTTTATTTCTGCAAAAGGAAGCAATGCTGTGGTTGCCCCTCCCAAGGGCCCTGGTGTCTGCAAGTCCTACAGCAAGAAATGTTCCCTGAGCAGTGGCTGCAGGGGCACTGAGTGGGCTGTCCCCAGCCACGCTCTCCTCTGACCCTTTGCTAAACTGTGGCCTGGCTGCTTCAGAGCCTGCAGGGAGTTGCAAAACACTCTGCTCTGCTTCCATATTGCTGCTGTAGCCAAGAGTCCCCTGCCACGTGGCTGCCCCACACTGGGGGCAGAGTTGGCTCCAGCTTTTGAACAGGGAGATCTTTTGATGCATGGGGTTGTCTTGGCTGTACAGAGACATTGTACAGCTCCTGTACAGGTAGGTGCTCTTGCCCAGGATGGGGGTATGTTCCTGCATTGCCATTCCCAGAGCAGATGGGGGGTGCTGGTGCTGGAGGGGTTGCTGCTGTGCCTGGGTTTAACCCCTGGAGGGAGGCAGGAGAGCAGAGTGTGGCCGTGGGCTCCCACTTCCCTCTCTCTTTCTGCTTTAGGTTTTTCCAGTTAACTTTCTCCAAAGCAAATCTGCTCCAGAAAGCAGTGTGAAAGAAAACAAACTGTTTGGTCTCAGTCTCACTGCTTTGTGTTTAAGAGCAGGCACTCCCTAGCCTGTTAGTTAGTTACCCTGGGGACAGGCCCTGTCTGACCTCTCCCGGGCAGACGTTTGACAGATTTCTGTCCATTACTGAGAGCAGGAAGCCACCAAAGCAGTCCATGTGGTGGAAGGGTGGGATGATAGACACTTACCTGTCTGTGGCATTTCTCTGCAGGAAAATCTGGCAGAAGGAAGGTCCCACAGCCTTCCTGAAAGGGGCATACTGCCGGGCCTTGGTCATCGCCCCTCTCTTCGGCATCGCCCAAGTCGTCTACTTCATCGGCATCGCCGAGTTCCTGCTGGCCATGCTCCCCCAGCACCGTGCCTAGCCCAGCACCCCTCCCGTGCCCCTCCTGCCCTCCTCAGCACTCATCCACCCCCATCTTCACCATCCGTGTCGAACGATGTCAGAGCAACAGCACAAAAGGTTCATGCAGGGATGCTGAAGGGGACGTGGTCTCCAGAGAAGCAAATGCAGGGAAGGGAGAAAATCCCTTTTCTGTCTCGGTCTAGAACCTGCCCCCTCCCACTCCTTCCATGGACAACACCTAATTTTGCATTATTTTCCTTCTTTTGTTTTTAAATTGTCACTGGTAAGGACACTGGTAAGCACAGACTGGGCTTACAGACCCAGAAATCTCCTCCCAGTCTTGGGGAGGAAGAGGGATAGGAAGGAAATAATCTGAACCCTCATCCACCCCTGTCCCCCTCTTTTTTTCCTGGAGTTGCCAGCTATGTGAGGAGGAGCTGGAAGGGCAGCTGTGTCCCCTCAGCCCCTCCTCAGCACTGCTGGCCCTGACTTGAGAGTGGGCACTGTGCAAAGGGGGCTCATCTCACTGCTGCTGGGGGCACGGCGCAGGGGATGCTGGATCTGGCAAGTTCCTTGGCCTGGAAACCTTCACCCCTTCCTTCTGCCATTCTTGAAAACAAGTTGGACTTAGATGAACTTCTTGGAGATTGGAGGAAGGGCAAGGGAATAACTACTATTGATTTTGTAATTAATTTTGGTTTAAAGCAAAGGGATGTCCCTAATGAGGTGGAGGCACAGGCACTTCTGGATGAGGTGCAGAGATGAGATGTCTGCTGTGTAGGGATAATGTTTGTGGGATCACAGAAATGTCTGAAGTGCTTGGCTATAGGTGGGGGGTGGAGAGGAACTTGGGATCAAGTTATTTTTGTTTGTGTGGTTTGGGGTTTTTTTGGTTTTCTTGGGGTTTTTGTTTGTTTGTTTGTTTGTTTTTTTTTTAATGCAGGAGCTGTGGGGAGGGAAAGCCAAACAACAAGAAACCACTTACATTCCTTCATCTTTCCCACCCCCGGGGTGATAAAGTGGTGGCCACAGGTACAGACCAGCTGATTTTTAATTTTTTGTCCCCAGCCTGCTGTGCCCAACCTTCAGGGAGAAGCACAGCACCTCTGCCCTCACCTTGGCAGGTGAAAACACGAGGTCTGGTGGCACTTCCAGGTGTGACATGGGTGTGTTTGGAGCTGGTGTTGAAGAGGCAGAGGAGCTGTTTGTGTGTAGCTGGTCACAGGGCTGAGGCCTCTGGATCACAACCAGTTGTCATCCTGCTTGCTTCAGGGGTGGTGATCACTGTTGGGTGGCAGGGGGCAAATCCACACCTACCCCTGCTCTGTCAAAGGGACTGCCCCAGCTAGAATAATTTATCAGAGGATTTCCTTGTTCAGTACTCTCTCGGGCTGTATGATTAATTCTAGTGTAAATGTTCTTACTGTGTGAGATCTACCAACCCAGTGTGATCTTCTCCATTATTTATTCTATTTGGTGCAATCCACCTGACTTTGGTGTTTAAATTAAACTGGTCAAATTCACTTTTCATTCCTTCTTTTTTGCTTTTGTTTCCCAGACGCTTGTTTGTTGTTTGTGTTTGAAATTATATTTAAATTAATTAAAAAAAAAACAAAACGACAACATGTTTCTAATGTTTAAGAGAACCACCTCTGTATCAGTCTCCTTTTTCAAAACCTGTATGTTGAGGGCCTTCTTCCTTGGTGAGTCTTTTTTCTCTGAGAAAGATTTGTTCCTTGGCTGATTTGTTACTTGTCACTTTGCATATGCTAATGATTTTCTTCATATTTTTTTTTTCTTAATGACTTCTTTGTGTATCTGGGAAAGGATCTGTGCAAAGATAATGATAGATGTCTGTGCTGTGTGTAGTGCTGTGATGCTGCTCTTGCTCTGGATTTCCCTTGAGTGGATTAAAAGAGAGAGTTTTTTTTTTTTTAAATTTTTTTTTTAAGGTGCCCCGTTTCTTGCTGTTCTGTGATTTACCAGGAGGGTCCCTAAAAGAAACCTTACTGATAGAAACCCCTCTTCTTTTGCTTGCCCTTCTCCCTGCAAGGATTGACCCCTGAAACTGGGTGACTTTCAGCTTCAGGGGGGGTTTGTGGGGTGCAGGTTTGTGTTGTTGGGGTAATGCTTGGAGGCTGAGGTTCAGGGAAAGCTCTTCCTTATCCTTTCCTGTGCTTTTAAAAACACAGGGGTTTTTTGTAAAACTGACCCTTCCTCCTGAAATCTGCTTTTCTTCCACCACATTGCAGCTGGTGACCTGAGTGGGGCTGATCCTTAGTTGCTTGGACATGTCCCTGAGTTAGGAGAACACAGGGAGTGGTGGGGTGACCCTGCAGGAGGCCCCCCAGGCAGGTGGGGGCCAAACCCCAAATTTAAAATGGGAGAATTCCTATCACTGATGAGCAGAAACCTCTAAGCAGTGCTTGCAATATTGAGGGGTAAAAGTAAATGAATAGACTTGAGAGAAACACATTTCTGCTTCCCTCCCTGGGAGTGCCACTTGTCCCCAGGATGCCAACTCCTTGTGCATCCTCTCTGGTCCCTCTGGAATAGGGTCATCCAGCAATCCCAGGCTCTTTTCCATTCCTTGTCCCATCTCAGCCCTCAGGCCCTTGCTCCTGCCCTGCCCATGGCTCTGCTGGCTTCGTGCCCCCACGCACGGGTGGTTCTCCTGGGGAATGCCAGGAGCTGGGGTGGTGCTGGTACTGGTGCCAGGCCCAGAGGAGTGCCCTGGGAAAACCGGTTCTGGAGGTGAGGAGCAGAGCCAGCACCCACTACCCACGGGGGTTTCTGATTATTATTTTTAATAGCAAACTCTTAGTGTAGGAAGCAGGGCTCCCTGAAGGGAGGAGGACTGAAAGAAAGGTGATAAACAGACAGGATTCCAGAGCTGCCAGGGAGGCTGTGGAGTCTCCTTCCCTGGAGACCTTCAAATCCCACCTGGAAACATTCCTGTGTGACCCTGCTCTTGACCTGGATTGAACTGGATGAGGTCCCTGACAACCCCTGACATTGTGTGAACAAACAAACAAACAAACAAATAGATAAATGAGGCTCCTGGGGAGCCAGGATTTGGGGTGGCTTTTAAAATTCTGTTTGGGAGCTGGTAAAGAAATGGGCAGGGCATCAAAAGATAATGAAAATTATTCATTCACAGCCCCAATCCTGCCCCTCCCCAGGGAGAGAAGATGCTCCCAGGCTGGACACCAGGCTCCTGCCTGTGGGGACACAGCTCTGGGGGGATGCAGTGCTCACAGCACCCATCCTGCCCGAGCTCCAGAAGCGTTTGGATGGTGTCCTCAGCCACACGCTGTGATCCTGGGGGTGCCCTCCCCAGGGACATCACTTGGACTCCGTGTCCCTTCCCAGTAGGCAGATTCTAGAAGGCAGGGGAGGGAGTTTCCAGCCCGTGTGCTCGGGAAAGCCCCGGCAGCTCCATCCTCCCCAAGCTGCCTTCTTGGTTTTGGGGACCAGCACTTCAGGGCCCGCAGCAGAACCCCCGGGGGGGTCCCCTCAGCACAGGACCACGGCCGATTCGGCCCAACCCGGACCCTGGTCCGGCCCGTTCCCCAGCAAGGTCTGTGTCCCCCCCCATTCAGTGCAGGGCAGGGTTGAAATCCGGGTGTCCGGGTGATTAATTCGGGGAGGGGGTGTCCCGCCAGCCCGGGGAGGGAGGCAGGATGGTGCCAGTGCATCCCCGGGGAGGCGGGGCTGGAACCAGGGGGAGGGCGGAGCAGCCGAACCGAACCTCCAGACGCGGCACTTTCACTTTCGGAAGGGTCACGTGATTTTCAGGAATCGGGAGCAGGGTTCGGATAAAGGGAACGGGACAGAGGTGACCGCCACCCGAGCTCTGCAGGACCGAGAACCCCGCACCCCATGGCCGCGCTGCAGAGCGATGGGTAAGCGGCACCTCGGTACCGCCCGGTACCTCCCGGTACCCCCCCCGGTACTCCCCGGGTTCCCCCACAGCCCGTGACGGCTCCGCACCTGCAGGGAGACCCAGAAGGTGCGGTTCGGGCCCTGGCTGCTGAGCGCCGTCAGCAGCGGGAGGTACCGGGGGCTGTGCTGGACCGACCCGGCCCGCAGCGCCTTCCGCGTCCCCTGGAAGCACAACGCCAGGAAGGATGTCACGGATAGCGACCTGGAGGTCTTCAAGGTGGGTGGGAATGGGGGGATGACCAGCAGCGACCTGGAGGTCCTCCAGGTGGGTGGGATGGGGGTGANCGGTGCCCCCCCCCCCCCAGGCCTGGGCGCAGGCGAGCGGGAGGTACCAGGGGTGTCCCGAGGACCCGGCCAAGTGGAAGACCAATTTCCGCTGTGCCCTGAGGAGCACCCGCATGTTCGTGATGCTGGAGGACAACTCCAAGTGTGGGGATGACCCACACAAGATCTTTGCCGTCGCCCCAGGTGAGCCTGGCCCCAGGGGGGGGGTGTTGTGGGGCGTGGAGCTGGATCCGGTGATCCCAGGGCACTCTGCTCTCCTTCCAGCTGCCCTCTGGCACGGTGAGCAGGGAGATTTCAGCAGCCCTGACCCTGCTGGGAACCAGCAGCTGAAGGTAACAGGGTGGGCACAACAGGCTTGGGGGGGAGGTCCCCACTCCCCATCTTGCAACCTTGGAGTGCTCCCGACCCCAACGTGGCCAAAACGTGGGGCAGGACCTCATCCGCAGGGGTAGGAGCCCATCCCGCTTTCCTTTGCAGGTGGAGCTCAGTGCCCAAGACGTGGTCCCAGAAATGGTCCCCAGAGGTAAGGCACTGGTCCCCCAGTTCTTTTGGGGGTGCATCCGGGTTGGCTCAGCTGGGGCTGCTTTTGGGGTTACGGGACCTGCCATCTGCTGTGTCCCCTCTCAGGCAGCACCAACCCCACGGAGCCCTCAATGCCAAAGGACCTGGAGGACCTGGAGTGGGAGCTGCAGCAGTGTGACATCTCCTGTGGTGCTGACTCCCTGGCTCCGTTGGTGCCTGCAGGTGAGACTGGCCCCCCCTTGCAGGGTGGGTAACATTGTGGTTTTGTGACCTCTGTCTCTTCCCACTGGTGATTTCTCTGCAGATGGCCCCCTGCTGCAGTCTCACCTGGTCTTCAGCCAAAACAACTGCCTCCCCTTGCCAGCAGGTCAGCAATGGGAACCCATGGCAGAGCAGCTCCACTTGGACACCTACAGTCCCCTGGGCATGCAAGGTGGGTGGTGGGAGGTAGGATCCAGCCCCGGGCTTGGGAATGCCATGATGGGGTGGGGTGAGGCTGGGGTGCTGCTCTGTGTGCCTACCACCCACTGCACCTGAACTGTGGTGCTGCCACTGCCCATCTCCCATCACAGGGGACACGCCACTGCTGTGCTCCCCCCCAGATGTCACAGTCCCCTTGCTGCCCCCAGAGGAGATGATGCTCTCTGGCCCTGTTGCCAGCCCAGTACCAACCCCACAGCTGCTGGAGGATAACACAGGTGAGGGTTATTATTTATTGATAGCATATCAATTTATAGTAATACAATAATTCTATCAGTAACTAAACATTGTAATTATTACTGACCAATGTTGTATGTAACTATTACTAGCTGATAGTGGGGATGTTCTCTGGGGAGGTGGGTGCCTTTGGGTTGGGGAGGGGTCTCTGATCTGCCACTCTCTGCCCGCTGCAGATGGCATCATCCCCAACCTGGACGTTAGCATCTACTACCGGGGGAGACTCTTCCACCAGGAGGAGGTGAGGGACAGGCAGTGCCTCCTGGTGTACCAGACCTGTGACCCGGCCGTGGTTGGGCGCCCCGGGCACTTGCTGTGCTTCCCCAGCCCCCAGCAGCTTCCTGACCTCAAGCAGCGGCGTTACACCGAGGAGCTGCTGGACAGCGCGGGGCTGCACCTGGAGCAACGCGCACGCAAGGTCTTTGCCACCCGCCTGAAGAAGTGCAGGGTCTTCTGGGCCCTGTCGCAGCAGCTTGAGGGGCCCAGGGATCCCCCACCCAATCTGCTCTGTCGGAACATGGAAACCCCCATCTTCGACTTCAATGAATTTTGCACAGGTCAGTAGGGGTCTTGTGCGCCGTTTGTCGCCCCTTTTCCCTCCCCGCCCTCTGGGGTCCTGGTTTTGGGGGCTCGTGGGAGCCAGCTCCAGTGTGTCACAAGCATGTGAATTCTCCCAGCCCCTCTGTGCTCCCCAAAACTGAGCCCTGTCTCCCCTCGCAGAGCTGAGGGACTTTCGCAACAGCCAAAGGCAGCAGTCTCCAGACTTCACCATCTACCTCTGCTTCGGGCAGTCCTTCTCCAGGTCCAAGCCCAAGGAGTCCAAGCTCATCCTGGTCAAGGTGCAGGTTCAAACACCCATCACTGCCCCCCTGCTGCCCAGAAGACTCCTGGGGACCAGGGGAGATGGGTGCCTGGGTATCTGGGGAGGGGGAATCCTTGGGGACCAGGAGGGATGAGGGTCTGGGTGCCTGAGGGGTGCAGCCCTTGAGGTCTGGGGGAGATGGAGGGGGGGAGGTCTGGATGCCCAAGGATGAAGACTCTCAGGGGCTGGGGGGAGATGCAGCCTCAATGCTGGATGAAGGGGACTCTTGGGGTTCAGGGGAGGCAGAGAATCCTCAGGGTCTGGAAAGGGGAACCCTGAAGGACCAGCAGAGGTGTGTGCCTGGGTACCTGAAGATGGAGGCTCTTGGAGATGGGGCCTGGGGACATGGGGGGGTCTGGGTTCCTGAGGAGAGGGGCAAGGNCCTCTGATCATCCTCATGGCTCTTCTCTGGACCCTCTCCAGCCTCTCCACATCCTTTTTGTACAGCAGGGCCCAAACCTGAGCACAATATCCCAGCTGTGGTCTGACAAGTGCTGAGTAGAGCAGGATGAGGCCTTCTTTCTCTCTGCAGGTGATGCCCTTGGTGATGCAGCCCAGCATCCTCCTGCCTCATCTTGAGCCTGTTGTCCACCAGGACCCCCAGGTCCCTTTCCCCAGGGCTGCTCTCCAGGCAGGTGGATCCAGTGGGGTGTCAGGATATTGCAGTTTAAGACAGAACTCAAAGCATGGGATCACTGCTCCAACTCACTGTGATCTGGAGGGATGGATCAGCCCCGGGGTGCTGGGTTGGCTGCTGCAGGAGAAGGGGTGGTGGGTGTTGGTCCTGTCTCTTTCAGAAGATGCTTTCTCCTGCCTTGGCAGGGCAGGTCCTTGCCCCTTGCTCATCCAACCATCCAACCTCAAAGCTTCAGCTTGTTAGAGGACAAGTCTTAGGAGGGGCAGCTGAGGGACTGGATGAACTTTAATGCCCTTTCCCACCCAAACCAGTCTGGGATTCTGGAATTCTATAATCATCAGGCAGTAACGAGTGATGGGATGGGAGGAATGTCCTCAAGTTGTGCCAGGGGAGGTTTAGGTTGGAGCTGGGGAACAATTTCTCAAAGCCTGGAAAGGGTTGTCAGGGCCTGGCCCAGGCTGCCCAGGTCTCCTCCTATTCCCATAGACCCCTTTTTCCAGTAGTTTCCCATTGTGTGAGCTGTTATTTCATGGGACAAATAATTTTAAGGGGGGGGAGGCTGGTCTAGCTGGTCCTGGAGTTCTGTCAACCATCATCTCATGGCTTGGTGTGCTCCTCATGACATCCTTCCTCCTGGTGGGAACATGGCATGGAGTGATGTTCTGAATGAGCTGCTTGATCTGAGAACGAACTTTTGGGGGAAGGGTGAATGTCAGAGAGGGAAAACACAAAGAGAAAACTCCTTGCTGGTGGGTGCTTTGGGACAGCAGCAGCTGCACTCGTGGTCTGCTCCTTCCCAAAAGGGGAAAAACCATCCCTGGACAATGAGTCAGTCACATCAGAGCAGCTTTCTTTTCCCAGTTGGCTCCTGGGATCCACAGCAAACCTGCCATCAATTAAGAGCAATTCAAACAGGGCTCTTGTGCAGCCTTGGTCACAGCATCCATGTTTGCAGCCACTTCACTGTGGTCTGTTGGCTGAGTTGGCTTCAAGCTCTGAAGGAAAGCCAAGTAGGTATTTTTCTAAATGAAAAAAAGAAAAAAAATTGGCCAAAATCACTTCTATTTTGAACTTCCATCCCCCCTTTGGAAGTGGTTTTGTCTGGCCAGCAGACCACCAGGGGCTTTCTTCTACTTTCATTGATTTCACCCAAGGAAAAGGGATTTCCTGGGCCCATGGGGTTGTTTTTTTTCTTTGTTTCTTAAAAACAATAAAAGTGAGAATTTCAGACCTGGGCTCTCATTAACTCCAGTGCCAACCAGTGATGCCATCAGCATCAGCAGGGGCAGAGACTCTGGGCAGTTGATTCCCAACCAGCTTTCAAAAAACCCAAGTGGGATTTTATGGAGCATTTATGGAACATTGTAGAAGGTTGAGAGTTGAGTTGAGGGAAAGTTTTGTATTTCTGAGCATGGGGGAGTTCTAAAAACACAACCAGCAGCAGCATTCCCTCCCCCAGGAGCAGTTTTATGCAGATTTTCCTCCCCTCTGCATCATCTTTGCCTGAAATTAAAGGATATTTTGGTTCTCCAGGGAAGGTCCTTGGTGGTTTTGCCCCCGAGGCATCAAGGAGACAATGGGTGCTTGGTGCTGGGATGGATGTTCTGATGGTGGTGGGCCTGGGGAGGTGGCTTGGCTGAGGTTTGTGTAGCACTGACCTTTCTGAAGTCCTTGTCTTCTGTTTTTGCAGGGGGGATGGCACAGAGTTTCTCTGATTTGGTTTCTTTGGTCTTAATTCCTTTCCTCTGACCATCCTGGTCAGGTTCAACTAGCCAGTGGCTGGTTCCTCACCTCCTGCTCCAACTAACTGGATGTTCTTGGGAACTGCTCCTTTCAGGAAGGGGGAGAACAAACTTTTTTCATAAGTAACCAGAATTTGGGTGGTTGGCAATGCCCTGGGCAGGCATCATGAGCATCATGAACACAGTCAAGCTCAATGACTTTCCCAAGGGGGGGAATCCACCCCTTCCCCTGGGAGACCATCCCAAGGTCTGACTGTCCTCAGGGGGAAAACTTTTCCTCTGGTGTCCCATGGGAATCTCCCCAGGAGCACCTTGTGCCCATTGCCCCTTGTCCTGTCCAATGGACTCCTTGGAAATCGGGAGTCTCCCTCTGCTTTGCAGCCCCTTGAAGTACTGAACATGGTCCATAAGGTCTCCCTTCAGCCTTCTCAAGGCTGAACAGACACAGTTTTCTCACCCTCCACTTTTCTGCCCCCACTATCAGTCTGTGACCTTCACCCCCTCCCATCAGCCCAAACCATGGGGTCCATGCCCAGCCCTGTCCCAGCAAAGCCCCTGCTGGCAGTGGGCTCATACCTGAGTGCTTGGCAGCACCTTCTCCCCTGACATTTCTGTAGGTGAGGTGACTTCTGTGCACACAGGGATGTAGCTAGTGACGTGTTTATTCCATGCCCTGAGGCTGCCCACATGCCTTTAGCACACACGAGTGACTCCAACACAAGCAAAGCGTGTCAGGGGCAGCTTGGCTTTGGATAAACAGAAGTAATCATTGTCTTCAGCGAGCTCCTTCCTGCTGGCCCAGCATTACTCACTTGAGATGTTCTGGAAAAAAATAAGAAGGCAGTAACTACAACGTGAAGGACCCAGCACTCAGCTCTGAGGCACAAAGGTGGTGGTGGTGTCTCGGGGAGGAGCGTGGTAACCAGAGTGCTCCCTGAAGATGGAGTGTCCCCTCCCCAGACTGGAAGCCACTGTACCCCATTCTGTCAGGAGTGAGGGGAGAGGACAGTCCTGGGCATGGCTGTTGGAGCCTGGGCAAAGGGAGGTGGCAGTGTCCTCACCTGCTGATAGACAGGGATGCTGCTGGTGGTCCCACAGGTTGCCATGTGGCAATGAGCAGAGGGCTGCACTGGGGGCTCCTCCAGCTGCCTGGGCATAGGGATGGGGGGGGACACACCAATCAGCACCTCATCTCCATCAAACCCTCAGCCCTCCTCCCCCCTGAGCATCACTGCAGTGCAAACCCAGGACCCTTGGGCTCACCTGTGGGCAGGAGCAGCTCTGTGCCAAACCGGTGCCCACACGTCCCACAGGTTTTAATACCTTCCTTCATCCTGTGGAGGGAAAAGTCCCAAGAAGAAGAAGAAGAAGCAGGAGCTACCCTTAGCACTTCCTGTGGAAGGTGATGCCAAGGTGATGGAAGAGGCTCCCTCTTCCCAGCCCAGTGAGGTCCCAGTCAGGGGGGTGGCTGCTGCCTTCCCAGGTGCCTGAGCACCTTCAGCCCTTCATGAAGGACATGAGGGCACATGGTGCTGGTGGACTTTATGTGCTTAAGACCCAGACTCTCAGCTTCTTCACCTTTCTTCCCATGCTTGAATTTCACACAGACCTAAACACAAACACCACGTGGGATTTTGGGGCTGCTGTGGTCGGGAGAAGGGCAAGGAAGTGCCTGGTGAAGTTCACAGCTAATTTCACGTGACTTTTAGAAGCTGATCAGCCCTAGCAGTGTTGCAGTATCACCCAGGCAAGCTCCAGCCCTTGGTTTGGAGGGGTGCAGTGTGTACCTACATGGGATTTGTGCCATCCATGTCTGGCCAGGTGAGCTCCGCGGGGCAGGCGCCCGTGGGGCACGGAGTCTTCATGCAGAGGTGCAGCCCTGGCCACTCCTCTGCCAGCCTCTGGATCACCAACACGACTGCCACCAGGAAATCCCAGGCACGCTGGAAACCTTCCAGACAAAAGGAGATTGTGTCACTCACCCAACAGCCACCCAAACCACAGCAGCCCAGGAGATGCTGTGGTGATGCACACAGGGCTGCCCAGAGCAGTGGGAGCAGCTCAGCCTCTCAGGTGAACCAAGGCCCTCTGCCTTCAGAGGGAATTTGAAGATATGTTGGAAGAGCTCCCGAGTGGCCTTTTTGCTTGTCACTTGGAGACCAAACCTGAGACCTGACTCTGCTGTGGCCTACAGGGAAGAACGAGCCATTTGCTCCACCAGAAGACCAAAAACTCGAATTGTTCATGTGCTGTCTTGAGGGAAATTCTGACCATGGTGCATGGAGAAAGGGAAAACCTTTCCTTGAACTGCTGGTGAGCCCTGGCCAGACTACAACGTGTGGCAGAGGCTTCTGGGATGCTCTGCCCAGAAGGATTGAGGTGTCAGGGAGAGACATGTGGTTGGGAGTCAGAAAGGCTCAGGGATCCCTACCTGTCCTTCCTGATGGCTTTCTGCACCGCAGCTCCAGGTAGCTGTAGGCCCTCTGGTTGTTCTCTTTGATGAGCAGAGGTTTGCCATTCCAGGTGAGCAGGCAGGTTGCCTTGGCCACCCAGTGTGTGGAGTAGAAGGAGCAAGCTTTCACGAGGAACCTGCAAGGAGATATTGCCCAGGGCTTTCATCCTCCTCCTCCTCCCTGCTTGTCTCTAAGGCTGGGAGAAAAATATGGCACCAGGTGGACTTGAAAAATAGGAACCTAGTTTCAAAAGAAACAGAGGCAGACACCAAATGGGGACCTTGCCCTGCTGAACCTTGCTTGAGCAGCAGCCTTTTGAGCCAAGAGCTGCTTCCAGACTTGGCCATCAGATAAAACTCTGGACACAAGTCATGAGCCCCACAAGGACAGGAGACCCTCCAGAAACTGGAGCAGTCCCAGCACCCGTAGAAACTGGAGCACCCTCGGGTGGAACTGGGAGACCTCTGGCTGCCTGGATGGGCACAGAGCAGCCCAAACCCATGCCACATGGCAGGTGACCCAGAAGGAGCATGGTCCTTGCTCACATCCAGGCAGCAAACATCCAAATGGTTTGTCCAGGGCTCCAAACACCCCTGGCAGAGCTGAGCAGCTACCCTGCTCTCCTGAGCTTCAGGCTGTGTGGTCTCAGCAGCCAGGGATTGCCACTCATCCTGGTGCTGTGCCAAGCAAACCCTGAGCCCTCCACCTCACGAGGGGCTGGAAACCACTGATTACCTGTGGAAGAAACCCTCAGGTATTTCTGGTGAGAAGTAGGCACGGATGTGGAGGTCCTCAGGGTGATCTCCTCCCCACACCT
This sequence comes from Florisuga fusca, assembly GCA_038090715.1. Taxonomy (NCBI): domain Eukaryota; kingdom Metazoa; phylum Chordata; class Aves; order Apodiformes; family Trochilidae; genus Florisuga; species Florisuga fusca. The sequence goes on from JAAWXA010000066.1 coordinate 1,143,429, forward strand.
CAGAGACTTCTTCAGACTGGTTCAGATAGGTTGGGAACAAGTACCAGGACTCATCTTGGGCCCGTGTTGTCTCCCACAGCTTCCCAGGCACAAACTCACTGGCCTGTGGGTTGAGTGCTTCAACGTGTCTCACCTCCAGGCAGATTTCAAAGTGCTCCAGGAGGCTGAAGAGCTTCCCTCTCCCCCTGTGGGGCCTGTGCCCCACGATTTCCTCAAAAACATCCTGCATCCCTTCCGAACGGAGCTGGTCCTTCACCAAGGCACGTACTGCCTGGTGGCACAGCATGGCCTTGGACTGGAAGGTCCAGACCCAGTTGTCCCTGTCCCTGATGGTGGCACGTTCCCCAATCAGGGTGTCCACAGAGATGCTCTGGAGCTGCTGGACAAGGCGGTACCTGACGAGGAGCTGGGTGGGAAGAGGAGGGGGGGAAAAGGCAGGGATAAGAGGAGCCCAGCAAAAGCTGCAGAACTTCAGCCCTGCGGGCAGAAGGGTCCCGATCCCCACACTCACCTTGAACATAGTTATCAGGAAGGTAGGCTGGAGAAAAACTGTGTTCCTCAGGTGCTTGATTTCCTCATACCAGACGAGAAGCCCCACGCAGTGCAGGTACCGCAGGATGTCCTGGAGCAGCTCTCTGCCCAGCAGGGACAGGTGCTGGCACTGGGAGAGTTTGCTGTGCAGGTACTGGAGGTCCATCATGCCTAGAGGGAGGCATGGGAGCTCAGCACACATCTTGGACACCAGCATTCCCAGGCAGATGCTTTGGAGAGCCAACAAACACCAGCAGCACCCGATGTCACCCACGCTGCTCCCAGGGGAAGCAGTTGGGACCTTTGGGAAGCTCAGTGCCCGTGGACCAAAATGCTCTGTCCCTCCCCAGCTCCCCCCCTGCTCTGCTGCAGCTCCCATGGTCTTGCTTTGCCAACACCTGCCAGGATCTCAACAGAGCACCTGAAAACTGAGGCTGGTGCTGGGGTTTTTTTTTTTGATTGTTGGAGGGAGCAGGTTTGCTTGAGCCAGAACCTCCCAGCTAAACCTTCACCTGGGATTTGGTCAGGCAACAAAACCTGGGTTAGCTCCACAAAAAAGAAAGCCTTGAAGACACAGAGCAAGACTTTGTCATTGCTCACACAGGGCAAAGGGGGGAAAGAATGTTACTGGAAGACCCAAAGCAGGCAAGGCACCTCCAGCCACAGCCTGGCAGGTGTTGGCAGAGCCTTGTGCTGAAGACACACGTGGCATTTTCCTGTGTCTCCCCCCAGGTACCTGCCCCAGGGGCAGATGCTGATGATGACAGAGCTGGGCAGTCGCAATGAATGCTCCAGGAACACCACTGCAAGGTCTGCACCACCAGGAGAGGTGCCCAGGAGGTGACAGGCCACTCACCATGGTTTCCCACCTCCTCACTCTGGGAGATGTCTATGATGGCAGCTTCCACCTGCCTGTAGACAGGAGGCAGCACTCGGACAACCTCGGGGAAAAGCTCCTCATTCCTCACGTGCTCCAGAAGAGTAGCCCCCAGCTTTTTGATATCACGGTGATCCGTGCAGTTGACAGCAACTAAGTTCAAGATCTGGAAGAGAGAAAGCACACAGCTGCCCAAAGCACAGCCAGGGGAGGCTGTGTGGTAAATGAGGGATCCAAATGCTCAGGAGATCACCAAGAACCTTTGGGGAGTGGTTCCTTCACACCCTTGCTCTCTAGCAGGTCCCAGAAAACCACCTGGGGATGGTAAATGTCCCCTCACACTCCTCCCCAGGCACTTGCTACAAAGCACAGGAGGAGATGCCATCCCTGAGCAGGGACAGGGACAGGGAGCAGCCTGATGGATTGGCACCAGGTCAGCAGGAGCACACAGGGCTGACAGGGACAGGAGGTGACCACAGACAGCAGGGAACCACGAGCATCTCAGCCCTACACTTAATGTGCAGCTCTCCAGCTCCTTCAGCCTCTCCCACTGGTCCAGGTAAAACTCAGGCTCCTCGCTGCCCTCCAGGTTGTTGATGAGGTGAGTGAGGTTGCTTTTCCTCTCCATCAGCATGGCTGCTATCTTGGCCATGATGTGACACCTCTTCTCCTCCACCTCTTCCTCCTGGCAGCAGTCCACATGGGTCCCCACAGGCAGCACCACCGAGGTTGGGACCCTCATGGCCAGGTTGTTGATCCAGAACCCAACGAGCTCCTTGAAAGTCTCATCATTAGTTTGGTACCTGGGGAGGGAGAGAAAAAAAAAAACCAACTAAATTTATGTGTAGTCCTATGGATCTCCAGACAATTTCCACCAGCACAGGCCTGGACACACACCCAGGGGCTGACTGGAGAAGAGCTCAGACCTCCTAAGCTCTCATGGGCTCTAAGGATCATTCTTAAGTTTCTCATCCTTAAGCTAAGCCAGTTAAAGCTCTGGGGTGTAGCAGATTCTGTTCCTGCTGTGCATGAGAGCATCTCTCTGGACCACAAAGCCCAAGCCTGATGTGCTCCCCACGTTCAGGGAGCAGCAGAGGATCCAGGAGATCCAGGAGATCCAGGGCTCATGGAGGTATTTCCAAGGCAGAAAGCAAAGCCTTGGGGATGGGGATCCTCCATCCCCTCCAAACAGAGCCAGATCTAGTGGCTTAATTAGAAGAGGGATCTGCAAAAAGGGGGAGAAAAAGCTCCAGCAGTGAGAAGAACAGGACTGAGGTCCAAAAGAAACCCACGGCTTTCCCGGCCCCCTTTTTTTTTTCTTCTCCTCCTGCACCTGGAATCCAAACCAGCTCAGCACTTACATGTGGAGGTTGATGACAAGGATGACGAGTGCCCGTGGGGTGATGAAGACGTGGTGAGTCATGTAGTACTCCAGCTGACCCGCAAAGTCCCAGAAAAGGAACTTGAAGCCCTCGATCTGGAACTCACTGATCTCTATCCCAACCGTTCGCTCTTCCTCGGGCACCAGTTTGGTTTCCCCTTGCTTGAGGCTGTTGCAGATGCTGGACTTCCCCGCCAGAGAGGCCCCCAGGAACATGGTTTTTACCCTCTTGTCCTCCTGCCCCAAGCCCTGTTGGAGCTCTTTGAAATAATTCTGGATCTGCTGGATGCCTCCGGCACACACCTCACCGGGGGGCTCCCGGAGGGGGTTCCCGTTGGCCTTCAAGATTTTCAGGGATTGCCCCTGGAAGAGCTCCCGGGGAAGCCGGCGGAGGGCATTATTCTGCAGGTGGAGCTCCTGTAAGCCTGTCAGCTGCAGGACAGGCTGGGGGAAGGTCCGAAACAGGTTGTTGGAGATGTTGAGGTACTGAAGGGTGGCCTGGCAAGCTGCCAGGTCCCTGGGGAGGGCACCCAGACGGTTGTTGTTCAGCCGCAGGTGTTTAAGCCTGGGGAGATGGGAGAAAACCCCTTCTGGGATGACCCGGATTTGGTTCTGATTCAGCTGGAGCTTCTCTAAGCGGACAAGGCTCTGGATCTCAGTGGGAAAATCCACGATCTCGTTCTTGGAGAGGATCAGCTTCTTCAGGTTGCGAAGTTTGGAAATGCCAGGGATGCTCCTGAGCTTGTTCCTGTCCAGGTCCAGGCACTCCAGGGCAGGGTTGCTCAGCACTGCTGGGGGCAGCACCCGCAGCCTCTGCATGGAAAGATCCAATTCTCCCAAAGGATACTTCTGCTCCTGACCTGGATGTATGGGATAGGGAAGGGGGTTAAGAGACTCTCACCCTTTGGGCTGCAGACCATTTCTTCCCTTAACTCTGCGTGACTTTGGGATCATTTCAGACAGCAAGGAAAAAGGGAGGCAGAACGTGGGAGCTGTGACCACACACACTCTCCTGTGTCCTCTCAGGAGAGGAACTGAAGCTGAGGCACAAATATCTTGGCTCAGCCTGAAGACACAGGAAGAAACAGTGCCCAGCAGACACTGATGTGCAGCACAAACATCACATCAACAGCTGTGCTCTCATTTAAGCACCCCAGACAGTTGCAGCCACAGATGCATCTGCCCCAAACCCAGCAGGTGTCTAATCCCAGCAGCAGGGCAGAGACAATGCTGGGAGGAGAGCTGCTCCCCCAAAAACTTGTCCAGGCCACCCTCAGCTTTCTACCACACCAGGGAGATGCGTTGAGGCCAGGACCAGTGATGTCAGACACTTCCTCTCTCACATCCTCACCCTGCTCCAGACATGCTGCAGTTCCTCCCAGAGATGCTCCTAGCCCCAGGAGGAATAATGCAGAGACAGAGAGGGTCCCCTGCAGGATAGGGTGCACAAGAATATCCCCAAAAGGAAGGAATTCAGAGCAAAAAAGTTTGCAGGCAAGAAGCATGCCAGGGGGATGTGGATCACACAATACTAAAAGAAAAAACAAACCAAAGCAAACCAAACCAAACCACACAGATTTGCTCTTCTCTCCCTTGTTTCACTTCCTCACCAGATGATGCCAAGCACAGCATCCCTCGTGCAAGGCACCCAGCTCAGGACCAGCTCTGTCAGTTCTCAGCATCACCACCTAAACCCAGGACATGCGACAAGCCCAGCAGTAGAACAAGCCTTTACCCTCTCCCTAGAGCCAAAGGTTTCCCACCAACACTCTCAAGCAGAGCAGGGAAGAATCGGGGCAGCTACTCACAAGCTCTGGGATGGGACATTGCCCTGAAGCGTGGCACCAGCTGGATCCTCCCAGGCTCAGCCTTCCTCTTTCATTTCCTCTTTTTGGTTTTGCTCCCCGCCTCTCTGGACTCTGCCAGGAACTCCACGCCCCCATTCTCCATCCATCCCTCCATCCATCCCTCCATCCCTCCATCCATCCAACCCTCCATCCCTCCATCCATCCCTCCATCCATCTTTCCATCCCTCCATCCACCCCTCCATCCATCCCTCCAGTCATCATCCATCCCTCCGTCCATCCCTCAGTCCATCCCTCCCTCCATCCATCATCCATCCCTCCAGTTATCATCCATCCACCCCTCCATCCCTCCATCGCTCCATCCACCATGTTCTCCAGAACCTTCTCTATGCTCTCCAGACCACTCTCCATGTTCTCCAGACNAGTTTCAATTTCCCCCTCGTTCTCTTTGCTTTTTCCCGGAGTCACTCTCATTTTCCCCCTCCCTCCATCCCTCTCTCCATCCATCCCCCTCTCCATCCCGAAAGCAGCTCCCCACAAGCCCAGCACCCCATGGGTATGTCCTGACAGCAGCTCCTGAGCTCAGCTACAAGACAAGATGTCAGCAGAGCAGCTCTTGAGGCCAAACCTTCCAGCAGCATTCCTGCCTTTACTTTTGGAGTCACTGCTGGTGCAGAGGAGGGAAAGGACACTGCCCGGAGGTTGTGTAACTGCCAGGATACTGCACATTGAATAAAGAAGATTTCTTCCCTTAAACAGGTGGCAGTATCTAATCCAAGGGGGTGAACCACAAATTAAAAACCAACCAACCAAAAAAAGGCTGCAGGTAGTACAGAGTGGACCAGTAAAGCTGTAACATGACAGGAGACACGTTCAGGCAAAAAAATTACAATAAAAAGAGGGAACTGCAGGCCAGTCCATTCACCTCTGGAGCAGATCCCCCTGGAAACTATGCTAAGGCACATGGAAAATAAGGAGGTGATTGGTGACAGCCAACGTAAGGACAAGCTGTGGCTGACAAGTTTGGTGGCCTCCTGTGGTGGGGTCACACCTCTGGTGAATCTACCTGGACTTGTGCAAAGCTTTTGAGTCTGTCCTGCACGAGACCCTTCTCTGTCCTTTGGAGAGACATGGACCAGACAGGTGGAGCAGTTGGTGGACGAATCATAGAACTATAGAATTGTCTGGGTTGGAAGGGACCTCAGAGCTCATCAAGTCCAACCCTTGATCCACTCCCGCTGCGGTTCCCAGCCCATGGCACTGAGTGCCACATCCAGTCTCTTTTTAAATATCTCCAGGGACGGAGAATCCACCACTTCCCTGGGCAGCCCATTCCAATGCCTGATCACCCTCTCCATAAAGAAATTCTTTCTAATATCCAACCTAAACCTCCCCTGGCACAACTTGAGACCGTGTCCTCTTGTCTTGCTGAGAGGTGCCTGGGAAAAGAGACCAACCCCCCCCTGGCTCCAACCTCCTTTCAGGGAGTTGTAGAGAGTGATGAGGTCTCCCCTGAGCCTCCTCTTCTCCAGGCTGAACAGCCCCAGCTCCCTCAGCCTCTCCTCATAGGATCTGTGCTCCAGTCCCTTCACCAGCCTGGTTGCCCTCCTTTGGACCTGCTCCAGCACCTCAATCTCCTTCCTGACCTGAGGGGCCCAGAACTGGACACAGGACTCGAGGTGTGGCCTCACCAGGGCTGAGTCCAGGGGCAGAATCACCTCCTTGGACCTGCTGGCCACGCTGTTCCTGATCCAGGCCAGGATGCCATTGGCCTTCTTGGCCACCTGGGCACACTGCTGGCTCATGTTCAGCTTCCTGTCAATCCAAACCCCCAGGTCCCTCTCTGTCTGGCTGCTCTCCAGCCACTCTGTGCCCAGCCTGGAGCTCCCCATGGGGTTGTTGTGGCCAAAGTGCAGGACCCGGCACTTGGCCATGTTGAACCTCATCCCGTTGGGATCAGCCCAACTCTCCAGTCTGTCCAGGACCTGGAGGAACTGGCTGGCTGGTGGCACTCATCAGCTCCATGTCCCCGTGGGAATGGGTGAGGAGTGGTGTTCCTCGGGGTCAGCACTGGGACTGGTGCTGTTTGGCAGCTGTGTTGGTGACATGGAGTGGGACTCTGCACCCTCAGCAGGGGTGCTGACACCCAGCTGTGTGGTGTGGGTGACAGCCTGGAGGGGAGGAAGGGAGGGAGGGGACCCTGGGAGGCTGGAGAGGTGAGCCCACACAAACTGTATGGAGCTGGAGGCAGAGTGCAAGGTCCTGCTCATGGGTATGGGCAAAGGAGTGAATTTATTGAGAAAGGCCCTGAGGAAGGGGACTTGGAGTTTTGGTTTAAGAAGATCAACATGAGCCAGGAGTCTCCTTTCAGCCCAGAAAGCCAACACTGTCCTTGGCTGCATCAAAGGACATGAGCAACAGGTCAAGGGAGGAGATTCCCCCCCTCTCCTGTGACCCCACTAGGAGCACTGTGTCCACTTCTGGGGCCTCCAATATAAGAAGGACATGGAGCTGTTGGACCAAAACCAGAGGAAGGCCACAAAGATGAGCAGAGGGCTGGACCACCCCTCCTGTGAAGCTGGGCTCCTTCAGCCTGAAGCAGAGAAGGCTCTGGGGAGAACTTACAGGGACCTTCCAGTACCTGAAGGGGACCTATAGGAAAGCTGGGGATGGAGTTTTTACAAGGGCTTGTAGTGATGGGATGAGGGGGAAAGGTTTTGAGCTGAAAGAAGGTACAAATAAATTAGCTATTAGGAAGATACTCTCTCCTGTGAGGGTGCTGAGCCCCTGTCCCAGGCTGCCCAGGGAAGCTGTGGCTGCCCCATCCCTGGCAGTGTCCAAGGTCAGGTTGGATGGGGCTTGGAGCACCCTGGGCTGGTGGGAGGTGTCCCTGACCATGCAGGGGGTTGGGACTGGGGGAGCTTTAAGGTCCCTTCCAACCCACTCTATGATTCTATGAAATTAGAGGTCACTGAAAAATTAAGAATGACAGCAAGGGAATTAAAAGTCTTGCTCTTTGTGAGTTTTCCTGCACACACCAGGGAAGAAAAAAAAAATCTAAGAGCTGCAATTATTTGCTTTATAAAACATCCCAGAGAGCCCAAGTATTTTCTCTTTGGAGACAAGCAGCAAAACTGTCCTGGAACAGGGCAGTTTTCAAGTGCATTTAAGAGGTCAGGAAAGCCCTAACATAAAAGGTGTTGCTGCCACCTGGTCCAATGGGCCACTAACATTCAGTCCCTGCTGAAGGGAAAGTCAGTTTCTAAGCTGCAATTTAATGGTTTTCTCTTCAGCTTCCTTGTTAAGTGTCTTCAGCCTGTCCCAGTTTGAGGGGGAATGATGCTTTTTGTCAGGCTGGAGGGTGGTGAATGTACCTGTAAGCCACTACAGATGATTCAGGGGGTGGCTCTGCAATGGATGGAAACAAGGAGTGCTTTGAGAGAAAGAAAGATGAAGTCACTGTGTGTGCTGGGCTCCTTTGCTTCTTGATAGGAAAACCAGAGGAGAAACAATTACTTATCCCACTCCACTCCTCTTCTAGAAATAGTTTTCCTTACAGCAGAGCCAAGCACTCAGGTTCACAGGGAATAGCTGGAGAAAGAGGCAGCTGTACAACAAACAAATGACACCTGCTATGGGACAAAAACCAGTCAAAATAGTTTTATAAATTCTGTCACATATCTGCTTTGTACATCAGTTCAACCTTATCCCTCCAGCTTGTTGCTGAAAATGGACAATGCTTGCTGTTTTGTTTTGGTTTTTTCCCCCCCTCAAAGGCAGACACAAAACCAGCCATCAGTGCATTATTTACAGAAGTGCAACAGTCCCCCACTCTGAAATTGAACTCTTCACTAACAAGGTAGTTCCAACAGAATGTAAATAACAGCAGGGCTTGGGTAGTGCTTCTGAAGTTTATAAAGGTTAGCTCATTTCTGCAAACCCCAGATGACAGAGCAAGGAAAGCTTTGCTCACCATCAGAAGGGCTAAAAAGACAACATTTCAAGTATTAAATCAGAAGTTTCTAAAGACAATCCATATTTTGATAAATAAACACAACAGAAACAGGATACAGCTTTCAGGATACTGTATAGGAAAAATGGTCTCCAGTTTCAAATTTTTAGCAAGACAGGTGCACAGGGCAAACGTGTCATCAAAGTAACCCTGAAAACTAGCAATCCAGGAGTCCCAAACATGAAATCTCTTCTGTGTTTCCTCTTGAATTACTCTGCTGGTCTGAGGCATTTAATTGTTATTTAGTTCTGAATCTGTAGGTAATTTAAAAAAAAAAAAAACAAAAAACAACAAACCCTAAATGCATTCCCATATGGAAACAATTCACAAGAAGGTTCCACAGATAAGTCCTATTACAACCTTGCTTCTCCACATGGTGTTTTCAATGAGGTGCAACTGCAGATCTACTATTCCCTCTGGCAGAGTGTTTGCAGCCAGGAGAAGTTTTAGTCCAAGTCGTGCTTGCTGTGGTTTGCCTTCAGTTTTCTGCTTCACGTGTCTCTGCACCATCAGATTTCTTGTGTTTCCTCATATGTTTGTATTTTTCTACATATGCCTTCACCAGGTTAGCTACCTTCATAGGGTTGATCTCTCCACTTTTGCTGTGGCATATCTACAAGGGATCAGAAAAGGCATTTTGTCAATTAACAGTATTACAGCAGTTCAGGCAGGCAACAGACAAATGATAGGACAGACAAGTCCTCAGCTTCCCAGGAGGCTGATTCCTGGAGTCTCAGCAAGGAGAAGAGAAATACTTTATGCTAAGCATTCCAGAAATGGCCCAGGGCTTATCTAGTGAGTGCCAACCAAATTAAGCAGCATCACTGAAAGATGAATTATTAATTTTTACTGCAGGCTTTTCCCTCCAGACAGTTTTGCCCAATAAATGGCAACCAAGGAAGTTTTGATTTCCCATTTTCCTGATGATTTTGAGGAAGCAATGCTGAGATTAAAAGGACCTAGCAGTTTTAAAGGGTCCACTTTGAGATACAGGAAAAAGAGAATGGACCCTGTGAAGAACTTTATCAGTGTTCAGACAAGATTCCACAGGGACTTCAGCTATTGGTGTCCCTTGGCTCTCCTAAGACACACAGTTAAGGTTCATGTGGGTCACGTAGAAGATGTGAAATTGCAGCCATTATCTCAGGAATTTTGATTTATGATGGGATTTCTCAGTGATGGCAGGAAAGCAGAGCAGGGAATGATACAGTTCTCTCCAGGGAAGCATTTAACTGCCTTGACCACAAGAGCATTACTTTAACAAGACAACATTTACATGCTCATCAGGTCTTTTTTTCAGCCACAATCTGGTCAGCACGATAATCTGAGACAAAAGTCAACATCAGCAAAACTGCAAGGCCCTCTTCCAAAGTTCAGGGACACCACGGGTGCTCACAGAGTATTTTCTCACTTTATCAGAAACAGCTTGATGGTTCTGGACAAAGTTCTTAACGAGAGAGATCTGACCATTCTCACCCAAGGCACACACCACAGAACATTTTGCCTCAGGCAGCTTCAGCTCAGCAATGTTCCAGATCACTGAAAACACAACTTGTAAAGGGAACAGCCTGACAGCTCTCATCAATGGCACTACTCAGTCCTGCACAGCATGAGCCAGAGTCCAAGGATTTGCTGTTCAGTAACAGAATGCAATCCTGATGAAGCTGGCAAGTGCAATTCAAATTACTGCAGCTTACTTAACAGTCTGCACAGATCTTCCTCTTCATCTGACTGCCAGCTTACCTTCTGCACTGCTTTCCGGAGAATGTTCTTGTACTCCTCCTTTGTAATCTCCCTCTTCTGGTAAAAGGGTTTAATGGCAAGTTTCACTTCTTCCACAGCCCGTTCCTGCATGTGAAGCTTTTTCATGTACTGCACAGCAAAGAGAAGTTCATTACCTTGTGCCATCTGAGGGATGTGAATCTGCTTTTCTTAGAAATGCTCTAACAGTGAAAATACTCCTTTCATAATTTCAGTGACCCAAGTAAAAGCTAACCCCAAAGTGATCTCCTTTTCTGTAAATTGAAGCCTTGAAACAAATAACCAGCTCAAGCCACGAGGAATCCTTGTTCTCTGTAACATTTATTCCATGTCTTAGAGAATGTGTTTTAAGCAAGTGACTACAATACCCACTTTATCAATCTGGTTTCACCCTCCCCCTCTATTTGTTCTGAAATAAACACACATCCATCAGAACTCAGATTCTAGAAACAGCCATTTATAGCTGTGAATATAGAGCTTCCAGAAATTGCATTTGCAACAATTTAAGGTTTACAGATGACACCAGAATGCATTGTGTCCAAGTAAGTTCATAAAAACATGAGTGGAGGTTCAGTTGGGAAACTGCTTTACTTTTTTGTTTTGTGGTAAAAAGTAAAATAATTGGCTAAGAAGTTTCTGTTCTTAAACTGCACTATGCATAGAGCAGATAGTCTGTGCAGCAAGCCCAAAACTCAGCAGCAAGGCACTAGCACTGAAAAATCTCCAACTCTCTCTGCACTTTCAGTGCTGATAAGCAGCAAGAAACAATCCTGCTTCTCCATAAACCTGTTACAAGAATTGACATTAATATGAACTAGAAAGGAGAACACCAGGTGTCTAAATAAATTCAGACATTCTGACTTCTGGGAAGGCCCTTTCCAAACATTCATGCAAGAAATTTCAGAACTTCAAGAATTTATTTTAGATGCTTTAAACCCTCTCTGTCTTAATGCAGTAAGTGGAATCATCAAGTGGAGTGAATCCTAAAAGAATTCACAGAAAGAATTGCCTGCCACTCCTGGGTTAGCAGTCACCAAAACCAACAGTGACACAAGGGGCTGGGAAAACACAGTACAGAGAAAGATAAAAAAAACCTCAGACTTTGAAAAGTTCAGCTCCTTAATGCTATACATTTGCTGCAGGACAGTATTCACTCACTTCTTCGTTTTTCATTTTATCCACTGGGGGATTGGGTGCTTTGATCTTTTCTTCTGCATTTCCAATGGAAGCAGCTTGGATTCCTGGTTCAGATGCAGTAGCCAAGCTGCCTGGTTCTGGAGTCAGGCTCTGTCCTGCCACGCAGCCAAGTGCTGGAAGACTGCCCTGCATGATGAACTGCACTGTGGGCTGGCTGACAGGGGCATAGGGGGGGAGGCTTGAGGGCAGAGGTGCTGTCAAAGGTAAATTTTGACAGGTCACCTATGAAAAAGAGACAGTTTTGTAAATACTTGAACTCACAAGAGAAAGGCATCAAATCAGAATTTGCCAAGCACCTTCTATCCACTCAAACAGGCAAGTGATCACTAGTTTAAATCAGTTTAAATCCCAGCCCTCAAACTAGGTCTCTGTGCAACCAGAAATCAGCAACAGCCCCACTCATCTCTTCACTGGTGACACTACAGACCTGATGACACACACCAGTGCCACCAGGCCAGATTTTACAGCCTGATTCAAGCATCTCAGTGCTTCTCAAACAGCACCCTCCTTCTGCATGTTACTGCTGAAAACAGAAGCTGAAGGTATGGACAGAATTCAGGGCTGTGCTTCTTCAAGTGTAAGGAGACCTGAGAGATTCAATGGTTAGAGGACTGCTGATGTGCATGGGCCATGGGAAATGCAGCACAGGCAGAGGAAGGCAAACTCTGCCATGAGAGGAGGGTGTTGCACCAGGCACAGATGAGGTGGGATGCCTTCCATGGCACTCGGGTGGCCAGAATCCAAACCAACCTGAGAGGAATCTAGATCAGGAAACAAAGGCTCAGGAATCATATAATTGGTTGGAGGAGGCTCATTTAACTGCACCTGATTTAATGTTTGGTTCAAGTCCTCTGCTTTCCAGGCCCCTTCTTTTGCTCGCTGGAGTCTGTAAAATGGCATCCCTGGGTTCCCCAAGAGAAGGAAAAGGAAACATTTAAAAACAAAATAAACCTAATGGGTCAAGGGTTCAAAGCCAGTTACATTTTAAAAAAAATAAAAGGATCCAAGAACAAAGCTAGCTACAAAATGATCTTGTTTAGCAGTGGCCAACATTTTAAACCTTCTGATAACAGAGGATTTGCAGCCTTGAGCAATTGCTTTTTACTGGGTTTCCAAGACAGTAACCAATGAGTTGTTATTTCTAGCAGCTTTGGCTTAGCAGAGCTCACAGGAGCAAGCTACAGGTATTTCTCACACTCCTCAGTTCCAAGAAATATTTATAACAACCAAACAAGCATTCTAGTTAAGTGAAGAAAGGGTGGAACTGAGGCTGCCATGAATGCTCCATGGCCAACAAGCTGCTGCTGGCTAGCTGAGCTCTGCTGACAGCATGTCCTCCCTGATTCATTAAACACTAATTTCAACAAATTAATTTCAACAAATGCAACATGCCAGCTCTCAGGATTGGAAACCACAAGATCACCCCAGCTGAGATTACAGAGCTGTTACACCACAACCAGGTTTAGCCATCTAAACCTAAGCCTTACACACCCTGCTTCAACAGCTCCAAAAGAGACTTACTTGGAGCTTTTCCAGCAGCCAACGTGCCACTTTCTTCCTCTTGAAGATTCCAGGTAACTCTTTTCACTGGTGCTTTTGATTTCAGTACAGAACCCTGAGGTACCACTTCCAGTTCAGGCTTACTGAAATGACTGGTTTTCTCACTGGACACAAGGCACTCATCTTTAACCTCCTTCACACAATCTGGTATTTTGCTTTTGGACAAGCTTTGACCTGGTGCAGTCTCTGCTGGAATGTGCACAATAACTTCCTTCTTTGGGGGAGGCTCCATCAGAGAGGGACACAATGCAGTATTTTCTATTTTAACTGTAATCTCAAGGTTTGTATTGCTACAGCTACCAAGCACTGCTGGATCACTGCTACTCATTAATTCTGTTTCAGCTAAAGAATCCACATTGCCAACTGGAACACTGATGTTTGTGACCTCTGGCACAGGGAATGCAGTTTCACTGGTCACTTTCTCACAGGAGGGATCTACCACTACAGGTTCTTGGGCCTCCTGATACTGAACTCGGGTCTCAGTCTGCATTTCCTCAAGTTTGACATTTGGCTGGATGGTTATGGAAAGCTCTTCTAGCACTAGCTCCTCCTTTGGCTCTTGTTTGAAGGAGTGGGGTTGCTCCAGAAACGTGGACACGTTTTCAACTGGAGGCTTTTGATCCTTTTTTGGTGGAGGGGGAGGTGAGGTCTCTCTTGATCTGTGTTTTCTTTCTTTGGAACATGATCTTGACCGTGGCCTTTTCTCCTTTGATTTGCTACTTTTGTGCTCCCGAGATCGAGATCCAGAGCGAGACCGAGACCTCCACTTCCTCCTCTCCCGAGACCTGGATCTTAACTTCTTTCTGTCCCTTGACCTCAGGCTATCTTTATCATACTTCTCATAGCTTTTGCCTCTCCTGTGTTTCTGTCTTTTAGTCCTCTCACTGCTGTTGGATCGGGAACGTTCCCTTCGTCTTGATCGTGATCGAGAGCCTCTTTTCTTTTTCCTGCTTTCATAAAACTCAGAAGTACTTCCAGGACTAACTGAACGTGACCTGGATTTCCTCCTCTCCCTCGAGCAAGAACTTTTTGCCTTTTTATCCTTGGTTTTCTCCTTAGTTTTCTTTTTTTTAGATCGTTCGTGGCTGCTGGAACGGTCAGTAGAAGACCTCCTGCTCTTGGGTTTCAATGTGTGTGTTTTGCTTTGTTCTTCTCCACCTGACCAAGAGGCAGATCTGGAGCTTCGGTCCCTTGAGTGTGCTCTGTCCCTAGAGCCTGATCTGGATCTCTTATGCTCCTTGACAAGTGCCTTTTTCCTTTTCATCTTCTTCTTGCCCCGGGAGCTAGAGTCCGAACAGGACCTGGAACGCGATCGCTTCTCTGTTTGTTCTTCCTTTTGGACTTTCTGCTGCTTATCATTCTTTGCAGGACTACCTGGTTCTAGTTTCACATTAATATTTGGTCTAATAAATTCTTCAGCATTTAATAACACGTCAGTGCCCTCTCTGCCTTCCTCCTTTAAACACTCTTCCTTACAGATTTGCTGAACAGCAGACGAAGCGCAAGGACTGTTCAGAAATTCTTCCTCACCCACGTTGTCTTGTTGCTCCGTGTCAGAGATCTGTTCCACAACCCTGCTTTCTCCAGTCACATCACCACGAGACTCCGTGCTACTAGATGGGATGCCAGAGTCAGCCCCAGATCCAGATGTATTTTCTACCACATATGGGGTGAAACGACGGACAGTTTGAAATGTTTGAACTTTGGGATTTTCGATAGAAATAGTCCTGGTTATATTAGTTAGTGGGATCCCTGAGCCAAGCCTCTCAGGACTGCTGCTTGCTGAACTCGAATCCGATCCTGTTGGCTCAAAGGGATCATATATTTCACTTTTGACCTGCTTTTTCTTAACTGAGAAAAGAGGTGAAGGAGTCTCTTTCTGCTGCACTTTGTCGTCCACAGGGCGGAAGGTGTTACAAAATCCTGGGTTAGACAGTCTGCTGGGATGCCCTGCATTTCCAGGAATATTGATTTTAAAACTCTCAAAAGAGCTTGGGCCTTTGCTGCTTGAAGTGCCCAGAAGTGATGAACTGCTGTACATGCCTGTATTGGTAGGAAAAGATGCCCCACTTGTATGTCTTTGTTGCTGAGATTCCTTGGCACTTGGCTTCTGACTTTCCCCCTTGGTACCCTTCCCTGGCTGATGAGAGCTCTCCTTGCCAGTCAGCTGGGTTATACAAGAGCTGGGGATGTCACAGCTTTGGCTTCCTGTGGATTCTGCCTCCACCTGCTTGCTACTGGTTTCCTTTTTAATCTTTGGTATCCTAGGAAGTTCAAAGATGTCAATCCTCTTGGGGGGTGGTTTTAACGGCCGCCTCACTGTTACAGCTTTTGAATCAGAATTCACATTACAGCTCAGGGGCTTTGAAGATGAGTCAGTGGGTGCAAATTTTTTAGCATTTCCATTAAATCTGGACATCTCACCTAACTTGGAGCCATGCCTGCTCAGAGTAGCTATATTCTGAGTCTGAACAGACCGGGGTGTCATTGAGTATTCTGACTTTACAGTTGCCTTTTCCGATTTAGTCTGCGCGGGGTTTGCTGCAGGTTCAACCCTGCTCAGTGAGGGTGAAGGCAATGAAAACAAACTTGAGGAGGAGGAGGAGGGTCTAGTGTGAGTACTCAGCGTCGAGGAAACTGAAGGTCCAGCCATGGAACTGCTTGCTGTGGTCCCTGAGTGCACTGTACTCAGTGGGGTGTTACGTCCTGAACCATCATCCACTCTCAGGTCGTTTGCTGACTTTCTCTGAAGTGGAGCTATGACATACAAGGCAACAATTAATCTTTTCAGTACCTAGCTGGACATTTTCTCACAACATTAGAAGAAGTACTGAGGTAGTTATTTTAAGTTCCACTTTGGTTTGCAGACACACCACACAGCAACAAAGCAATCTGATAATTCTTTTGGTCAGACGATCAAGGTTTACTGCCAGACAACTGCATTTTTGAGGTGAACACTAATATTTATAAAACAGACATCACCAGATTTGTGTGTATTATCCTGTAGTCTCCAACTGATAAAAAAATACTATAGCAGAGAATGTTACAGGTAATGTTATTTTAATAATAAAGCTCTGAGTTTCAATTTGAAGAGATTATTTCCCAATAATGCCGTGCCAAGGGAAGACACAGCTCAAGGTGTTAACACTTAATTCTAGAGCTCTACCTTTGCAAATAAACTTCTTGCCAAGGTCCTCATCACTGCTTTGCATGCAGAAGTGCAGTTCAAAGGCATGGCAGCAATGCATGACAAATGCTAGAACAACTGGTACTAAGATATCTCTGCTCTGTCCAGTCCTCCATTTTTTTTAATAAGAAAACAAACTCACAGTGCAGTACTTTTGAAAGAAGAAAACTACCTACTGAACCAAAACTTCCCAGTAACATCTCAGGTCTGCAATTAAAACAGACACTATTTCAGTGCATAGAGAAGAATCTTACTGGACAGATTACTGCTAACAGCTACTGAATCTATCCCTGTATGTGAAGCCGTGCAGCCTGTAGGACCAGGGCAGACATGGGTGAAACAAAGAGGCCAATTACACATGAAGTGCCAAACCCTTACCTGCCTTCTTTGCTGTCAGTGAACCATCTCTGTTGATGACCACATCTGAACTACTCATCATGAGAAAGCTCTGTCCAGACAGGATACTCCCCAACAGATCAGGCACAGGGGCAGCTTCTGCTTCTTGGTCAGGACTCAAGGCAGGTACACTGCTTCTGCATGTGTTCAGAGGGGTTATATTTCCTTTACTCTTACAGCACCTTGTTCTACACACACATTACATTAAAAAGAAACCAAAACCAAGGGCATAAACAGAGGTCAGCCAGGGAAGTTCATTTGTAGCCTTGGCTTCCCCACAGTTATTCAGCCCCCATCTCCCTCTGATGAAGAGAAGGTAAAGCTTTTAGAGACTTCCCTGTGGAATAGGGAAGTTTTGGGGGTAGGAAAGCATGTAATAATATCAGAGACCTTTGATAAACACTTTCAGTCTTATTTAAGAGTGGTCCTCACTGTGTTGGGTACCAAGCTTAACTTCTAGTGCATCTAAGATGCCCATCTTAAGTGTAAGCCATTGTTCAGCACCCCAGAGATACATCCCAGCTGCCTCTCCCCCCCCACCAAATCACAAATGTATTCCTCAGGCCTACCCTGCCACCTAAAAAAATCTGCTGCAGCTTGAACCAGAGTTCAGCACCAGTCAGAATGCACAGAGGTGCCTCTGGGTATGACAGCCAGGAGTGTGGCAGAGGAGGAATGAAAATAGTTTCAACAAATTCTCTAGTCTTGAAATACAGACTGAAAAAGTTTCCCTGTTTTTGCTGTTAGGATGTGACTTTTTGTTTACTTGTTTTTCTTTGCTTCTGTGCTGGTGGGATTTTTGGAGGTGTGTTTTGTTTGGGTTTTTCAGCTTAAAAAAATGACCAATAGACTCAGCTCTTTGAGGGAGCAACATTTCGTTTTTGTAGCACAAGAAAGCAAGCTTTCCAATCATAAATGTATGTCATAATATATGTCAAAAACCTGTACAGTAGAAAGACAAAATGGGAAGAAGGCTTAAAAAATACTGGCTGCCCAGGTCAGAGGAGGAAATTCACTGTAGTCCAGACAAATCAAGCCTTTAGGAAAGGTCAGTTTCAGCTAAACAGTTCTACATTCTAAAAAATGTGCTACTCAAATAACCCAGAGGATGTGAAAAGCTTCTTGAAAGGCTTCCTTCAGGATTGAGATGGGAAAGGTAGAGAAATATTTCAAGTTATTATAGAAATATCCTGTCTTAATCCTGAGAAACCAACCTTCACTGTAAGCCAGGTGCATCAGAGGAGGGCATGGGAACCTCTTACACCTTTAATTTAAGGTGAATCCTCCTATTCTTCAGCTCCCTCAGCCTTGTGGTTTTCTGTGGCTCTGTCAGTACCTGTCTCAGTAATTTTCCCTATCCCTTTTCTACTTCCTATGTTCCTGCTCCCTGTGTCCTACACCTCAGTCCTGGAAATTCACTGTGGCTGCCAGTGGGAAGCACCCAACACCCAAGCCCAGGGACACACAATTTGCATGGACACATCCACCTGACAGCAAAACAACTGATAAATTGTAGAATCAAAGAGTTTTCTCTCAATTTTCTGAGCTCTAACAAATGGCCAAAGAACTCTGAGGTGGGGATACTCCTCTTCTCTTCCTCTGGATGTGCATCTAGACTCCCTGGACCTCTCAAATAAGAAGAGGTTTTAAAAGGTTAATGAGACAAAACAAAAAGCACCAAGAGCCACACTAAGTTGGAAATACCAATCTGAAATTTCAGTGCAACAGAAGCAATAGGAGCAGAATAAGTGTGTGCCTGTCAACATAAAAAAAAAACAATTATTTCATACAGTGCTGTGGTTATTTATCTACACATGTGCACCCATGTGCACACACAAACTCTTTCAAAGTACTCAGGGTCAGAAAAGCCTTGAAGCAGGGTTATCACCCCATTTCCTCTTTTGTTGGTGTAATAAGAAAATTGAGAAAAATTAAAAAAATATCTTGATGGCTTTTTACCTGGGGAGTCCCAGAGAAACAGGTCTAGCTACAGGGCGGTGAGACCTCAGTGCTGACTGGGAGAGAATTCTCCTTTTGGTGCTCACTGGTGAATCTGGATTTGCTGGAATCTCTTCATTACTGTGAGTAAAACACACACACATATGAACCTTAAAATTGTTTGAATGCTCTTCGTGTCATGTAGATGAGGTAGATAATACTGCTGCAACAGATACAGTCAGAGCACATAATTTGTTTAATTATGATACATTAAAAAAATAAATACCTGTGCATTTGCTGTGGCTATGTAAATAGAACAGGGTAATTCAGCCATGAAGATTCAAATGTAATTTTTTATTTATAAAATATTAAATGGGTAATTCCTTTCTATGAAACAAACAATCAAAAAGACTTATTCTGTGGAAAATTCAATTTCCCCAGCAATTATTTCAGATGCTCCCTCTCCAAAATCCAAAGCTTAAAAGTGACACAAACCATGGCACAGTAAGATTCCTCCTTCATATCAAGTGTCTGGAAAAGTGAAGATGGGAAAAGAAGAAATATGGAAGACTCCCCAGGTCCACCTAATTCTATGTGAAATCACTATTTATTGCATACCAAATAAGTAAGCTATCTTCACTTAAAATAGCTCAACAGAAAATGAGTGCTTAGGATCCAACTCCTTCAGCCTCTGAGTAACCCCACAGACCTTATTAAAGGTTTTCACAAACCTCTTTTAATGTCAACAAACCTCTTAAAAGAAGGCTGATTCTTTAAGAGCTCAGCAACTCAAGAAGTAAAGAAAGAACAGGTTAGGAGCTGTGTATCCAAAGCTGTCTTCAGATGCCACATGTACAAACCCCCTGACACTTGTGAAACCATCAGGTCCCTGATCACAATCCAGAGACCTCTTACCTTTCATAAGGATCCAACTCATATGGATCTCCAAACACAGACAGAGAAGCTGCACCAATATCTGCTCTCATCAGCCCAAGAGAGGGCTCTGTGGGTTTGTAGATGGAAGGGATGGATGCCCCACGCAGGGGCTTGCTGAGCCCAAGAGCTCTTGCAATGCGGGAGCGAGTACTGACATCAGCTTTCACCTGCAGAGACAAAGAGCTTGGGTTATCTCCATGTCAGGGCAGGTACCAGCCCTGGAGTTAAAGCCCCAAATTCTTCAGGTAGGCTATAGATGGTCATCAGAATACTACAGTCAGTAGCAGAACTTGTGTGTCTGTATTTGTTATTAAACTACAAGTTACTTCATACAGAGCCTGAGTTATCTCAGCTTGAGGTGCCAAACAGATTAAGTTTCTAAAAATCTTTAATAATGTCATTCTGTATTGTCAGCTCCTTATTAATGGCTGGAGTGACAGTTTTGGCTGTGAGATGTAAACCCTAGTTAAGATAGCTGAGGACAAAAGTCAAGCTGGTGCAGAGCATCCAGTTTAGTTCACATGAAAATACTATCTACAACTGAAGCAGATTTTCAGAGCCCTTCTGGCTGATTAACTGGGGTTGCAACAAGTCACAGACATCCATAGCCTATTAAAAATACCAGGTGGAGGCAATTTTAAATGAGCTTGCATCAGCATCAAATAAACACTTCAGCTGAATGACAAGACATAACATGAAGGCTGCAGGACATGCTTACAGTTTTACATAATGTGCCTTCACAAATCCTTTACAAAAATCCTCACCAAAAAGGATTTGTGAGCAAACCCATCAGGCCTGCCTGGAAGGTGCCACTTGTTTCCATGTACAGCATCTTTCTGGAGTACACTGGACACAACCTGCACATACTCCCACCAGAAAAAAGTTATGTGAAATCATTACAAGACTATTTTTTTCCACTTAATCCCATGATATAGTGCTTTTACAGATGGCTGAAAAATGGCAGACACTGACACCAGCAGAAACTCACATGTGATCTTACTCTCATCTTCTTCCCCCTTCTCTTTTTTATCAGACGCTTGTGTCTCTTCAGCTGTGTCCCTGAACTCCTCTTCCCAGCAGATGATTTTGTCCTTTTTTTGCCTCCTGCTTTCTTCCTTCTGCCTGATGGGACAAAAGATAACCAGGTAGGTATCTGCCTAAGTTCTGGCACTGCATTTTACCCTGCAGTCCCCTTTTTATTCCCCCTACGTGCACAAAGCAGCTCCAAGAGACCTTCAGTGTGCTGCAACAATATAAAACAGCACAGAAAAAAAAGTGCAGTCATTAGGATTTATTTAAAAGGAACCTTTAAGACAGAGGTAGTATGGAGAAATAAGACAGTGCAGTAATGTAGTGCACAGGTGTGGCAGCATACAGCTGACCTTGAGTGTTTTGTATGATTCAGGTTGATCTTCCCAAAGCTTTTATCCTTGCAGATGGGAACCACAGAAGGTGTCTGATCTCCTTACCTGTTCTTCTTTTCTGCCTGGTAGGAGCCCGTGGTGTAAGAGGTCGCTGGTATATGGCTGTGTTCAGGCCTGCTACAACTGCCTCAATGGTTTCATCCAGAAGAGAGGACATCAGGGACCTTGGTACATGCTGTGTGGGGTTAAATGAGCCAGGTATGTGATGGTCAGCAACAAGTTAGTTGTAAAAACATTTGATGAAAAAAGAAATTGGTATCTGAATAAGCACTCATGTCACCAAGCTGCCTCTTAAGCAATTATTAATTAACTTTCTCACCTATTGGCTGCAAGGAGAACATGACCATGGCTCTCCAGCCTCCCTCAGTACTCTAAGTCATGGCTTGCCTAGCTCTGACTCTAAATCAGAGCAATCCCCAACACTGACATTTCCTCAATGAAAACCTTCTCAAGAACTTTCCCAAATCCACCTAACTGAACTCTGAGCTCATCATGCAGCAATGTGCAACAAGCAAAGACTGAAAAACCAACAGAGTTCAGGTACCACACCTTGAACTCCTCATTCTTTAGGTCAGATTTATCCAAGGCTGTGAAACACACCAAGAGGCAGCATTTCAAACACACACCTCAGGGACCTCCTGGAGTAGCAGGTGACTCCCCCTCCAGAGCATCAGTTGATTGCAATAAGCATGGGCTGCTCTTACAAAGTTCAAATTCCTTTTTCTATATATTCCAAGGGTCAATCACACTTACACCACATTTGAAGCACACAGGCTCTGAACCACCAGCCTGAGAATGTGAATTCAAAGCCTCCTTGCTAGGCAAACATAGCACAGTTTGTTCCTTCCTTTGGCTGGGAAGACATTAAAAGCAGGCATCTCCCAACAGCTGTGCTAAGCTGGCTGTGCCCACTCCAACCACATTCCTAAAGTGTCCTAAATCATAGAATCACCAAGTGGTTTGTGTTGGAAGGGAAACTAAAAGATCCCCTAGTTCCATCCTCCTGCCATGGGAAAGGACATCTTCCCTTCCCCCTCTTCTTTCTTCAAGCAACTACAATGCATCAAGAACTGGTAAGAGTTTCAGACAAGCACAGAGGATGTGGAGATGCCTCTGATGTTACAGACTATTCACTGTGCCTGCTTTCCAGCAGAGCACATGGATCAGATCCTTGCACATTTGCAGAATGCATATATGGCACAAACACTAAGGAAGAATGGCTCTAGAGTATCCTCCAGCAAGCCTCAAACTGCAAAATGTTTGAAAACAGAATACTCCAACAGAACCACAGATGCTTCAGTTCATCTTACTAGGAAATCAATTTTGTCAGGCTTCTCTGTTAGTGTCAGTAATGCCTGCTCCAAACTATTATTTTTTTTTAAATGCCACTGTTTCAAGTATCATGCTTGCCAATAAATACTACATACGTTCTCTGATTTGGAGAGCAGGATGGAGTGAAGAAAGCCCCAAACATATTTATATTTCTAGGACCTAAAATAGTTTATCTGGTGCACTACTAGCTTGGGCACCTAAAGAACAGATTTATGACAAAAACTGCCTTCCTGAGTAAAAGCTTCCAGGGGTCTGAAATCAGCATCTCTCTCTTCTTTGAGGACAACAGCTTACACACTCCTTAACCAGTGAAAATAAGCTTCAGCTAACACAAGGAACAAGCTAGAACAAGATGCACTTTTATTCAGAGACAAAGGGAGCAAGTAATAGTGCTAAGATGTAGTTTGTAATGATCCCTGCAGACTGAGATGTGGAGCTAGGAATGGTTTCTTGAGTGGGAAGCACAGGGCTCCCAGGCTGGCACTGCTACACAACAGTGAAGTGCCTGGGACCACCTCTCACCTGCAGCAGGCAGCAACACACCACTGCCAAAACAACAGGTAGGGAAAGAGAGAAAAGCACTGGGAGTTACCTTGCATAGCCTTTCACACCCCAAAAAATACTCTTCTACAGTTTGTTTTTGTTTTTGTTTTTTTCCAACACACAGCCCTGACAGCTCAGATGTAATTGCTAAATAACAATGCCTTAAAGCATTCATGATCTTATTAATTCTCCTCAAGTTGAAATTAAAAGCCCTGGATTTGGAGACAGAGCATTTTGGCAGCCAAGTAAGATGACCTCCCACCACAGAGGATACAATGAATATGTATGACACAGTGCTAAAGCACTATGGGACAGACTTAAAATCAAGAGAAGAAAACATTATAAAAACTTAACCCAAGCTACATCTTTGTTGATGGCAGCTGTTTCAAACTGTACTTACAGCTGTAATCCAGAGCATTCAGGATTTGCCATAAATTTCTCCCCTTACTTCTCCTCACTTAAAAATTATTTTGATGAGAAATTTAACAAGAAAACTTTGGGGAGCTAATTAGCAGTAGATTGTTCCTCCCAACCAGCAGGAGAGACCCAAGTTTGAAAGTTCTTCTTTTGGCATACTAATTGTTACCTAAAGGACTGCAATTATTCCAGCCAACAGAAACATCCAGAAACATGCCAGCTGCAATCCTCAGATACTTGGGAAATTTTCTTGCATGGGTTTTCTGGTACCTGTAAATGTGGTTGCACTCACATTGCCACATCACTGATGACACTAACATCTGTGTTATTTCTCTTCAGTAAGAGGCTGACTTTCATAAGTAAAGACTATAAAAATACTAAATTTTTCTCTTCAGTTTGGCTGAAGGTGGCCAACAGATTCTACTGCTAGGGGAAAGGCTGTAGGAGGACAAGCAAGCAAATACAAAAAAGCAAAATACAAAAAAGCAAAATAAACATGCCTTGTCCCTGCAAAAAAGCGTGACAAAAAAAACAGGTGGTGCACAAACTGTGCATTAACTGGGAATAAAACCACAATTGTGCTCACAGCTGAGGTGATAAAAATGCAGATTCTGCAGGCAGCTACCAATAATCACAAAACAGAGAGTCTTGGTCATGTGCTGTGCTCAGTTTGCACAGGTTCCACCTCTCAGTTTGAAAGAACTCCACAACTACAAACCACGTCAACACAGAGAGCTGAGCTCCCTAGGGAAGCATTTAATCCAGCTCTTCCATGATGTTTTTCCAGAGATTCCTCCCCATACTGTCAAATACCTGGATTTGCTGGGCAGTTGTTATCCTGTTCCTGTTCACTGTGGCCCTGACCCGTTCGCTCTGCCGCGTCCTGGCGATCGCTCGGGTCCGGACGTGCGGGCGCAGCCGGCTGGTGGTGGGAGTGACATCAGCCACCAGGGCAGCAACCTCCTCTTCACTGACATGGTCTGTGTCTGGAAAGGAAGGATTTGGGACAAAAAGACCCAAAACAAATCAGTATTCTCTTTCTTAAACCGCTCAGACAGACTTTTCCCTCTCAGAAGGCAACGAGCACAGACAACACTTACACAAACAGTTTTCTAGGCAATCTGAGGTCAGGATACTAATAAATTCTTTCCCATTTAATAAAAAGCAGTTAAACTAAGGTGCTGGGGTCACCTCAGAAAGGTTAAAGAACACTTGCAAGCTGCAGCTCCACAGCTTGTAAGTGCAGATGAAATTCCTAATAAACAAGATCCTCTTATCAGCCAAGAGTCCAAGCCAGCTCTTTAGGTTCAAGAGAGAACACCTATCAAAACCTTTAGTTAAAACAGACAAAGCCAGGAGCTAAACATGTCATCAAACCAGCTTCACATCATCCAAGGCCAAAAAAAAAAATAATTTATTTACTTTGACTGCATACCACAAAACCCTTACCTGCAGCAGCACTGACACCCATGGGGGCACAGCCTGGACAGAACCATTCATCTACAGGGACTTCACTCAGAGGTGGATTAAGGCATTCCATGTGATATCTTGAGGAAAGAAAAAAAACAAAACAGTGTTCTCTTTAGCAAGGGAACAGAGCCTTTCACCCCTACCCACATGCTGCAGAAGGCAAACACATTTTCTTGTGCTTAACGATCAAGGCATCTGCTTTTACCAGAGAAACAATTAATTTATGGAAGTGTGTTGCAGTCATTTGGACTTTTCTTACCCTGCATCACAGCCATCACACAGCAGCAGGCGATCCTCACGGTCACTTCTGCCACAGACTTCACAGAAGGTTGGATCATCCTCTCCCTCATTACCCTGAGCTTTTGTATTCTCGACAGGAATCTAAATAAAAGGAGGAGTCACATTTTATGCAGAACATGGCACTTTCTGAATTATCCCTTGTCACTATAACAGTACCTGCAGCAACATCTAACAGGGAATGAACCAAAATGGCTGTTAGACACCAGAGCCTTCATTTAATTCACTCAACACATCCAAGACGTGATCAAATGCTTGAAAATATCTAATGAACTTGTTTTACTGCCAGACACAGACAGCTAGAGAAAACTGCATTTAAAGAACAAGTGAGAAACAAGATTCCCAAAAAAGAACAAAAGGAGTCAAACAAACAAAAAAACCACCACAAAAACACACACACACACACAAAAAAACCAACCTGAAAACCAGGACAAAAGAAGAGAGCAAGCTTGGCTCCCCCTCCCCCCCTTCCCTCCCAAGACATATGATTTAAATGTCAATTCACAATCCTGTTAAAATGCAAACACTTAATAATAAACCATCTGTTTATGAAAACAGAACCAAGTCCTCCATGTTCCCTGAACACAGCCACGCTTCTCATGCTGGTAAAGAGCAATGACAGCTTCTCAGTATTCTTTTCTGAGAGACTACTGTGCCTTCAAGAGCTCAACTCTTGCCTTGTCTCTCTGCCCTTACCAACCAATACACAGCACAGGTGGCAGTAAGAAATAATGGAGAGCTCATGGACAACCTAGATGACTCCTGTCCTTGTTATAAAAGCACTTCCCATGCCATGGGGTGTGGACAGGGGGAGAGCTTGGAGTCAAATGTCTGCTATGCAAACCAGGCAGCTCTCAAAACACCCTTTTTGCCATCAGAGATGATGCCACACTTCAGGCAGCACACAACAGTGCAGGAATGTGGTTAAGGAGGAAGAAAAAAAAAAAATGTCATGGTTCCTTCAAATGCAATCTCAAAACAGGAAAGAAATAATTAATCCAGACACCAGATAAAACACACCGGAAGGGTGAATGTTTGAGCAGTGATTTTGTGGCAACTGATTGTTTGATACAGCTTACCTTTAGGTAAGGTAATCTGAAAAGCTTACCTTTTTTAAGATTTTACCACCAAAATGTGCCCGAATGCTAATGTGCTTAAAGAGGATTCGATCCACTGGACAGGAGTTTGCATTCTGAAAAGAAAAACACAAATTTCCTCACATGGGTTAGTAACCACATCTCTTGATTCAATTTTTAAAAAGGAAACCTTCAATTATTAATGTAAGAAGCATTAAATTAATGCAGTCATAATTTTAACAGCTATTGCTCTTGACATTTTAAGTAGTTAAATCTGACTTCCCTGGTTTACAACCAACCTATTGTATCAGAGAAAATACACTCCTTTAGAAAAGCATTTTTTATAACCAAGTCATTTAATAATTATTCAATTGCCAAAGCATCAAAGTGCTTCCAAAAACTGCCTTGAAATAGTGCTCATGGAAGCCTCGAAATTACTTGCAAATATATTCAGTAAGAGTGGGTCTTTATTTTTTTTTCTTTTATTACCATGGGTAGTGCTGCATGCACAGCAGGTTTTGCTGTAATTCTCACCATGGATTCTGACTCTGCACAGCTAGGCTGCAAGGAGCTCTGCCTGAAAACTGAACTCAGAGCAAACTGCTGATTTAATCTGCAGTATTTTATTTATGTGTAAGTGTTCACTGTTGCAACAGACCCTACCCAAAGGCCACAACATGTAATTCAAGAGGTGAAGAGAGAGATACAGAGGTATCTTAAAAAAAAAAATTAACAGAAAACTACTATTACTGGTGTCCTGACTTGAAAAAAAGAATTTTAGCTGCCTAGAAACACATTTGCTTATGACATTACAGCTTTCAGAGAACAGAAGAGATCAGACCAGGTGCAAGAAAAACAGATCCACACTTCAGAAACACAAATCCTGCCAAATAGACCAGTAACAAAAGTATGTGTAGAACAACTTAAAAAAAGCAAATACAGTGTTTTGTTCTCATCCCAGCACAACAGCATGACCAGAGGGGAGACAGCAGAGCACACCAGAAGGGACAAAACAGCTCACCTTAGACCACTCCACGATACAGTCCAAGCAGAAGTAATGGGAACAGTTCTCAGGAGTCCCAACAGCCTGATCCCTAAATGTGTTGAGACAAATGGGGCAGTTTTCACCATCCTCATCAGAGGAAACACTTGCTCCCTTCACGTGTGGCTCAGATCTCAGAGAACTGCTCATTCCTCCCCCAGCAAACTCCATTTCTTCCTCCTCCTCCTCTTCATCATCATCTTCACAATCTTAAAGAGCAAGAGAGGAAAAATAACTCATGTGCTGCAGGGCTTCAGCAGTGAGGACAGAGAGGGTGGGCAGGATGGGGCACCAGTTCACAGAAAACTTGGAATAAGTTTATTTTCTGGGACTGCAAGGGTGGATGAAGCAGAGTCTCTCCAGTTTAAGGCAATCATTTTTGCTCTTTTCTTTTTTTTTTCCTAATTCCGTTCACTAAAAAGCAACAGATTACTCTGGTGAAAAACAAAGCCTGATAACATGACTAGTCTTGCAAGCTTGCAAGAGATTAAAAGGACAGAAAGCAGAAAAACAACAGATTATCAGAATCAGAGTAGTGTATGTCAGACCACTGAATACTGAAATTTAAAAAATGAAGTAAATGAAGTTATAATACAGTTACCATGTATCCAGCTGCTTTTTTTTTTTTTTTAAATCAGACACTCCAGAGGGCAAGAAGCAGCAACACACTCACATGCAGAAGATTATGTAAAAGATTTCAACAATAAATAGTGGTTTTGAGAGTAAAGGGATCTGGGTTCCTAGCTGGAGACTGCTTAAAGAAGCCTGGTTTTGGTTAAATTTTTTTTTTTTTTTAAATTAAAAAATTTTCTGCAAGTGCAGATGAAATTCCTAATAAACAGGATCCTCTAAAAAAATTTTTAAAAAATTAAAAAAAACCTCAGCAGACACTGTTGAAAGTTGTTTTAGTTTTTAGTACAAAATACAGGCATGTCTGTTATCTACCTGTAAAGGATTTGGGCACAGGCCTGACACAGCATCTGTGCATTTACATTTCCTGGGTGACCTCTGCAGGAAAAGGTTTCATCCCACTCCTCCTCCCCTTACTAAAACAGTTCTTGTCAATGCACATTCACAGGCCTACCTTCTAATTCTTCATCTTCACTTCCTTCTCTGTCCTCCTCACCTCCCTCTTCCTCAGTGTCATCATTTTCCTCCTCACTTCTGGAGTCATCTGAATCACAGCTATTTCCACCATTGTTTTCTTGAAAAGAAAGAGAGAAAACACCCACTTGATGCAGACAGACAGGCAGGACTATGAAGGAAACAACAGAACTCCTGCTCAGGATGTTCTGTGTGAAGTGAGAAACCAGATTTCCTCAGTGGTCTCAAGGCTGCCTCTTCTGAGAAGCTCAATGGAAGCATGTAAGCAGTTTGAGATACAGAACTTAAGAAGCAAACAAACAAAGACAGGAAAAAAATAAATAAATGTTCATAAATATATCTTTACTTCTCTTTGGAGGTTTAAACAAACAGGTTATCCAGCCCAGAACTGGGAATGTGCAGATGCAGAGAGGGGGCATTTACCTGTTTCACTGAGGAGCACAACACACTGTCTCTTGCCCTTGCCCAGTGCAGCATTCTGGTTTATCAGCTCATCCTGGCTGTCACCATCCATGGCAGGACATCAGGAACACACTCCCTGCAAGGAGACAGACTTGAGTGAGCACCTGCACAAGCAGAGGAAGGGCCAAGAGCATCCATCCCTTCTGCAGGGAGGTGAAGGGCAGAAGGGACACAGCTCCACAGCAAAGGATTCATTCATTTTCCCAGTTCCAAGTCAGAGGTGGCTCCAGGTAGAGAAATTATCACTGGGAGAAGTTTCACACCCTGCTGAGCTAGATGAAACCAGCTGCTTGGGAGACTCAGCTGAGGTGACAGATTCCACTTTGTCTTGGGCTTCAGGATGACAGAAAAATGTACAACCAGAATTCCCCCCCTGAGAACAGGGAGAGAAAACCTGTAAACACTAAAACCATCCTGTGGGCTAGCCACAAAATGCAAAGCTAACACAGGAGACCAGAGACCCTTTGAACAAGGCCTGGCAGGATGACAATGTGTGTTTCAAGTCAAAATAGCCTATGTTGCTCAGCTGAAAAGGAAGAAGATTACATATTTTAGGTCTTTTTTTTATTAAAAAAGGCCTTTTCACAAGCTCTGTCACAAAACTGAGGAGTCTCAGGCCTCAGATTATTCTCCAGAGGAAACACATTAACTGCTGTGCACTGGCAGAGCCTGGCAATAAAAGTGACAGACACTGAGAGATGTCTGAGGATTCCAACCCGTGCTGACAATCAAACCAAAGCTCTTCATACATAACCCTACAAAATGTTAAAACAGAGCCCTGCAAGTAATGGAAAAACAGAATTAATTGATACTTGTAAAGCTAAATGTCAGACCCCAGTATGAACAGAAAATGGATTCTTCAAGTGAAGCAAAAAACTTTCAGCTGGATGCTCTCCTCCCTGCTTCACATTACATATCTTGTGTATTAAGAGAATTTTTGGAACAAAACATCATGCTTCATTTCAAGTGCTTTTGATGAGTATCTTTACTTGCACAACATTCCCTTTTTGAGCCATGAAGCACAGCTCTGCACTTAAGAGCCCCCAAAATGTAGTTTTTGATTAACCATCCCAAGCTGCAAACTGAGTCTTCAGTGCTCAGGGGGAAAAAAAGAAGTTAAAACTAAAAAAGACCAAACTTCACCACAATCTTTCTTCTAACTTCAGTAAGAATCTTGCCCAAACAGAGGTTTAAACAATCAGGTAACTTTGTGAGTGTTGACAGGAGTGTATTAAAAAGCAATTTCTGTTGGCTGCAAACACGCAGACTCATCAGAAAGCAGAGTCAATCCATGATGTCATTGGGAAAAAACCAGCAAGAAAAACCAGGAATTTTTCAGCTTTCAGCAGTGCATCTGTATGAATTATTCAAAGGGAAACTTAATTATATAATATCATCCCCAAAGCTAAGTTAGCTGCAGCAACACAAACGTGCTGGCAATGGCACAGCCAGGATGCACAAGGGCAGAGACTGGCAGCACCTGTGCCACAGGGATTGACAAATCACACCTGGATTCCTCTGCCACTTCTCCATCCCCGGGTTGTGAGAACACAGCAAGTTCCTGCTGGCCTCTCACTGCCAGCTGCAGGCAGCTGTGGCCCCCAAAAAAAGCCACTCTGGGGGTAAAACCATGGATAAGCCTCCACTTCACTACCACAACGACCTCCATTCCCTGCTCCCTAGCTCAGCAGTTCTGAAAAGAATTCCCACAAACCACAGTTCTGCCCAACATGCCCTCAGCCAGCATGCATTCCTTCACTCCGTGGAACAACACAACCAGCAGTGTTATTTGCTGCCCCACAGAAAGATATCCCTTCAAGCACAGGGTCAAACAAATCAGCACTTGTGACTTGACAACCTGACATATTTATGTGACAAAAGCAAGCCTGTACTTTGCTCAGGGGCAAAGCTTGGGGTGAAGGAAGATCTGGTACTGCAGCTGACAAACAAGTCTTCAAATCTTGGCCAGTAAGAGAAGTCTGTGCTGTAGGGAGCTGTGGACAGGAGGAACCAAGCAAGAAGAAGTGAAATTGAGATTTTAAGCGTCTCACAAATCTTACTTTCCAAACAACCTCTCTCAAACTGGTCATAAGAAAAAAAAAAAAAAAAAAAGAAAGAAACCAAAGTGGGTGATATATGCAAGATGAGAGGATGTTCTCTTATTTAAGAACAATAAGCAGCATTTCCAAGTTTGTTCTTTTTTTTTTTTCCTTATGGGAAACATTTCAAACAAATGACCACTGTGGAACAGATTCATGACTTTCATTCCCAGAACTAAACCCCTGGGCTGGAATTGGCAACAGCAAAACAGAGAGGAAGCATTTTTAGTCTTATTACTATAGAAAACAAGAAGTTTGGTTAAGAAGGAGATGTAGAGCAGTCACAGCTCTAAAAATCACCTGAAGGAGGGAACTCCAGCTGCCCCCACTGCATGCACCTCTTCTGCACCCCACTTTGAAGACTCCACTCAGAGTGATTCAAGATGTGTCCCCAGCAGGCAGCTTGTCCCAGGTCCCTTGTCCTCTGACTCCACTAACACAAGGAAAACCCATCCCAGTCCCCCAGGCAGCAGCACATCTGGGGTCCTGCCACATCCCTCCAGGATCTGCATGCCAGATCTCTGCTCCTCCTTAACGTCTGGCTTCCAATTCTTATTCAGAAGAACCTCCCAGGATTTTAACACAAGGAGGAATGACAAAAATGGGTGAGGGCATGGCAGGTGCCTGATCACTTTCCCCAGCCCCAGGGCTGTCTGCCTGCTGCAGCACAGGCTGGGAGGACAGGTTACATCTGTACATCAGCTGCCACCTCTCATTTCAGCTGTACAACTGAATAATTACAAATATTTTCTTCAAGCTGTATGACAACAGGGTCTCCTCTATTGGCTTTAAGAGCAGAGAAGAATGTTTCCTGCAGAATAAGTGTTTATCAAACAAGCACTTCAGTAAACATTTGGGGTTTTTGAGCCAAGATCCTAATGCATTTCTACAAAGAAGTATTTTAATGTACTTTGAGGATGTCTCAGGTAAGTTTCTAACTGCAAAACACACACAAACCTCTACTGGACATGTGGCTCCCACAGGGAGCTGCCTACAAAGGGAAGAGATTCTTCCAGCCACACACATCTTCCCCCCCAGCATCAACCACTTTGCTCCATCACCAACTTCTTACAGTAGTTTCCAGTTTTTAGAAAAAAAGAAAAGCTACCAGGCAAGGCATTTATTTGAATCTGCTTGAGTAACACTCAGGATTACACACCTGCAAAGAAAAGACAGAACTCAGCTGGATTTTCTCACATGGTGGTTTTGAATGCTGCTCTAATTTTATGGACAATTATTAAGTACTCATGTTCCAAAGTGTATTTGCAACTAAATTTAAGTCTACTAAATAGTCAAACAAACAAGCTTTCAGTTCCCCTTTACATTTGCCTTATTTGAAGGGTTGTTATGGGTTGGGGTTTTGTTTGTTTGTTTGTTCAATTTGGAAAAAAAACAAGAACAAACAATTTGGTTCCCTCCAGAAAACCAAGGTCACACCTCAGAAAGTATTAGACTTTGTTTCCAGGGTCACATGTTACATGGAACTAGAAGAAAATAAGAGTTGTAAAAATCATAGTTGTATCTAGTTGGAAACCATCAGGACATGGTGTGACCAGCACCTGCCACCACCACATCCCAAAGGGAAAAAAAGGGGAAAGTATCCAGATTAATGAGAGACTCCTTCAGCTGCACAGTGCTCATCCAGCATGCACAGGGAGCTTTAAAAAAGAAGGAAGGAGGGAAGGAAAGGAAAAGGAAAAGGAAAAGGAAAAGGAAAAGGAAAAGGAAAAGGAAAAGGAAAAGGAAAAGGAAAAGGAAAAGGAAAAGGAAAAGGAAAAGGAAAAGGAAAAGGAAAAGGAAAAGGAAAAGGAAAAGCTAAATGTAGATCCAACTTTCCCCTGTTTAAGTTACAGAATCACAGAGTGTCAGGGGCTGGAAGGGACTTCAAAAGATCATGGAGTCCAACCCCCTGCCAGATCAGGGTGACACAGGACACATCCAGGGGGCTCTGAATGTCCCCAGGGAAGGAGATTCCACACCCCCCCTGGGCAGCCTGGGCCAGGGCTCCCTCACCTCACAGTCAAAAAAAATTCTCCTCATGTTTCTGTGGAATCTCCTGTGCTCAAGTTTATACCCATTGCCTCTTGCCCTGTAATTGGACATCACTGAGAGGACCCTGGCACCACCCTCCTGGCTCCCTCCCTTTATGTATTTATAAACATGAATGAGGTCAGCCCTTCCAGGCTGCAGAGCCCCAGCTCGTCAGCCTTTCCTCACCAGGAGATGTTCCACTCCCCTGCCCTGGACTCTCTCCAGCAGTTCCCTGTGCTTCTGGAACTGAGGAGCCCAGAACTGGACACAATATTCCAGATGTGGCCTCATCAGGGCAGAGCAGAGGGGCAGCAGAACCTCTCCTGACCTCCTGACCACCCCCTCCTAATGCCCCCCAGGTGCCACTGGCCTTCTTGGCCACCAGGACACGTTGTTGGCTCACAGTCATCCCTCCATCCACCAGCATCCCCAGCTCCTTTCCACCTGTGCTGCTCTCCAACACCTCAGTCCCCAACCAATCCTGGTTTTTGGGGTTCCTCCTACCCAGATGCAAGCCTCTACTCTTGCCCTTTTAATTCCCCACCCTCCATCCTCTCCAGGCAACACAGCCTCCAGGTGAATCAGCCACTCCTCCCAGCTTTGTGTCAGCATCAAACTTGCTGAGAAGACACTCTGTCCCATCATCAGGGTCATGGATAAAGATGTTGAGCAGGACTGGACCCAGCACTGATCCCTGGGGGACTCCACTGGTCACAGGTCTTTGTGATCACCACTCTGTTCTCTAATGTGCAGCCAGTTCTTAATCCACCTCACTGACCATCCTTCTGTCCTGCATCTCCTCAGCTTGCTCAGGAGATGGGAGACTGTGTCAGAAGCCTGGCTGAGGCCAGGGCACACTACATGCACAAAAGCTACACAAAACAATAAAGTTACAAAATAAAAACTCTTCAATACCAGTGTCAGAACTGCCCATTCCATGATTTAAATAATGGAAGTGCCTAAAAAACCCATAAACCACAGAAAATTAAAGCTGGGGTAGGTAACATTTATCTAACCCCATCCTGGCCCAGCCCCAAATGCACACACCCTAAATCCCAGCTCCAAAACTGTCCAGCAAAGCTTTCCCAGGAGCAGACACGGGGCTCTCCAGGGAGCTTGAATGCCCAGCTGGTGCTGCAGAGGTTTTGCTGATGCCCTGACGTGTTGGCACCTGACCCCAGGGAGCAGCTGGGCAGTTCTGCACCTCCGAACTGAGGGCACTGCCTCAGCTTTCAGCTTGTGAATCAAACACCTCCCCGTGCTCCTCACCCTCCTCCCTTCTTTTCTGGGGAAAACTCACCCTTCCTGACCAGTTCCCTTTCAGCATCAGCCTTTCACACCACTCTCACCTTTAGCTGCAGCTTTCCACGGCTGGGAAAGCAAAACACCAACAAAACCAAACAAAAACCTCCCGGGTTTTCATGATTTTAAGGGTTTCATGAATTAAGGGTTGGACTTGATGATCTCTGAGGTCCCTTCCAACCCGGCTAATTCTATGATTCTATGATTTCTTTGGGCTCCAAGCAAGAAAATAACACAGCAAACACCCCTGCAACACACCCATACAAAAAAACACCTGGGAATAATAAAAAAAAAAAAAATAGATAACTAAAAGCAAGGCAAGCACACCCACTGACACTGAACAGGGGCCCAGTTACACGGCTCCAAACCCTGTCAGGAAGCAGAGGTCCCTCAAAGCGCAGTTTTTCAGCCTAAAAACGCATTTGTCACGCACGGAGCCCCCGGTTTCACCGCAGAAGAAGTTTCTGACCTCCAGTGCCCCCCCCGAGCCCGGAGGAGCGGGGCTGGAGGAGGAATTGGGGTTTATTCCACACCTCCCACCCCCCCCGGCCCAAGACCCACCGCACCTGCCGGCAGGCAGCGGGAACACTCCGGAAATCAAGGAAGAAAGGGCCGGGATCCCGGGAACAGAACCGAGCCGTACCAACGCTGCCGGCCCGGNGGCGGGTGGGCTGAGCCCTTGCGTGCGGTCCGTGGAGACACGGGCCGGTTCTGACGGCAAAGCAGAGCGTGGCTGATGTTTTTTTTTATTATTATTATTTTTTCTCTGTAACCACGTGTGGCTGATCCCAACCCAAACGTTCCCGTTGCTGCGGGTGCTGGCGGGCACGGAGGGGCGGGCAGGGTTGCTCTGCCCCAACCCCCCCCCGCACTGCTCCATCAGCCGCGGGATACTGCTCCATCAGCCGCGGGATGCTGCCCCGGGGGTGGGAGTCACCGCGCACGTCCTGGCAGACACGCGTGTCGTTGTCAGCAATGGGACTGTGGAGTCCTGGGGAAGAAACGAAGGTCTTTTCCTGGGAAAAAACCCAAAAAACAGAGCGGAGCGAAACCCGCAGCCAGCCTCGGAGTTGCGTGCCCGCTGGGGACTTGGGGAGAGGAAGGGAGAAGCGGGATGGGTGCGGGCAAAGCCGCGGGCAGCACACGCGTGTGTGGAAAGCGGAGTTCTGAGTTCTGTGTTGATGGATAGGTGACCCGCAGGGGCGGGACGGGGACGTGTCTGTGAGAAGGCAGAGGAGGAGAGCCGGGGGCTGGCGGGCATCCCGCGGCACTCCCACCATCAGCGGATGCGGTTCCCCGTCACCACGCGTGCCGTGGCTCTGGCATCGCTGTGGGCACTGGGAGCCAGCTGGGAACAAAGGGAAGAGCTGCAGAGCTGGGATGAGCGGTGGCTCAGCGGCCCCGCTGGCCGTGTCAGCGGGAAAATCTCATCCCAGAGATTACGGTCTGAGCCGTGAGCTGGTTCCGGGCAGGAGAAGGGGCTGAGAGCACCACAGACCATCATCCGAGCCCCTTCGGAAGGTGGTGATGCCACAGCCTGTGCCCTCTGCACCCTTCTCGTGGGCTGCAGATGAGCACTTTGCTGGCCACAGCTCCGCTGCCTGCTCGCCACTTGGCCAGTGGCCCCGGACCTGCTCCACGTGGAAGCACCGAGGGAGGGCTGAGGGACACAGAGGGATGGAGTGTGCGGTGCTTCAAGGGTTACCCCTGCCCCGTGTGCTTACAGTCAGGGGAAGGAATTAGCTTGTTTTATTAATTTATTAATAAATCTTGAAATGTAAGGCACCACCTGGAAGGAGAGACAGCAGCCCACATCACCCACGGAGCATCCCAGCAGCGCCCAGCCGTGACCCCCTCCACAAAATCCCTATTTTTAAACAAAGCAACAATTTCCACAGTCATGACTTGCTTTTTATGTTGGCTGAACCCCAGAGGGTTCAGGGAGGGGCTGGTGTTCCATGGATGATTTTTCTCCAGCCCGGGTGCCAGCCCTGTGCCAGGGATGATGTAAATTACGTGACTTTTTTTTCCTACAGCTGCTGGGTGAAAACAAAAAAAAAAACACCACCAAACAAACCCAACACATAGCACACACACAAAATGACAACAGAGACTGTCACTGTGTAGGCTGCCACAGGAGAGGAGCTGGCCCCCTGCCCCCCGTCCCTGCTGACAACGGGAACGCAAAGCCATGGATAAGTGCTCCAGCAACACGTGTAGGGAAATCTTTTTGGTGGGGGATCCACCAGTTACCAAGGAGCCCACACTGGGTTTTTGGAGCACATGTTGCAGGAAGAGAACCAGACTGCAAACCCCCCATCAAGAGCTGTGACAGCTGGTGCCAGGGAGGTTCTCACACGGGGTGCAGAGCTCATGTCTCTTGCTAGACAGCATGCAAGGAGGTGGTGTCTGGACACTGCTTGGTCAGTTACCATCTTCACACCCAAACTGGTTTTTCCTCAGCATTGGCAGTGTGAAATATAGAATTGTCTGGGTTGGGAGGGACCTCAGAGCTCATCAAGTCCAACCCTTGATCCACTCCCGCTGCGGTTCCCAGCCCATGGCACTGAGTGCCACATCCAGTCTCTTTTTAAATATCTCCAGGGACGGAGAATCCACCACTTCCCTGGGCAGCCCATTCCAATGCCTGATCACCCTCTCCGTAAAGAAATTCTTTCTAATATCCAACCTAAACCTCCCCTGGCACAACTTGAGACCGTGTCCTCTTGTCTTGCTGAGAGGTGCCTGGGAAAAGAGACCAACCCCCCCCTGGCTCCAACCTCCTTTCAGGGAGTTGTAGAGAGTGATGAGGTCTCCCCTGAGCCTCCTCTTCTCCAGGCTGAACAGCCCCAGCTCCCTCAGCCTCTCCTCACAGGATCTGTGCTCCAGTCCCTTCACCAGCCTGGTTGCCCTCCTTTGGACCTGCTCCAGCACCTCAATCTCCTTCCTGACCTGAGGGGCCCAGGACTGGACACAGGACTCGAGATGAGTACTGTATGGGGGTGCAGGGGGGTGCCACCAAATGTGCTCAGTCCCCCATTACACACTCTGGTTCCCTGTGTTTGAGGGAGGCTTATGGCTTAGGACAAGCCTGATGGCTCCGTGCCGGTCTCTGTGTGCCTCTTCACCTCTGTGGGACAGTGCTCAGCCCTAAAGCATTATCTTCTGGTTCCTAACTTAGATGCACCCTAAAGTTTTCAGCACTTCATCCGTTTCTTTGGCTGCCCGCTTGCAGGCTGCTGAGAGAGCCCATGAGGTATTTTTTTATGCTGAGAACATGTAAAAGGCATTCAACTGCCCTTTTGGGGAGGAAGTTACCCAAAGTTACTCCCTCGGCATCTGGGCCCTCACCCCCACTGCCCGGGGTAGAAGTGAGGGGTCTCTGGGCTGAGGGAACCCCCGCAGGACACTTGGGTGTGAGGAACCGCCCTGCACCCCCTGAGGGGCACACGGGTCCTACAGAGCCCCAGCCTGGCGGGGAACAAAAAATACGCTAAAAAAAAAAACAAAAATAAAAAAAAAATAACCTAACAGTGTAAAATGCAACAGAGCAATGTGAAGGGCGGCAGCCTAGGGAGGAGGAAGAAGAAGATGATGAAGAAGATGATGAGGAGGAGGATGAGGAGAGCTGGCGGCTCCC
>JAAWXA010000066.1:1181257-1229208 GCA_038090715.1 Florisuga fusca
CCCTCAGCCCCCCCTCCCCTAAGTCCGCCCGTTCCCTCCTCGCCGCCCGCTGCCCGGTGTCTGCTGTGCCGCCGGTGGGCCCCGCCGCTCCCCGTCACCCTCCAGGAGCAGGTGAGCCACTGACTAACGCACATTGTGCTCTCGGTGACTCCACTGTGCGTGTGACAGCGGCTAACCTGCTCCTCGGACATCCCCGTGCGGCTGCTTCGCCTCCGCCGATCCGCGCCTCGAAGCCACGACGCCTCCATCGCTCCCCCGGTGAGGGGCTCCGGAGCCATTGTCCCGGGCCGGGCACTCAGTCCCCCGGTGCCGTCGGTGTCAGAGTGCGGTGAGCTGTGCTCCACAGCAAAGGATGAAAGGATCCAAGGGTTTCTCGCAGCCGGGATGAGTGGATGATGGCAGCACCCGAGTGCAGGGAGTTGGGGTGAAGTGGCAGAGCAGGGCTGGCCTGGCTGCCTCTCTCCCCTCACGCTCTTCTCCCAAGTGACCAAAGTGCTGGTGGACTCCGTACCGAGTTACAGGGATGCTGGATTCCAGCCGTGACGTCCTGATACCCAGGCGGTGACTAACTGAGCTCCTATTGCCAAGGGTGTGTTGGGAGAAGGAACCATGCCTGGTATTGCCCGGATGAGTCACCTTTAAAGAGAGGC
Source organism: Florisuga fusca (assembly GCA_038090715.1). Taxonomy (NCBI): domain Eukaryota; kingdom Metazoa; phylum Chordata; class Aves; order Apodiformes; family Trochilidae; genus Florisuga; species Florisuga fusca. The sequence goes on from JAAWXA010000066.1 coordinate 1,181,908, forward strand.
TTTCTGGTCTGGTAAATGAAAAGCAGAAACAAGCTTTGCATTTTGTTGTTGTTGTTGTTGTTGTTGCCATTTTGTTTTCCATCCTCTGCCTCACCTGGGCTTGCAGCTTTCTTCTGGCAGGGCTCTGGCAGAACTGGGCTGTGCTGGGATGTCACTCAAGGGACTCTGACTTCACGGCCCCACGGAGCAGGAAGATGAGCCAGGCAGGGAAACCTCCAGCCCTTCAGGTTGGCTGTCACCAGAAATGGAGGAAGTGATGAAGCAGATTGCTGCTTCTGCAAAGTTCTCTCCTGTGATTTAATTCTTTTTGGGGCTGGTGAAGAAGCTGGGTGTTTGCAAAGTGTATTTTTTGAAGCGTGGTGCAGCTGAAGCTCCAAACCACCAGCCTGGCCAGGTTCCCTGAGGTCTCAGGTATTCTCTGTCTTGCTTTGGCTGCCCATGTGCAACCCTGGCCAGCAAGTAGTTAATTGCATGGAAGGCAGAGTAACATCCTCTGCACAAAGTCTCTCGTGAGAAGTTTTGCCTCTCACCCATCTCTTCTGCCTGCACTCAGTTCTTTCTCCCCCTGGGTCCTGAAAAATCAGTTCAGGCTGTGCCCTGCACAGGCTGGGTGAGTCCAGGGTGCTCAAACACACTGGGAAGAGAGGAAAAAACCCCTGAATTTACCAAAGCTGCTTTCATGCTTGTTCAGAATGGGTCTTTCTTGATGGTGAAGGGTGAGAAGCAAGTTCACAGCTTTTTTGGCCTCAAAAAGCTTTCCTTGTCCCTAGCTGCAACCACAGCATCTTCCCACTGCTGGTCCTGAGCAGGCAGGAGCAGGATACAGCTGTGTGGAGAGCAGGGAGAGGGGGCACCCGGAGCAAAACACATCTGTCTTGTGAGTGTGAGCTGAAAAGAAAGCCCCACAGTTCCCTGCCACCCTGTTTGGTAGGTAACTGCACATGTAACACACTTGTATCTGAAAATCAAGTCTCTCTTTGAAGAAAAAGCCCCGTGTTTAGGACTGTGCTACATGGTGACAAAGTCCTGGAGATGCCACTGGCAGGAACAGCTCTGCGGGTCACCTTGCAAGGCTTGTCCCCTTCTGATGAGCAGCACCATGGTATGAATGCTTCCAACATCCTGCTGCCTCCAGAACCATCCTGCTCAGCTCCAGGGAGTGAAGGCAAGGGGTTGAAGTCTACTTTGTTTGGGGTTTTTTTTGGTTTTGTTTTGTTTTGTCTCTTCAGTAAGCATGGGGGTAGGGGGGGGCATGCAGCTCAATTCCTGTTTTTAACATTCCTGTGGCAGGATTCAAAACTAACCTGCTGTGCTGTCACCTGAAGTCTTCAATAAATACTGCAAAATCAGTGTTTGGGTGCTTATTACTCTCATCAGCTGAAGAGGAAGGCTGTGCCATCTCAGTGGCACATCTGATGTGCCTGGCATCCTGCATGCCTCCCATCTCTGGTTTTGTCTCTCCAGGCAGTGGAGGTGGATTGGAAAGGAGAGCAGAAGGGTGCAAGTTGGTTATCCCTGGAGTGGGAACCCCAGCATTCATGCCTTCCCCCCTCCCCTAGCTCCAGAATGCTCCTGAGCAGTGAGAAAATGCCCCAGGGCTCCGTTGCCCATTTATTTCATGTTTTTCAGTAGTTAATAAGCAGATTTGTAAGGTGACACTTGGCCTGGTAACAAGAGAAGTTGTGTGCTAAAAGCTCTTGCTCAGAGCTGATGCTGTTAAGATTTTCTGGAGAGTGGCAGGAGTCTGCCTTCCAGGGGAGGGAGATGCTGAATGTCAGGCCTGCCAAGAGGAAGGGACTGTGCTCCTCAAAGATTTCCTTCTCTTATTTCAGCACTTTGCAGAGGGCAGTGAGCAGGTGTCCTGGTTTGGGCAGGTCTGATGCTTCAAGCACAACCTAGCAGGGTGTGCCAGTGGCAGGTCCTACATGCTGAAGGAGCAAGCTGGCCTGGGAGGGATAGGTGGAGTATATAAATTGTTTAAGAAGAAGCCAGTTAATTAAATGCAAACAGGGACTTATATAATACATCCTTAAAAAAAAAAGAAAGGAAAAAAAAAAGTAATTCTGCTGGCAGGAGGTTCTTTTGGGAGAGAAACTTGCTCATCCATAAACAAGGAAATTTCCTGGTCTCCTCTACTGCTTTATGAGTTTTTTTTGTGGATTGCACTCAGTCTTTATGCTGAGACAAGAGAAGGGAAAAAAATCATCACAGGGAGAGCAGATATTGCTCCCTGCACAGACATGCACGTTCAAACAGCTTCTCCTCTCCATCTGCACTGAGCTGCCCTTGTGGGAGCTGCGTGCCCAGGAGCAGACAGCAGAGAGAGCATCTCTGCAGCACTCGGGGAGCAAAGCCACCAGGCATTTCTCCTCCAGTCATTCACACCTCTAGCTGTGCTGCTGGAGCATGTGCTCTGAAAGCTGCTTGCCAAACCCAGTGGTTAGGAGGCAGCACAAATGCTTCTAGCACTTCAGATGAAATTTAGGTGGTGGTGGTGGAGGGAAAAAACAAACCCAAACACTGAGGGTAGCTTCCTGTAACTCCTTTTGGCCCAAACTTGTCCAAATCCACAATTATAAACTGGAGGTGTTTCAGATGTCTGTGCTGCCCCTGAGAAACTGGGGTCTGCAAAGGATTCCTGGCCCAGGGAGCCAAGAGGCCAGGGCAGGTGGGAGAGGAGGAAGGAGCTGTTCTTCTTATGCAATACAGAAAAAAAAAAAAAAATTAAAATAAAGAATCAGGTTGTGCAGAGGGGAGAAAAGCCCCAGGGAGGCTGCAGGCAGCTGAATTACTCTCCTGGACTATGTGCTGACAGAGCCTGCAGAGAGTTTACAGATTTATTTTAAAAAAAAAAAAAAAAAAGATGCTGGGAGTGTCCATCAGTGAGAAACAGGCATATCCTCTGCTTTGTGATTTTTTTTTGGGTGGCACTGGAGCAGGCAGTGAGCAGCATCCAAGGAGGGAGAAGCCCTGAAACCCATTCCTGCTCGCTGCAGGGAAGGAAGAAGCTGCCCCTCAGCTCCCTGGGGGTGCAGGGACACAACTCCCCATTTACCCAGGCACAAGCCACCCAGAGCACTTGGATCCCTGCCTCACCTCTCAGCCAGTTGTTTCCTCTCCAGTAGGCACCATACGCCAGCCTTTGGGTTTGATTTTTTTTTTTTTAAGGGAAAACCCAATAATTTATTTGCTTTGTTTTAATCTCATAACAATAAGTAATTCCCCACCGCTCTGTAGTGGCCTAGAAAAGGATTAACATCACCCCCACTGTAGCAAGAAGGCTTCTCCCAGGGCATAAAATTTTAATTAGGAAGAATCACGCAGCCTTGAAATGGGAATTGCGAGCAGAAAAAAAAAAAAAAAAAAAAAAAAAAAAAAAAAAAAAAAAAAAAAAAAAAAAAGTCAAACCATCAATAAAATATTCAATGGCAGAAATGTATTATTGAAACAGCCTTTAGAGGAGACCAAAGTGGGAAGGCAGGGGAGCCAGAGGTGTTACTCAAACTCATTTATTGCCTTACGAAACACTGCTGCCTTTGCTGGTTTATAAGATACAAAATGAAAAAAAAAAAAAAAAATCTGCAAAATGTCACAGCCACAAGCTGAAAAATCGAAGCTAGCCCCTGGCCAGAGTGCTTTGCCTGATTCTCAGAGCTTGTGGGGGCTGAGTTAAGCTGTCCCAGATCCCATGCAGCAGTTCCAAATCCTGCATCCCAGCCACAGGGCCAAAATCTGCTGTAAGATAGATTTTTAACCCTTTTTTTTTTTTTTAATTTTTTCTTTTCCCCCCCCAAGGAAGACTGGTGCACTGGTTCGGCCAGTCAGATCATGGCTGAACAGAAATAACTCACAAAACCAATAAGCAAATAATATATAAGCAGGAGTGCAGGGCAAAAATCCCACGCAAAAGCAGAGACTCCAATTAATTTCCTGCAAATCAAAATAAATTTCTTCAAAGCATTTTTTCTAGCAGGTGGTGCCACGAGTGATGACCAATTTCATCCCCATTTATTTTGCAGAAGGCAAAGCTACAACTGCAGCCCCAAAACTGGAAGATCCATTTTTTTTTAACCCCCATTGATCAATTTTTTCAGGATAGGTAGAGGACTTCATGTGACATCCCAGAATCTGGTCACATCCAGGGCAAGTGGGTTTTCTAAACCTGCTTTTTTGGTGGTGTTTGCTTGGGTTTTTGTTGTAAGGTGTTTTTTTTGTGTGTGTTTGGGTTTTTTTTGTTGTTGCTGTTGTGGTTGTTTGTTTGTTTGTTGTGGTTTGTTTTTTTTTTTGGTTGTTGGGTTGTTTTTTCCCCTCCAAGCAGCACTTAAATGCTCTTTACAACCTACATTACCTTCTGCTTCTCTTTGTAGCAAGGTAAAGTCTCTTTTTAAAAGCAAGAGTGTAAGAAGCCCAGCAAGCAAGCAAGCACCCAAGAAACTCCTTATTGTGGCTGCATGGGAAAAAAATCCCTATTTTTAACTCATTTTCCCCAAGATATGTGATTTAAGGAGGAGGGAGTGGGGAAATGTCTCCTCCCCCCCTCAAAAAAAAAACCCAAACCCAACCTATAACAAACCTAAGCAAATCCACCCTGATTCAAACCAGACAACTCCAAAACTGCATCTCCCTGCTGCAGCAGCTCTGCAGCCACAACTGCAGCCCCAGTGCTCTCCCAACCAACTCAAATCCTTCAGTATCACTTGACCAACCTGCTGAGCTGCAGTTGCACCTTGAAAATTAGCTTTGAGAGGAGCAGAGCCTCGGGGGAGGAACATATGGAGAAGAAGGGCTGACATTCCTGCAGTGATCCAGGTGCAGATGGAGGGGTTTGAAGGCAAATAAAAGAGGTTTTCCCCTTACCTGCAGCCATCCTCTTCAACTTCTGTCCTAAAATGCTCCAAGCTGCTGCTGTGCATTGTTAAAATGCTGCCACGTTTCACCCCAGAGCTGACCACTCCCTCATCAGAGACAAGCTTGGCTTGCTGGTCGCAGGGAACTTTTATGATTTTAAAAAAAGAAAAAAAAAAAGAGCAGCACGCAAGTAGAGATGCATCCCACCATAAAATACATTAACTCAGCAAATGGAAAGAGATGGCTTGGAACTGAAAGAGGTAGTCACAGGATGGGCTAAAGCACTCAGGCACAGCCCAGGAGCCCATGGTGACAGTTTGCAGCACACTCACACTTGCTTTGCTCAAATCCTTTCCCAAAGATTTATTGAAAATTGAAAGAGCAGCACACAGGACTGCATTGGTCACATTTTTTTTTTTTTTTGCATACAACATGTTGAAAACAGGCTCAAGGACCTCCTGGACAAACTCATCCCTTCCCCCCCGAACTGCTTTGGTTTTGTGATTAAAATACAAGGGCACCCACTGGGACAGAAGGACAAAACCCAAGAGTAACTACTGGCCATCAAGTTAAAAAAGTGAAATGTCACCAAGAGCATTTCAGTCTGGCTCCCCACTCGCACCACCACCAGGGAAGGGCTCATTCTGCCATTTTTCAATTTTAAGAACAAGTTAAAAAAATTAAGTGGATTTAAGATAAACAATCCCCTGCTGGGTGTTCCCTGCTCCCCTGAAACTTGGTCCGTGGCACCACAGAAAGGGGGTTTCTTAGAATAAAACCAGAGGTTTCTTATAATTAAAAAAAAAAAAAAGGCTGGGGGGGGAAGGGATGCACAGAAGTTTGTCTTAAAGCTGCTCTTGTGCCTCCATGCAGCCAGTGAAGAGGCTGTTTGTCATGGCCTTGCTGCAGAGATACTTTAAAACCCCTTAACTTGCTCCAGCCAGGCGAGCCTCCAGGCAGGTCTCTGCCACAGCTTCACTCCTGCAGTCAAAGGATTTTCCAAATGCACTGTGAGTCTTTTGAGGAGGCTACACAGAACAGGAGCACCACTGTTTTCTGTTGCATATAGAAAGCACTTTAAAAAAAAAAATAGAAGGGTTACTTCCATCTGCAGGAGAAGAGGGTTGCTTTGTGTCATCTGTCTCTGGTTTTATTTTGCAGTCTGTAAAAATCTCTCTCTGGCTGTCCACATCCATTCACAATATAAAGCAGTAAAAAATATTGTGTGTGTATATATATATATATATATATCTAGCATACAGTTTATTTATACAGTTACACTTGCAAGGCAATTGAACCTCCACCGTCTGGGCCCTTCTACCTCCAGATGCTCTGCCTGGTTGATATGACTGCAAGACAAGACAAAAATAACCTGAGTGACCCCATCTTGGTGGGTGAGCATTCCCATAGAGAAAAGGTGACCAGAGAGCAGGATGCATGCAAGTGCAAAGCTTGGGCTGGGAGGATGGATGTGCAGATCAGGTGAGGTGGCTATGGATGTCTCAAGCTCTCAGGAGGATGGCTGTAGGGTTTTGCTATGAGTGTGGGATGCTGGGATGCAGGCAGCATAGCCATGGCTATGACAGGGACATCACAGCTTGCTTTTGCTAGCACCTAAAAACGTGGTGCAAGGTGGAAAAAGGGTCAGAGGAGGTAGGAAGGGTTTGGGGGTGAACTGGATCCCAAGATGAAGCAAAAGATGGGAGCCAAATCCTCCTTGTCTTAACCCTAGCAAGGTCTTAGCCCTGGGGGAGGCAGAGCACAGCAGATGGGATGAGAAGCACCCTTTGCAGTTCCTGACAGAGCAGAGAGCTGGACTGCCAGTGTGTGAGCTGCTGGCAGCAGAGCAGAGGCTGCTGGGGTGTAAGCTTTGCTCTTCCTAATGGCATCTATAAATAGCCCATTCCCAGCACATGTCTGCTCTCTGCAGCCTGTTTTGGACAGCAAAAGCCTCTCCCTCTTCCCATGCATCCCCCCCTGCCCAGCTCATGCTCTCAGGGGCCCACTGGGACATACGTACCCTCGGGGTTGAGGCTGGACACCAGGGGCTCTAGCAGGGTTCTGGAATGGCTGAGGAGCTGCCTGGTGCTGGCCTGGGGAGGTGACTCGGCACTACTGGTGGGAGGAAAACCTATAGGACAGGGAAAAACATCCGGCTCAGGCAGGGCTCCTGCCTCCCATGCTCACCAGGCACGGCCACTGCAGTACCACAGGGCAACTACACCACCCTCTCCAGGTGCTCCAGAGGAGAAGTGACCAGATTCCTGGTTTTAGCCCGTTTCCTTTCACGGGAACCTCATGCTGTCTCCTCTCATCCCTGCGAGGATGCAGACGTGGCCCTGGGCACCACACTCACTCTTCCTTGACAAACACAAAGAGGTCACGGGTGGCTGAAGCCTCTTCCCACCAGCCAACAGCCCCAGGGGCTGATGCCTTAGCCACCTGCTTTTTGTTTGACCACTGCTGCCAAAGTGGCACGCAGCAACGCTGCCAGGGAAAGCTCTGGGCAGCCACCCTGGGGCCCAGCAGCAGGAACGCGGGATCCAACCTCTGAACAGCACCAGGATTTCCAGCGGGGAGGAGTGGTGAACCTCGAGAGAGACCCACCAGCTGGGTGGTGAGAGACCCAAACCCTCACCCAGCTGCCTAACCTCAGCACCCAGGGCAGAGCTGGCCAAGCTTTGGGGCCGATCCCCTGGGAGGGGAGAAGGAGGGTCAGGGGGTTCCGCGGAGCAGCCCTTTTGGGCCGAGCGGGCCACAGCGGTGCTGACCTCCGCTTCTCCGGCAGGCTGGCAGCTCGCAGGGGCTCGGCTCCGGCGGGGCATCCTCCTCCGACCTGGCCTGCAGGACGGTCACCGTGGCCCCCGTCTGCTGAATAAACTGCTGCAAATTACACTGCCTCAGCTCCTTATTTAACTCCTCCAGCTCTTGGGTCTGGGCCTGCAAAACACACACCGAGGGGAGGGGGAACAGGGTGAGCCGGCATGTTCCAAAACCAGCTGGAAAACTCCCCTGCAGCCTGCTCCCCCTGCTCCCCCGGGGCTCCCCCCCTGCTCCCCTCGGGGGTACCGCGGGGGCAGCGCGGTTCGGCCGCCCCTGTCCGCGGGAACGGAGGATCCCGGGCGGCGGGGAGGGGGAAGGCGGTGTTGGGTGTTTTGGGAGCCTGGGGAAGGCGGTGTTGTTTCGGGTGGGGAAGGGGGTGTTTTGGGACCAGCCCCGCTTCGCTGCGTCTCCACAAGAGGGTGCGAGCAGCCCTCAAACCGCGGCCGCGGCGGAGGAGGCGGAAGCGCGGGAGCTGCTGAGGCGGAAAGATGGCAGCGCCGGTCAGGGAAAAGCTTCTCCCTTGTGCTCCTCGGAACCGGAGCCCCTGGCTGGAGGGTGCCCATCAAGCACATTTGATGTTGAAGGGGCCAGGACAGGTGAGCTGGGGGGGCACCGTGGCTGGCATCTCCATGCCGTGCAGCACCTCATGATGGACCCGAGCCCCTGCACAGCTGGCACGGTCAAAAGGCTTCGGGCACAGGCACTGTGGGGACCTACACTGTCCCCCATCTGCGACTTCTGAATCCAAGATGACGCTGACCCCTCTACCACTTGCTCCAGTCCATGCCAGTGGGGTGATGCTGTGCTCCCTGTACACCAGCCAACAGCAGTCCCTGCCCAGATGCTGCTTGCATGGAGACTGCTGGATGTGGGCACCGGACCAGCCAGCTGAGAGGCAGTGGTGTTCCCCTGGCCGTGGCCATTGCCTCTGAGCAGACCCCATGCACCCAGCCCCATGGCTCGCCAGCCAGGTGGGGCAGGACCAGCCCCACACAACCCATCAGTCCCGTGCCCCTGGAAAGCTGACCTTATCCCCTCCCAAAGATCCCACCACCCTATGGGGCTGCTCGACCCAGTCCTATTTACCTGCAGGTTCCTTTCAGCTTCAACCAGGGCCTTCTCCACACTGGCCAGGTTGCTCTCCAGCTGGGTGCTTTGCTTGACTTTGTCCTCCAGGTCCCTTTTCATCTTGGCAGCCATGTCCTCCAGCTCCATGGGGCTGGCCGCAGGGGTTTCCTTCCCCCTCTTGGCCATCTCCCATTGGATCTCCTCCTGCAGAGCCTCAGTCCGTGCACTCAGCTCGTAGATCCTCTGGGTATACTCCTCCAGGTTTGCCCGCAGGCTCCTCACCCGCTCCTGCCGCTCTCGCTCGCACTCCTTCTCCAGACGGAGCTCGCTCTGCCAAAATTCCTCCTCGCTCAGCTCCGTCTCGTTCCTCCGCACCAGGTGCTCCAGGTAGAAGATCTCATCCTCCTGGCTGCTGAGCTGGCCACGCTCCCAGAGCAGCAGGTCCGTCTCCAGAGTGTCCCTGTGGGCCTCCAAGGAAAGCAACTGCTCCTGCTGCCGCAGCACCCTCCTGAACAACTCGTCCTTGGAGGGCTGCAGGGCCCCGCTGCTCCCCACACCCAGCCCTTCGGGCACTTGGGGTCTCCAGCGGCTCGTGGCAAACAGCTCACTCGAGCCTGTAGGACCCAAGTTGAAAGTCATGGATTTTTTCGGCTCCCGGGATCGGGGTGCATCCATGCCAGCCAGCCTGGGCTTGATGGGCAAGCTGGCCCGGATGAACGTCCTCTCAGGGGCCTGGGGAGCACCCTCCGAGGAGGGACGCTCAGCCACGCTGGGGCCTGTCCGCCGCAGGACAAACTGGACGTCGTTGGCATACTGCCCACACTTGGCCAGAGACTCCAAGGGACACTCCAGAGGCAGCAGCTGCCGCTCCTTCTCCCTCAGCTTCTGCACCAGCACGTAGCGTCCCGTCTGACCTGCAGGGAGGAGGTGACCCCATCAGACGGAGAGACCCACGGCCAGCAACGGTGTCCCGAGGCTGCCACCCCACAGGCGGCAGCCGGTGACATCCCCACCACCCTCAGCCACCCCAGGTCTCCCCTTCCCAGGAAGCCTGCCCCCCAGCAGAGGCACGTGGCTCACCGATGGCCCGTGCCAAGGCGATGACCACTTCTTGGCAGGTGGTTTGCTCCGAGACACCACAGACAACCCTCTGGATCCCATCCACCCAGACCTTCAGCTCCATCCCTGCAGCTGCCAGGCCTCACGTCTGCTGGGTCATCACAGGATAGGCTGCCCCTGGGAAGAAAAGAAAGCAGGTTTCCATCCCAAGCCAGGCATGAGGAACAGGAGATGCATCGCTAAATCATCTTTAACACCAGCATCCCATAAGGTGCATCCTAGACCAAGCAGTTTCCAGTCCATCTCTGTGCCTCTCACTGTGCACAAGCTGCATTTTTGTTGACATTATTAACACACCAGTGTTTATTTGAAAAAAAAAAACCAACCAAAAAACCCAAACCAAAGCAACTTTCTCATTTTTTTTGCCTGTGTTTGGGCAGTGGCTCTGTATCTTCCCATGGTGGGAAATGATAGGGTTTGTGGGCCTGTATAGACCCCAGAAGTAGATGTCCAGGTTATATCTGCCATGAATGCAGACTTTTAATGGGTTTCCTGGACTTTAACTGTGATTTCTCTGACAATTTGGCAGGCTGGCACCAATATTCCAAACAATATAAAAAAAGGTAGAGAAACCACAGGCTGCCCACCCTCACAGTGGGATACTGAGAGAAGGTGCAGATAATGCACACATTACTCTATTTACCTCTATCTCAATTTATCAGAGGGGGATTAAGAAATTAAAATAAAGCCTCTGCACAAAAACGTGCAGACTAAAAGGGGGGCAGCCAGGCACAACCCTGCAGCAAGGCACAGGCTCCCTGGGGATGCTCTGCCCAACACCAGGGCCCAGCCTGGCTCCCACCACACGGTTACTTCTACCTTAAAATAACACCCACTAGCCTGGGGGAACCCACCTCCTGCCTCTTCCAGCAGCTCAAAAGCTGCAACAGTCTTTAGAGAGGTTAATAAAATTAAGCACAGGCTTATGGTGGTTTTGAACCTCAGCTCCAGCTCTCCTGAGTTTACAGCTGGGCCGTGAGAAAGTCTGACCTTGGGCCACCACCTCCAACTTTCTGTTGCCTGCTTGAGTAGTCAGAGGGAGGGTCTGAAGGGTCCTGCCCCAGTCACAAAAGATTTTAGCCATAGTGCAAGAAAGGCAAAGAGAAAGGGGAAGATCCCACGTGGCGAGGCTGCTTCCCGTGGGTGCCACCCCCCTGCCCACCTCCCCAACCTGGGCAGGGAGCAGCTGCCACAAATACCTCCCTGCTGAGCTCATGTTTGCCTTGGCTGGGTGGCCAGGGAAAACTGGGGGGGGGGTGAAGGGCACCTTGGGGGGGGGGTGAAGGGCACCTTGGGCTCAGACGACCTTCCTTTTGAGCCCAAACCCACTTCAAGTTCGCAAGGTTTGGCTCAATTTTATTTTTATGCTGGGCTTTGGCACAAATTCACCCCCCCCCACGTGCTAAAGGCTGCAAACTGGGCTCTGTCACAGAGCAAAGTCCAGGTGCTGCCCTGGCACCACCCAGCTCACCCCAAAGCCACCCTCTGCCCCCACACCCCCTTCCCACCCAACCTGGGGTGACAACAAACCCCGGGAAGCACTGTCCCCACCCCACCTAGCACTGACCTCCTCCTCCCCTGCTCTGACCATGCAAGAGCTTAAAAATATCAAAGAAAAAAAAATCCCATCTGGTTGAGTCGCACTGCACAGCCTCACCTTGCCCCCCAAAATCCAAGGCTGCCAAATGCTCTGGGAGTGGGAGTGGGATGGCTGCAGGCACAGCAGACCCCAGAACCTCTCGGAATTCAAACCAGAGCTTGGGGCCAGCAGCCCTGGCAATCATTTACCAGCACCTGGCACCACACCAACACCACCAAAGCTGGCCAGCACTGCTCCCAGCATTTATCTCCCAGCATGCAGGGAGTCTCCCTAAAAAGCAGTTCATAGAATCCCAGACTGTCAGGTTGGAAGGGACCTCAGGGATCCATCCCCTGCTCCAACCCTTCTCATGTTATTGTCTATCTGATCTGTCCCAGCACCCATCGAGCTGAGACTTAAAACTTCCCAAAGGGGGGGAATCCACCCCTTCCTCTGGGAGACCATTCCAATCTCTGACTGTCCTCAGAGGGAAAATTTTTCCTCTTGTGTCCAGTGGGAATCTCCCCAGGAGCACCTCGTGCCCATTGCCCCTTGTCCTGTCCATGGGACACATCCTCCCTTGCTGCATGTCTCCCTCCACGTCCCCTAGGACCCCAAAACCCAATTGGTTTTATTATTATTTCTTTAAATCCTTGCAAGTGCAGGGGCTGCCCATTAACCAGTTGCTTGCTGTAACTTCTGAGTGTTTTGGGGTCACTGTTGGATATGGGATGTTATTTGCCCCCTTTCAAGGAGGTGACAAACAGGGCTGGGGGCTGCTCCCTTCTCTCTGCCCTCCTTGCCCCTCCCTGGGGCAGGATCAGCTTCCCCAGTCCCACCTGCCCCTTTACCCAAAGCCCTGGGCTCACGGGGGAGCAGGGGGGGATGGACACAGCTCATTCTTATCCAGGGGGACCAGGAATGCTCATTGCACCCCTCAGTCACTGCACAGGGGGCATATCACAACCCTCAGTGTCCCACTGCACCACCATCACCCTGACTCAAAACAACCCACCCCAAAAGTAAAGTCACAAGGAAATACACCTCAAAACCTACAACCTGACCCCAGTGTCACCTTTGATGTACCCCCCCCAGCTCTCTATCATCACTTAAAAAAAAAAAAATCAGCTGTTGTGGGGTGGCCCCATCGCTCCACCTGCAAATATGAGCTCCACCTCCATAATTGTTGTTGCTGACCCCCTACTTGAATTAGTAGTGCCTTCATTGCACCAGCAGGTAGAAAAAAGTGCTTTTTTTGGGGGAGGTGAGAATCAATTTTCTTGGGAAGAAGCACTTCTTGGCAGGGTTTCCAGCAGAGCGCTGGCTGCGGGCACTGGGACGCGTGACGGCTGCTCCCAAAATCTGCTCCCATTTTATTCTTGTCCCCCCTGCACACACATACACACACATACTGCCATGCATTTCTTTATTTTGTTTCCTGCACTGCTGTCTCCCATCTTCCCCAAAGCTGTCAAGCTACAGATCTGCAGGAGCCCTTCTGCAGGTGCAGGAGGATGCATGTTCCACACTGCTCCCACAAACCTGCAGGTGGTGTAAACAACTCCCCTCCACATCCCCCCCTCCAGGGACTCAGAAGCTTCCAGCCAACACACACATACAAAAAATCCAATGAGGAAAACCACACCAGTTCTGCACCCGACAGCAGATGCAATCAAAAACCTACAATTCCAAATACATCTTGGCTGCATCCCAAACACCTCTACTAGAAATCCTAAGCAGCATCATCTGGAACCAGCAGGAAGGTTTTGAGCCCAGCATCCCACTGGTTTCAGCCATTTCTGGGGGTTTGCTCACTTCCCTTGTACACCCCCCCCCCAGCAGGGAACAGGCTGCTGGGCCAGGCAGGCAGGAGAGCTTCCCAGCAAGCCTCATTTAAACTGCAAAAAAGCCAAAAAACTGGCTTTTTTGGGTCAGGCTTTGGGCTGGGGGCAGGGTTATGAAGACTGACAATTAATCAATAAAGATTAATGAGAGATTACTGGAGAACAGGCCATGATGAGCCCACCATCCAAGTAGGACCAAGGTATCCATGGAGACTTGGCAGCTCTGCATCCCTTTGGATGAAGTCCAGGGGGATGCTGGGGTAACTTACCCTCACTTATTTTATTCCTGCTTTGAACCTGTCCCTCTTGCTCCTCTCCCACCCAGTCCAGGGGGGATGCTCAGCCCTGCTGTGTATGGACACACAATTAAAAAAAAGGAACCAACCCAAGGCATGAGTGGAGAGCAGGTGGTGAGCAGAGGGGAGCCCTGTGACTCCATTCTGCATGCTGGGGTGCTGCCAGGCTGGCCCTGACTCACAGCCCCACATCCCCTGTTGCCCATCCAGCAGCTTCCTGATGCTCCCTAAGGTCTCTCCCTGCCTGGAGCACAGATCCCAGCTCCTTGGCACCAACAGGAAGAGATGGGACTTGCCCAGGGATTGAAACCCTCAAGTGGGACAGAAGCCTTCCTGGAACTCAGGTGTGGAGAGGTGACCCAGCCTGGAGAAGATACACAGGAAAACAAAACCTCCTGGTGACACAGCAGAGTGGAGGGGATGGGCTGTGGTCCAGGCTCCTCTCCAGCCCATCAATGGTGTCCTCCAGCCTCGGGTGTCTCTTTTGGAGTGGCATCATCTGCCCTTGGCTGGGGTGTTGCAGCTCTGCTGGGCTTTCCGTGCCATGTCCAACCCAGGACAGAGGTGACACTGAAGTCAGAGGCTGAGGCCATGGCCAATCCTGCCAGGGATTATCCTGAGATGATCAGTCCTGGCAAAGCTTGGGCTGAGAGGTCCCGTGCTGGGTGGGGATGGTACCCACAGCTCTGAACGAGGGGTCCAGACTCAGGGAACCACCCATGGTCACTGCACAGTGCAGGGAGCACCAGGCAAAGCCTCCCCAGAGACAGGTGGGGCAGGACCTCATCCCGAGGAGGCTGGCACCAGGATCCTGGAGGGAAATCATCTCCTGGCCAGTGCAAAGCCACCAAGAAGGCCACCAAGCAAAGAGGTCACTGCTTTCTGCTGCAGTGTGGGCAGGACACAGGTGCAGGTCTCCAGCCCAGGGCAGCAAATGGGCTGCTGCTTCCTACTACAAAGAGCTGACAGGTTAAACAAGCTCAAGAGGGAACAAACAAGTCCTGCCAGAGCAGCCACTGCCCAGAGAGGCACCTCTTCATCCCTTCAGCTGTCACAGGGAGGGTGTGCAGGCATTAGTCACCCCCAGGCCTAGGGCAGACACCAGCTCTTACACAAAGCTGCTGCAAGCACCCAGGAGCAAGGAAGCAGCAGGCACAGGGCTCTAATTCACACCTGAACAGCTTATTTAGGGGTGGTCATAAAAGTCCACGAATCCTTTGTCCACCCATCATGTCCTGTCCCAACTCTGCTCTGCCAGGGCGTGCCCCACAACAACCCTAAAAGTCAGCAAGCTGCTGATATCAGTCATTTAAAAATGCACCTGGCATAAACAAAAATTCCATCCCTGTTTCAAGGGCTTTTTGCACCCAAAGGGACACTGAGAGGCCCAGGTCAGAAAAACAGAGTCCCATGGGCTGAAGCATCACTTGAGCCTGAAGCCACAGACAGCTGCCTAAGTCCTCTGGCCCCTGATGGGGACGTGTCCCACACACCAGGATCCTGCAGGAACTACCCAAAGAGACAGATTCCTGGGGCAGAACAGGAATTCCCCCCCCTCTTAAACAAGCCAAGATTTGCAGTCAGGCTGGGCTAGCATCAAGAGCCATGTTGAAACATCAAGGACCACGGGCAGTGATGACATTTCACAGTCCATCTTGCAGAGGAGCTCATTGTAAATTAAAAGAAAAAAAACAAACAAAACTCCCTCTGCCTGCTGCACGGACTCATGTTACAGCATTTCAGCCTGGAAGGATCATCTTCCTCACCATCCTGAATTGTGTTTCTCCCTTACAGCAATACTGGTGACTGTCCATGGGGAGAGAAAAGCTGGCAAGGCTGGCCAGGGAAGTCTAAAATAAAGATGAAGGTTTGCAAGGGAAATATCAGCAGCACTTCTTCCTGCTGTAACCATCACCATCGACCTCAGATGTTCGTGTGAAGAGAGTCTTCAGAAAAGCAGCTGAGAGTAAATTCATCATTTCTTCTCAAGGGGGCAATGAGGAGACTGGAGGGGAAAGAGGAAAGGCTTTTGCAGTGCCACACTCCTTTCCTCTTGTGCAATTCAACCCACCTGAACACCAAGCCCAGGGGGGATGGACTGGGGAAGTTTTTAGGTCCTCAGCTCCCAGCACTGCACCAAGGCTGGACCTAGGTACCTCTGGGTTCCAACCTGACCTAGATTAGCCTTGAGGATTAGGTGCTGGACTTGAAAACCTTTCAGGCTTGAGTCCACCCCCCACCCCAGTTTTCCCCTAAAATTATTGCCTTTGAGTTTAATGCCAAAAAAATGGTGCTTGCTCTTCAGCATCATCACTGTACCTGCAGCCCCAGCACAGCAGCTCTGGGATGCCCAGACACCTGCTGTCTTCAGGGGATGACTTACAATCCAGTTCTCAAAAGCCAAGCTCTGAGGGGGATTTGCCAGGCCATCAGCATGCAAACACAACCCTGGCACACCTCTGCCAGCAGGTCCAGCATTTTCACCACATTCATCTTCCAGCTGCAGTCACCAGCACAGGGCAATTTGTGAATCTTCTCCTCTTACAGCCCATTCCACTTTGCAGCAGAAGGAATGCTGCAAATCTGGAGATGCAAGAGCCTTGGGAATACTCCAAAGTACCTGCTTTTTCCTCCCCACCCAAAGAGAAGTGGATTGATTTCCCCCAAATTTCCACTCCCCCCTCCACCTCCCCTCTCAAAAGGCAAGGCCAAAATGGGGAAAACCCAACCAAGGAGCTGTTTTTCCCAGTGCCTCCAGAAGAGCCAGAAACAAGCCTCAAAGTGCAGCTTCATGATGCTCACCCAGTCCAGCCCAGAGGCTGAGATGCACCTTGGCTACCTACATGGCAAACAGAGACAGGCACTGACCTGCCACTCTTTCCATCTCATCTCAAAGTGATCAAGGACTTGATTTCCACAGGATTACAGGAAAATTCAGGTTCTGCACCTCTCCTCCAAGTAGAACCAAGGACGGGAAAAAAACTGAATGACCTACAAATACTCTCCCCCCCCAACCTCCCTTCCAGCCTCCTTCATAAGAGCTGGCATCAGCCCCCAGCAATCCTCTTTCCACTCCTAGGGGAGAGGGTCATTAGCAAATTAGCAAGAGCAAAACAGGATAAACCTCCCAGATTTTTTTTTTTCCATTTCCAGGATAACTGGCTGTTTCCCACCCGGCCCCATGCCAAGGATGCACTCCTGCATCTCTGGAGGAGGCTGCAGGGATGAATATGCAGGTGTATGCTGCCACAGATAGTTATTTATAACTTTGTGGGATTCAAAAGGCCTTTAATGACCATTTGCTGAGAGCTGAAATAGCTCCTTTCCTTCTCTCACACAGAAACAGACTGAGTCAAACAGCCAAGACAACCAGAAATAATCCAGGCTGAAACCTCTGATAAAATCCTTGGCCATTTCAGAAGCCTCTGCTTTCACACTGCCTGCCACGTGATTAACTAGGTGGCCAGGTGCTCTCAGTCCCCACCTGAACCCACCCAGAGATAAGAACCTTTTTCAAGCACTAAAATAGAGCCACAGCTCTGGAGGGGCAACTCAATCCCCTACCTGGCACTCAAATGCCAAGGTGCCATCCATGGGGAGTACAGGTCACTGTGCTTCAACAAAGAACAGACATCACAGCTGCATGAGCAGCTTCAGTCCCTGAAACTGCCTTGCCTGGGGACAGCAAACCTCTGGCTGAAGGGGTTTCAATGCCAGCAAGGGGCTCCAGTTCCTGCTTCAGACATTGGTGTCCTCCCTCCCAACACTGGGCTTCAAGGGCTCTGCTGGTACTCAGGGATACCTGAAGGACTAAGATAGGATGGGAAGCAGTGCTGTGGACCACACCAGCCCTCCTGCCTGCCTGGAGAGGGAGAGGCAATAAAAAAATATCTTGGTTTTTAAAGAAACACTTAGTAGCTTCATCCTCATGCACCTCATGCATACCTGAGGTTGGCTTTAGGGAAATGCAGCCTTTTGAACCTTCTCTATAATCACAGCAGGTCAATAAAAAGCCAAATGAAAGAAAAAATGAATTTAAAAGACTGGAAGGAGCTACTGAAAAAGGATTTATTAATTTTTTCCATCATATCCCTGTCTGTATAAGTACAACTTTTTTCTCCACTGATGGTGGGGCAGGTGAGAACATCTTGAACTAAATATGATGTGGTACAGCCTGGTGTCCAGGCTGGGTTAGCCCCAGGAAAACCTCAGGCAACCCCTTTGGAATGGGACCCGTGTTAGCCCCAGGAAAACTTCAGGCAACCCCTTTGGAATGGGACCCAAAGAACTCCATGATTTGCCCTAAAAAAGCCCCATCTCAGAGGAATCCTGGCAGGGAGGTGAGGAAGAAGAGGCATTCTTGGAGCAAGCCTGAGTTTTTATAGGCACAAACCATCAAGCAAAGACCTGGGCATACTGGTAAAGTGCCCAAGGAGACCACAAGCTGCCTTCTGGCAATTAATTAAGCTCAAGTAGTCACTCAGAGAGACACAGGGGCTGATGCTGTAGGAAACAGCCAGCAGCTATCATGACATGACAAAGAGAAAAAGCCCATTGCCTGGCCCATCCAGCCTTCCCACCACGAGTACATTTGGCTCTTTGAAGAAAGGAGCTCTGCCACCTCCAGACATTGCTGGAACTTGGAAATGAAAATAAAAAATAAAAATCAGCAAATGAAACCAGCAGTCAGAGTACCTGAAAAACACTCAACCCATCATTGCTCTTATCTGGGGATAACCATCCAACCACCTGCACACCTCCAGCCCTCCAGGCAAGCATCCAGAGGCAGAGCCCAACTCCCTGCTGCATATTTGCACTCAGGGAAATCAGTACCCCCAGCATGAATCACAAAACCAGCAAGAACCCTAAGAAATGCTGTCCTCACAATCCCTCAGTTGAGCAGCTTCACACCACCAGCTGGGTGTTCCCAGCCCTTCCCAATGGCTTCCCCAGCCTGGCAGGAAAAGCAGAGCCAAGGGGAGGTTGCTGCTCATGGGCTTCTCTGCTGTCTTGAGTATTTCCTACAGGGTGCTACAGGTGCTGCCAAAGTCCTTGTGCTCAGAATCACGTAGCTAGGTCTAACATCATGGGGGACCTCCATGGGAAACCCTGTAGATGCCCCCCCCAAAATGTTGAGAACACTGTGACAGCCCATTGCCAGTCCTCCCAGTTGTGCAGGAGGAGTTTTGGGAGTCATGGGGAGGTTTGGGCAGGTGGCTTTGAAGAAACCCCAGCAGGTCCTGTGCTGCAGCAAGGACATAATTATATATACATTATAAAGGACATCTAGACTATAAAGCAGCAGAGGAAGCCTCCCCAAATCCAGGCAGTGCTCAGCTGCCCCAAAGTTTCCAGCTCAGGACTGATCCACCCACGTCTTCAGGTACAAAAACTGTTGCAAGGTTTTTATTCTGTGTGTGTCCTGTCCCATCCCCATCCCCCTTTTTTTAGTTTTTTTTAAGCAACAAGTTTTTCTAGATGACTAGCCCAGGGCACCTGGAACTGGAAGCACTCCAGCCCTTTAAAAAATGCTGACTCCAGTCCACAAAAAGCCAGATAATCAGCTGCTTTTATAAGCTCATGAAACTTGGCATCTGCAAAATGGAAGGACGCAAAATTGTTAGCAATAATTTACAATAATAGGATTTAAAAAAATTAAATGTGTCTCCATTTTTTTTTTTTTTTTTTAATGTCTTCATTTGACTATACAGGTTTACAAGGGCATGGACAAGTTGGGACAGACCAAGGAACATCCCTTGAAAAGATGCTCTTAAAAACAACACACACAGACAGAACTAACACTTCAAACATCCCTTGTGCCTTTGGTTGAACTTGGGCACAGAGCAACCCATTGCCAAGCAGCAGCTGAACTTCTTCCTGGCTCAACACAGCACCTGACCTTGCACAACAAGGAAATACTCTGCTCCAGAGCCCAGAGCCTTGGCACACACACCTCATGGCCTCCCAGCCAGGGATCATCAACCCCTTGTCTGGATTTGTGCCACCCAGCACGTGGTGGGGGACAGCAGAACACGGGCTTGAGTCACTTCCGAGCCACCAACTGGGGCTTTTCCCATAGCAGAAGGCACAAAGGCAACAGCATTGAAAAACATGGGGGAGGTGAAGCAGTGGGGACCCCAGCAGATGCACCTGGGCAATATTTCTCTGCAGTACACAGCAACAATGAAGGCAAACAGTAAGAAACCTCCACTATGTACACGGACAACAGACAGGTTACCAGAGCAGACCAGCTCCCACCCAGCATCATTTTACATCTAGTTCTCAAAACGCTTTGGCACAGCAGCTCCCCTGCTTGCCTGGGTGCAGCAAATCCCTGTATCTTCAGCAATTACAAAATTATATCTTGTGGGGTCAAGTCGTATTTCAAAAAGCAGGGAAGAGAGCACCCTGGAATGATGCAGGCCACACGTTGCCACGCTGTTTTAGCCACCTGCCACTTGGTGACAAAAAGTGTGGTCGAGCCTGGCAAGCTCCCCAGCATGTTCACTGGGGCCTGTGGGTAGCCAAAGTTACCAAGCTCCTGAGAGCAGCCAAAACTCACTTTTCTTAATCATAATAATAAAAAAAAAAAAAAAAAAGGAAAAAAAAATTGTACACAAATCAGACTTAGTTCTTAAGTTACTTAATCTTCTCAGGGCCAGACTGTTGCTCAGGTCAGCCCCTGGGTAGTGCCAATCCCCACATCTCCCTTGCACTCATTTCCAAAGCCTTTAACTTCTCAGAGCAACAGGCAAAACTTTGCTAGGAAAGCCCAGACCTGTGGTGCTCAGTGCTGCAGAGTGACAGGAACCTGCAGGCACTCCCCAGCTTTGCAGCTTCCTGGGAAAAGGTGGAAGAGAGGCTTTAGGAAGTGCTTCTTGATTTCCATGCTGTTTCTTTCAAGAGTGTGGGAAAACCAGTGGAGCTGTGCCAAGAGGGACACCAGGCACCATGCTCGGGCTCTCCTGGCAGGCAGCTGGGATGCAAGAGGATTCCTGGCGTTCCAGCAGCACCAGCAGAAGTTAAGAGTATTCCCCCTCCCCTGCAGCCCACTCCCAAGCAGACACCCCTGGCAAGGAAGGCAGGCAGTGTATGGACAGGCTTCCTGCTCTTAACCAATGCAGAAAAACCACATGCACACATACATCTGCTTTTCTTCCTAAGAAGAGCTGCAATTCCTGCTGCATGAGGAGCACAGCCCCACACAGGTACCCTGAGAGGTGAGCAGGTGGGTGCATGCAGCCTCACCACCCCATCCTGCCTGGATTCAGCACCCTGCTGAGCTCTGGCACCCGTGCTGCCACACATTCCTGCTGCCTGGCACCTGCCTGGCAAGTCTTGGCAGAGCACCACGCCAGGGCCCACAAGCACGCTGCTAACACCAGCACCCCTGGGAGCCAGCTCGGGCTCTGCAAGGAGCAGCCAGAGCTCCCATCTCACCTCTTTGGATCTTTTCCCACCCATTTCCACCTCCCTGAACTCAGCCCCATGCCCAGGGCAGTGCCACTGGCTGTGCTGTTTCAATGAGAGGTGTGTGGCTGCCATCCCTTCCTCCAGGCATGCCCACCCTTTCATTCTTTAGCCCATGCCTGGGTTTTTCACCTGCATTTGGGTTCCTAACGTGCAACTACCAAGCAGGGGTCAGAGGGCAGGGAAGTACCAGGGAGAGGAGTTTGTTCTCTCACCCGCAGCAGGCCAGAAGCAAGAGTTACGAAACAACCTGCCAGCAGGGCTGGAAGAAAGGCATCAGAAAAGCATGCAGTGAGGAGCCAGGATCTTATCGAGGAATTTCACCCCTCTCCCTCAGGGAGCCGGAGACATCTCTGAAGGGAGGAAGGACAGACAGGGAGCTCTGCCCTGTGATCGACACCACCAAGAGAGGTTCCTGGCACGGGCACCTCCACCGTGGGCTCCAGTCGGTGCTTCCAGTGCCAAGGGGGAGCTCAACGCTGCTGCTCTGAGCAGGGCTTGGCTGGGCCATGCTGCTGGCAGAAGCTGCTGGGGATGCCTGTGCCAGCTCTGGTACCCTGGGCACGGGGGAGGCAAAGCCACGCAGTGCCCCACCGGGACACGAGTGGGGCAGCACCGGGGAGAGGGGCTCGGGGTTCTGCCAGTCCCGGGACCCGCTCGCTGCCATCCCAGCCCAGGCTCTCCTTAAGCCATGGGGAGTTCCTGACGCCATCCTGCCCCCCAGGGCAACCTCCTCACCGTCCCCTGCTCCCCTCTCCACACCCGGGAAGGTCCCCGCACTTCCCCGGAGCGCTGGGGGGCAGCTCGGCTGCCGGCGGGGGCTGTCCCGGGAAGGGATCATTCCCGGGGAACCGCGGCGGGAGAGCACCGCCGGGAGGAGAAAAAGCAGGAGGAGAAAAAGCAGGAGGAGAAAAAGCAGGAGGAGAAAAAGCAGGAGGAGAAAAAGCAGGAGCAGAAAAAGCAGGAGCTGAAAAAGCAGGAGCAGCAGCACCCACCCGCTCCGGGGCTGCCGGCCACAGCTGTGAGCAGAGCAGGGCCGGGNNGGCCAGGTGAGCACCGCCCGCCCCAGCCCCGAACCCCATGTCCCGGGCTGGCAGAAAGAGCTCTCTGATTCGCCTTTTCTAAAAAAAAAAAAAAAAAAAAAAAAAGAATAAAAAGCTTTAAATTCTTAAAAAAAAAAGAACCCCCCCCCAAAACCCAACCAAACAAGAAACACCTAAAAATGACTTCTTAAAACCTTGCTAAACAAGGTCTTAGTTTCTCTTTTTTGTAACAAAGGAAGTTTTAAATGCTCCTTTAGAAAAAAAGTCTTGAATTCTCCTGGTTTAATTTTTTTTTGTTTGTTTTTTAAATAATTAAAATTTTCCTTTTTTTTTGTCCCAACGTCTTCAATTCTTCTTAAACAAAAATCCCGCTCGCAAAATTTTTTTTTAAAACTACATTCTCCTTCTAGTTCTAAAAAGGTCTTGAATTCTCTTAAAAAAAAAAAAAACACACCTCAAAACCCGAAACAAATCCTCATATTCTTTTAAAAACAATTCTTACATCTTCTCCTTTTTGTATTATTAAAAAAAACAAACAAACAAACAAACCCAGCACAAAATAAAACAGCAACAAACCCTCATGGTTCTTCTCTATGGGCAGCTCCCAGCGCCGGGTGGCCGTGCTGCTGGAAGGGCTCAGCCACACCTAAAAGCACACCGAACCCGAACCCGAACCTGAACCCGGACCTCCACCCGCGCAGCAGGGTCCAGGGGGACAGGACGTGTCCCGAGGGGACGTTGTCCCGGGCCAGCGTGGGGCCCCGAGGCCACAGAGAGCAGGGGGGAGGCAGAGAGGTTCAGCTCGTTTGGATGCCTGCTGAGGGGATGGAGGCTTTGAGATCTCTTCCCTCTCCCTGATTTTCCCACCCGAGCTCCCCAAAAACCCCATCAAAAACCTCCTCCTGCCTCCCCATGCTGATGCCCTTCCACCAGGCAGTGAGGGTGGCTGGTGGTGGCCCATCTGTCCCTGTCTGGTGGCCCCCACTGAGGAGGGTGCTCCAGCCAAGCACCTCCTGCCCTGGGGCAGACAGACATTTACCCTTACATAGCTTCATCCAGGAGCTCCTGGGAAATGTCCCACTGCTCATGAGAAGGGATAAAACCTGTCAGACCACAGGTCCCAAGGTGGCTGCATTGAAGTGGATCTCAGAGCTGTTGCTCCATCACAAAACATGTATTAATTTTTACCTATAATCAGAAAAAAAACCCCACCTCATGTGGACCTTGTCAGGCTTATGACATCCTTAACTTCCCACTTTGCCACATTCAAGCTGCTGAGATTAGGGGGTGATGCAGCACATCAGTGTATATTTGTCACTCAACAGCTTTAATTAGGTTTTAAATGAAGTTTTCTGTTGTTCTGCTCTATTCCTCATAATTATGGTCTCCTAAAATCAGATAACACATCTGACACTCCATAACAGACGCCATGCCCTGGAGATCTTACAGTGAAGGAGGAACAAATATCTCTATAAGAAAACAGCAAAAGCTCTTCTCAGGAGACATATATCTTATTTTTTAGCTTGGATACTCTTCTGTGATCCTAATTAGACACAAACTGAGCAGAGGTTCAGTTGCCACTAATAAGGACAGTTGTCTTTCTTTCAATAAAAAGATTTTGAGTTTTAAATCTTTCTACCCTTAGCAGCTTGTAAAAAAAATGGAAATCCCTTTTCACTGGTAAAGAGAATACTGGAAAAAATAAATAAGTTTCTAACTCTGCATTCTTATGTTCTGTGAGTTCTCCGTGCCTTCCATCAACCAAGATGGATGAAAATATTCAGAGAATAGTTTCATACTGCTGAGCTCCTCCAGATCAGGTGCTCATGGACCACCTCCTCCAACCCTTGCAGTGTCTCCAGATTTATTCCTGAAGCTCAGAAGCTCCCGTGGTGCTGAGGCCACCTCCAGGGACTGACCCATGAGTAACAAGAGGTGATTTCTGGGCTTGTGCTTACTGGTTCCTCACTGGGTTTTCTAAAGATGCATCTCCCAAGTTTTGAAAAGTCACCTGCTCGTTGTACACTGAGCACCCAAGCTGCTCCTGAGAGGAGAAGGGACCTCAGCATCCTGTGTATTGAGTAGCTGAATGATAACCAAGCAGGTCCTTGGATCTCTACAGTAGCTTCCCTATTGCAGGGGAGACCAAACTCTACCTGAGTTTCCCCAAAGATGATTCTGTCTTGCTGATGTGCTCAGAAATGCAACAAGAAGGCTCCTTCCTCTGGGGCTTCTTAAGATGCAGAAAAATGTAAGTAATTAAAAATAGATATGGTAATTAAAAATATAATATATATATATATACACACAAGAGTGCTGTCTCCCGTTGCTAAGCATATACTTCTAGTAGGGTTGGGAAGTGGTTATTGACCCTTTCAGCACTCTTAGGACTTTGGGAGAATTTGAGGGGTCTTATATTTTTTGAAGTTTCTGTGGAAGACTCTGAACCCACCACTGTTTTTCTGACAAGGGTTTTATTACACAACCATACCCTGTTTTGCTAGGAGACAGAAGATGCCGCCCCTCATGTAACAAAAGAGCCAGTCTGGGAGAATTTTTTCCTCTGTTTCTAGGACAACAAGAGACACGAGAAAGAAAAGGCACTGCAGCATCCCAGGAAGCCAAACTGGGGCTCAGCACTGCAGAGCCACTGCAGCTGACTGCCAGCACACCATGGACAACCCCTCAGCATTCCCACCCACAGCACTGCTGGAGTTAGGGCTTGCAGCAAGGAGAGACCTTGGTCTGGTGGGAAGATGAGCTGTTCTCCCTCAGTGGCAGGCCTGTTGGCTTTTCCCATCCTCCTACTTTATTCAAGTGTTCAAGCTAGCCTGCAAAAGTTGCTGAGAGCTTGTCTCCTGTGGCTGCAACAAGAATGGAGATGTCCAACAGCAGCCAGCAGGATTGCAACCCAAGACAGTGAAGGTTTTGGGACATATTTATGCATTTGGGTAGCATTTTTCAAAAAAAAACTGCTGTGTCTGTGCCTATCTGCTCTCCACACCTCTGGTGGTGGGAGCTTTGAAGGGAGATGACCTGCAAAGAGTTTCCTGGAAAGTGGTGCCCCAGAAACCCATGGTGCAGATGACTGGGAGGCAAGTGGAGAGGCAGCGTTGTAAAAACCCAGGAAGTGGGCAGAGAAAGAAATCTCAGGTCCCTATATCCTCCAGAAATCTGTGTTTCCTGCTTTTTGCTAGAACAGCTCCTGTGAATGGTACAAACCAGCAAAACCTGGCTTGAGAGGGGAAGTGAATGACTCCAAACGCAGAGCAGGGGCTCTCACTGACCCCTTTTGCAATAAAAAGTAGACAAAAGGGATGTATTTAAGTACCTTCTGCTATTCCCATTTATTGTCCCCAGGGGAGAGCCGGGCTTGGTCTTTACAGCTTCATGGCTGTTCCCCACTCCAACAGCAACCTGAGCTGTGCAATGCCAGGAACAGAGGAGGGACAGGCAGAACAACAGTGGATGGAAGCCTAGAGGGGGGAAAATGGGCTGAAGGAAAAGAAAGAGGAACAAAGAGGAAGTTGGGAGGAAAAAAGGATGCTCGGGGCACATCCTGCAAGCTTTTATTTCCCATCTAGGTGCGGGATAGGATCCTTAAGATCTGCCTTTGGCTTTGGAAATAGCCCCATTAATTATGGCTGTGGAGTGGGAATGCAACAGCTCTGTGCCATCCTGCTGCTGTGACCTGGGCTGTCCAGGTTTCCCAAGCATTTAGCAGTGTGATCATGCTAATTTAGTCTGGGTCTTTCAAAGTCTTGCTGGGAAAAGCCCTTTCCTTCCCAGAGGCACTGAAAGTTTTGACCTCCTGACCTTCCCTTTTACTAGGAGGTTCAAAAGCAGCACTGCAGCTGTTGAAGTTTTTATTCATGCCTCAGTGATTCTGCGATGGCAGAGCGAGCTGGTGTTTATCTAGGCTTGACCTCTCTTCTTTGAGCCTGGAAATGTCTCTTTCTTCCTGTGTTACAAGCAGGGCAATGCTGGAAACCTCCCTGCCTTGCCCTTCTCTCTCTCTCTGTGTGCCAATGCACTGGTACCTGTTACCAATCCATCCCCCCCAGGAGCTGGGGTTGTCAGCACTGATCCCATTTGCTCATCAAGCTGCAGATTCATTTACATTTAATGCATCCTGGCCTGTCTGTGAAACATGACTCTCCTCCCTCTCTGACGCTGACACCCGGTCGCCTTCCACAAGTCAGCTGTTGGTTTCTGAAAGCAAATTTTAAAAATTCCTCCCCTCATTCCAGTAGGCTACTGCTGGCCTTGCCAGGACCTTCAGTGTGTCGCCCTCCCCTCCACTGCCAAGACTCATTATTTTCAGAGGACATCATCCCTTTAATCTTCATCTTTATCACACTCTGCATCCACCCTTCCAGACCCATCTAAGGACCAAGATCCATCAAAGCACTTGGGCACAGGTGCTGGGACAGGTGATGTCTTTCAAGCATCTTGTTTTGAGATGGCACTACATATGCCACATCCCCAAAATGAGAGGTTGGAGATGGGTGCTCAGCTATGTTACTCCTGTATGCTGGTACTCAGAGCAGCTCCATTTCCAAGGCAGAGCAGAGGTCGGTGCTTTCTTTTTACAACAAGTTTCACCAGCAAGTGCTAGAGCATTAGAATCATAGAATCATAGAATTGTCTGGGTTGGAAGGGACCTCAGGTCCAACCCTTGATCCACTCCCGCTGCGGTTCCCAGCCCATGGCACTGAGTGCCACATCCAGTCTCTTTTTAAATATCTCCAGGGACGGAGAATCCACCACTTCCCTGGGCAGCCCATTCCAATGCCTGATCACCCTCTCCATAAAGAAATTCTTTCTAATATCCAACCTAAACCTCCCCTGGCACAACTTGAGACCGTGTCCTCTTGTCTTGCTGAGAGGTGCCTGGGAAAAGAGACCAACCCCCCCCTGGCTCCAACCTCCTTTCAGGGAGTTGTAGAGAGTGATGAGGTCTCCCCTGAGCCTCCTCTTCTCCAGGCTGAACAGCCCCAGCTCCCTCAGCCTCTCCTCATAGGATCTGTGCTCCAGTCCCTTCACCAGCCTGGTTGCCCTCCTTTGGACCTGCTCCAGCACCTCAATCTCCTTCCTGACCTGAGGGGCCCAGAACTGGACACAGGACTCGAGGTGTGGCCTCACCAGGGCTGAGTCCAGGGGCAGAATCACCTCCTTGGACCTGCTGGCCACGCTGTTCCTGATCCAGGCCAGGATGCCATTGGCCTTCTTGGCCACCTGGGCACACTGCTGGCTCATGTTCAGCTTCCTGGCAATCCAAACCCCCAGGTCCCTCTCTGTCTGGCTGCTCTCCAGCCACTCTGTGCCCAGCCTGGAGCTCCCCATGGGGTTGTTGTGGCCAAAGTGCAGGACCCGGCACTTGGCCGTGTTGAACCTCATCCCATTGGGATCAGGTTGGGGTGCAACGTGAGATGTGGGGAATTCGGAGAGGAGAAGTTTCTAAACTGCCAGTTCAGGACTGTGGGATTACCCACATTGACACTAACAGATTAGGATCCTTAACAGAGTCGTTTAAAAAGGGAGAGTCCTCATGTCACAAAGGTGGGTGCTTCACACTGCCAAGTGCCTGGCTCCCCATGGTGTTGACACAGTGCTGGGCATGGTTATTGATGAGGTCTCCAAGGCAGGAGTCGCCCTCACCCCTTTTACACCTTTCCTGCCACCTGAAAACAGTGTAAAACAAGAAACATGCATGGCTGAGGGGCTGAATTTACCTTGGATTGTGTCCCCATGTCCCCAGCACCCACACTGCAGAGCCCTCTGCAGAAACTGGGGTGGGGACCTGCTCCCCAGACCCCTGCACCCTGCTCTTATTACCTCCTTAGGTGAGCTCAGGTTCCCTAGCTGCAAAATGGGGATAACTTTGCTTGCAGGGGTGTGGAGCAGTAATTAATGAATGTATCCGGAGTGTTTTTTCTGAGGGGTGAGATAAGCAGTGAGGATTCATGAAGTAGGTGCAAAGCATTATGATGAATTATTGAGAATCAAAGGTAAATATTGGTATTGCTGCCGGGCAAGCCTCAGACTATCTGACTTCTATCCCTGTTAGCTTCTTTTTTCCTCCCTCAACCCAACAAGAGAGTGATTTCATCCCTTCTGCTCACATCCAGTTGAGGATGATAACCCAACAAATCACACTGGGCTGACCCATCTGGCTTTTGGTGGGAAGGAGTGGTGCAGCCAGCCCAGCAGTGCTAGGACAATGAATTGCATTGGGCAGCTTCATTTGTACCCCTGCTCTGAGCTTCTCAGCTGCAGTGGCACCCAGGGGAGGCAGAAGACTCTTCCTTTGCAAGGGGGAGCATCACCAGGAGCCAGCTCCCATCCAGCTTTAACCAGCAAACTTGCTGGGTGAGCTTCTTCAAAGGCTGTTGCAGGTCAGGGGGGTGCAAACACTCAGATGAGATCCCACCACTCCTGGGGTGGCTCTGTGGGTGTGCTCCTCACCCAGACTTTGCTTTGAGACACCCACCCCGAGAAAGACTGAGCAAAAATCAGCAATGGCTCCAGAGAGGATGGGGAGAGGGAGACAGCAAGGACGAGGATGGATGAGGGGATAAGAGTGCACCCTCAGTAAACTGGCAGATGGGACTAAGCTGGGTGGGAGTGAGAGAGGTGCTGCCCCTCTGTGAGCAGTGACAGGACAAGAGGAAACGGGGTAAAGGTCCATCAGGGGGGGCTCAGCTCAGGTATTAGGGGTGGTGAGGCAGTGGAAGAGGCTGCCCAGGGAGGTGGTGGGGGGCACCATCCCTGAAGGGGGTTCAAAAGATGGGCAGATGAAGAGCTACAATGGGTGGGTTAGTGGTTAGGGGCTGCAGGGTGGGTGGTTGGACTTGGTGTGCTTAAAAGTCTTTTCCAACCTTGATGATTCTACAGTTCTCTCCAAAAAGTCTGAAGGCAGTTTGGCCTTCTCTGCCTTGAAGCCAAAGCAAAGGTGACCTGTTCCAAAGCAGTGTGTGTGTGTAACTTGAGTCCAGGGCTGGCAGGAGCAGGTTTTTCCAGTTTTTCTTGCAGACTTCCCACCTCCTTCCCTGCCCAGGCTTCCAGTTTTCACACTCAGGAAGACACCTGACCCTGGGGAGGAGCAGGACTTTGAGCCACCTTTTCCTGTGCCATCCACAGGGGTTCCCAGCTGCTTTTCCAACACCTCAGGAGCCACCTGCCAGCCTCACATCTCTAACCCCACAGTCCTCCCAGCCCACCCAGCCCGGAGCTCCTGTCCCATGGCCTCTCTGCTCTGCTTGCAGTTCAGGGCATCCCAATCCAGCCCAGCCCAGCACCTGCCCCGTGTCCAAAGGGGGGACCTTGGGCAGGAATGAGGAGGGTCCTGAGCCCAAACTGCTTTGGGAACTGACTTGGACACCCAAGAGCACCTCTAGACAGAAGCCTCCAAAGGACAGGCAAGTTTCTAATAGTCCTGTGTTATTCTTATAGTAAAAAACATTTTGGTTTTGTTTGTTTGGTTGTTTTTTTTTTTAGTTTTTTGTTTGTTTGTTTGTTTTGCTTTGTTGTTTTTTTAGTTTTAGTTTTTTCCAGCTAGGAAGACCAAGGTCATAGATGAAGACCTCAGTTCAGCAACATAGTTAAAACTGACTTGGAATCCATCACTAAAGACTTAAATCCCTGCAGGATACCAATCGTTACCCTCAGTTATTTCAGGTCCTAGGTGGGTCCTAGAGGCACCACAAACACAGAAAGAATAATGCCTAAATAAGAGATCTTTTTTTTCCTCTGGCAAAATTTTGCAGTTTTTCTTTTATATAACTTGTTGTTATGCTCAAGGGACTAAATTTTTATTAGCTACGGATTTTATATGAATGTATTATTTGTCAGGATATTTTATTTTCTCTCCATGTCTGGGGTACTGGAGTAGTCTGGGTGATGGATTTCAGACAGCTGGAATTCACTTGGAAAGCCAGAGAGAAAATAGATTTTTTTTTCCCCTACTATTCTAAGAATAAACGGTACCCAAGCCCTACAAAGTATTGCTGTATTCTTAACCCAAGGTTTTCTAGGAACTACACAAATCATGCAAACAAAGTCACTTTGGCAGTGTGCCTGAAATAGAAACCCCATCCCAGAGATGCACATTCAGCACGGATCTTCCTTGCCACTGGGAAGCCAGAGGGATCAGCTTTCCCTTCCGTGCTGCTGAGCTCTTGGCACTCCCTGGGCAGGCAGTCTGAGCAAAAAAGGAGGATTTAGCCTGTCCTCACCCAACCTCAGGGCCAAGATTTGCCCTCAAGCTGTGGGTTAAAGCAGTCAGGGGCAACCCAGCACCCCTGGGGCTCATCCCCCACACCCAAAACACCCACACAGCAGCCCTGAGCACAACATCCAGATGTTGGCACCTCCCAGTGGCTCTCAGGCAGCTCCTAGGTGTCCTGCCAAGCATCCCCCCCATCCTGTTCCTACCAGCTCTGTCTGGCACACAGAGGAAGTGGATAACAACTGAACACCCAGAAACTTTCTGTCGGATGAAGCCTGGAGCACAGGGCCCTCAACAAGGGGGAGTTCCAGAAAAAAAAAAACAAAACACGTTTGTGAAACCAGAGAGAGGAGATAATACAGAGCCTGGCATGGGCAACGAGATATTTGTGTATCCAAGACCCCATCCAGCTCTCTCTGCCCACTGTGCCTCTTGCCTTTGCATTCAAGAGGTGCTGGATAAAGAGGGAGGGAAACAAATGTAGCCCTGGCAACACCAATGAGGGCAGGAGGAACTAAGACAAAACCCCCCCCCAGGCTGAATTTTTTTCCATTTTTAATCCTTATCTACACCTATCACCCTCATGCATGGAAAGCAGCTTCTCAGCTGCATGGATTTGCATTGCTCTGGGAGTCTGAAGTGGCAAAACATTGGGTCTGCCTGTTCAGAGGCAATCAGGGATTCAAAGCAGCCTGGGACACCTTACAGGGGCCTGGTTTCCCAATGACAGGTGTTTTGAGCTGACTTCGGAGAATAATTGAGATTTTTTTTCTTCTAAAAGAAGTGACTGGCTGCTTAAAAACATATTTCCTTCAAGTCATATTAAGGGAGAAAATACTGCCCAGAAAACTCCAGTTCAGGCTGGTAAAATCTGGGAGGAGGTGGGGAGGAAATGGTTTTATTTGCCAGTGCTGGTAAGCTTAATGGTTTAGGTATTTATTGAACACATGTGATTTAAATGTTCTTTTTCTGGATTAAGGATTTCCTCCCCCCCACGAGGAGTAACAGAGGCTCAGTCATCTCCCACTTGTGCTGCCATTCCAGCATCCCTGTCCCAAGGCAACATCAGCTTTGAGCCAGAACCAGCAACATCAGATTTCTTTCCCCAGATCTCTTACCAAGAGAGGGGGTATTTTTTTGGGGTGTTGTTGCTCTTAGGCTTTTAAATCTGCCCGGGCAAAAGAGCAGCTCAACATCCAGCCTTCAGCCTGCCTGCAGCACAGCCCCTGGCCAGGGATGGTTCCCAGGATACCTGGGGCAAGGCAGGAACATCCATGGCAGAGCAGAGCTTCCCATGCAGAGGGACCAGGGCAGGGCGAGAGGCTGCACACAGGGCCAAGGGAGAGGAGAAAGGGCTCATCCTGAAGGAGCTGTCCTGAGGGGTGCTCAGCAAGCAGCTCCTCTTCTGTGTCTGTGGCCAGGACACACAGACAGACAGACAGACACAGACAGACACAGACACACAGACAGACAGACAGACACAGACACACACTGCAGCAGCAGTGAGTGAGGCTTTTGCTGGATGCACACAGAGCATCGCCCTCTCCCTTCCCTCTCCCTTCCCTCTCCCTTTCATCTCCCTGCCCTGTCCCTTCCTTCTCTCTTTCCTCTTCCTTCCCTTTCTCTTTCTTCTCCCTTCCCTCTCCCTGCCCTCTCCCTTCCTTCTGCCTGCCCTCTCTCTTCCCTCTCTTTCCTCTCCCTTCCCTCTCCCTTCCCTCTCCCTTATGTCTCTCTTCCCTCTCCCTTCCCTTCCCTTCCCTTCCCTTCCCTCTCCCTTTCTTCTCCCTTCCCTCTCCCTGCCCACTCCCCATGGGGTTCTGCTGCCAAACCACTGGATCCAGGAGAACCCAGGGAGGAGAAGGGGATCTGGAACTTCCCTTTGGAGCCGCCNGGTGGGTGGGTGGGGGGAATAATCTTCCAGGCTGTTACTTGGAGATTAGGAGAGAAACTAGACAGCAGGCAGACCTAGCACCCCTCAGGGGTTTCCAGGGTGAAGCACCAGTTGAGAACGGGTGGGTGCTGCCCAGCCCCAGGGAGTGATGGAGAAACACCCAAGTGGTGCCAAGATCCACCTCTCCCCATAGTGCTGTGGGATTCAGATGTCCAGCAGGCAAAAAAATGCCCTCCATAAAGAGTGTGTGGGGCTGCTCAGCTCCAGAGCTGGTTTTGGGTGATTCTGTACAAGTCTGCAGCCTGAGTCTGCAGTGCCTGCAACATGCACTCTCACGGGTGCAGGGATGTCTCCTGCCCCAGGAGCTTTCAGGTCGGATGAGAATAATAAAAGGAGAGACGAAAAATTCTTCTTCCTATTCCCCAAATAAATAATAAAAGTCTCAGAGACATCTTAAAAGCAAAATCAACCATACGCACACATCGACCTTCATTTTTAGGTCCTTACATGTCTTCATGCAACTGGTTGCTGCTGATTTTTGGCCAAACACCAAAAGCAGAGGTGCAAATCACAGCCACCTTCCCTGGCCCTGGGCTGCTAAGCCTGCACTTCCCTGCTCATGCAGAAAACTGCTGCCACACTCAGCCAAAAGAATGGACCAGGCTTGCAAACCCATCCCAGGTGCTCTTCAGAGGGTGTTGTGACTGTAAGAATGACTCAGATTTAGGGCCAGGTGATAAATGTGTGTGAGAGGAGAGCAGAGCCAGAGGCACTGGGGCTGCTCTCAGACCTGCCAGCCCTCAGGGGAGCTCCCAGCTTTCCTGGTGCCCCAGCAGTAGATGATGAGGTGGACACCTCAGTTTTCTGAGTACATACACATTGCACCCTGAGGTTTTGGCTCCTGCTGTCCTGAAGACAAAATACCCAGGAATGCCACAAGGGTTCAGAAAGCAAAGGACACCCACAGTGTGCTCCTTCAGCCTCACACTTTGGGGCCATGCTGTTTTCTGAGCTGACAAACTGCTGTACTGAAGTACAACATGGACTAAAATGCAAAAAATCCCTCTCCAAATTCCAGTGTCAGAGAGGAAAAACTGAGTCTTTTGGACGTGATGATCTCTGAGGTCCCTTCCACCCCAGCCCATTCTATGATGACTTTCCTAGATCCTATGGGAGCCTCAAAACCATACACCAATCACTGGGAAAAACTCAGCAGGCAAGAAGCCAGAGGAGATCCAACAGAACTGTTAGGGCTGGAGGTGGTTCAGCAGACCATCTCCAGTCCACTGCCAGCACCCCCCACTCACACTCTTTCTCCCAAAGGAAATTCCTGGGCACTCTGCTTCACTCATGGGATGTGTTTCCTCCCCTGCCTCTGCTCAGGTGGGACCAGGACAGTTGTTTTTCAGCCCATGAGGATGCTTCACACCTGAAGGGCTCCTGAGACAAGCCTGGTACTCAGGAGGTGGGTGCCCCCCCCCAGCTGGCTCCTCCTCCTCCAGCCAGCCTGGGAGATGTACAGCCAGGGTTGTTTATGCTGCCTGTACAACTCATCATTTGTGCAGGCTGCTTTCCAGCATCAAAGCACTTCGCAGGCGTTTTGCAAGCTTCTGACAAAGCCTCATGTGACAAGAGTTTTGGAAAGGGGATGGCAAGGCAATGGAGAGCACAGGAATTTGCCCTGGGAACACAGAGCTGGCAGCAGAGCCAAGATTAACAACCCACAGCTGCTGCCTTTGAATCTCATGCTCTTATCTTTGGCTGTACCTCACTGCCTTCAGGTAAAATAATGGCATCAGGAAGCCTGGTGCTCCTCTTGGTGCCAGAGAGCAGATTTCAAGGGATTTGCTTCAGGTCAGCAGGTCCTGGACTTGGTCCAGGTCCTAGACAAAGAATTAACCTAAGTAATCCCAGCCATCGGGCAGTGGTTAACAGAGCCATGGTCAGCACGGGTTTCCTTGAACAGCCCCACAGGAAAGAGAAGGGAAAGGATCCATCCACGACCTCTCATCCCAGCTGATCTTCCAGCCTGGCTAAAGCAGGCAGCAGTATCCCAACAGCCTGTGCTGTTCCCTCCATCCCCCCAGCACTACTCTTGGTGTGGAGCTGGGTCAAGGTCTGGTCCAGCAGCAGAAACCCCCAGGGGAGTTGGGGTTTTTCTGCCAGGCTGGTGCCTCTGCATCAGGCAATCAGGGAAACGCTTGTGCCAACAAAGGAGAAAGTGGAGGAGCAAGTGCTTGGATCAAGCTGGGGCATGAGAACAACTTAAACCACTTTTCCCATCTCTAACCATAGCAGTAGAGCAGCTTCAGGCATGTCAGGGGAACTACAGCAAACTGGACTGGTACTGTGATTTGTATCAGTCTGCACCTGAAAATATCTGGTCTAGTTGCCCAGAATTCATAATAACCCTTATACAACCATGTCACAGATTTAGCATTGGCCTTCCTGACTTTCTAACCCCCTTATATAAACTGCTGGGCCAAGAGTAGCCCCTCTCCTAGGTGGTCCTGAGCCCACAAACTATTAATTTTCCTCCCATTGCTGGAACAATCTTGAACTGAAGAATGTTTTGCCTGTTTCGCTTCAATTTTTCTGTCTTACTACACAGGGAAAGTTCACTAAAAGAAACCCAAAACAAAACAGAGGATACAAATAAACAAATAAAAAAACCTGTTATTAATAAACTGAGCTACTAAAGAGAATATTGAGTCATTTATAACAGAACCCAAAACCAAAACAGAGGAAATACACTTCCTGGTTTTCTCGCTTGAACTTGAAGCAAAAATGAAAAGGCCCCAGCAGATAACAACAGAGCCACTCAATCAGGGTGTTCCCAGTACCAGACCCCCCTGATGAGCTGCTCCCCTGGGGGAGGTCAGAGCAACACCATCAGCTCCTTGGCTCTGAAACTGCCACTTGCTGTCCCCCTGGCAGTGTGTCAAGGCTCTGCCCCCCCAGCTTTCCTCACACCATCCCAGCTGCAAAATAGATGTCATGCATGCAGCATCTTTCCCAAAGCCCTCCAGGACCTGTTGATGAAGACTCCAGAAGCACTGGAGGGCTCCAGGGTCACCATTACTTTGGGGAATTATTCCTTCCTGGGGCAGGAGAGGGTGGCAATTACAGGAGCCAAGCCTCCAGCCCTCCTCCACAAGCAGAGAGGGCAAAGCAATTTTGGCTTCTCCACTGCTGGCTTTGCAGGGGGAACAAACACAGACTGCCAAGGCTGAGGACTGCAGGGGCTGGGGTGATGCAGAAGAGGAGAGAGCCCTGGATGCAGAGGGGAAGGGAGGGGAGGACTGCCAGCTCTGCAGATGCTCAGGCTGGAGAATATCCTGAGGAGTCCAAACATGTGCAGAGGTGGCTGGGACTTGGGAAATCTTGCCCCAGGCCAACAGAACTCTAGTGAGTGACCAGGTGAACTCCTGCAAATCCCACATTCATTAGAAGGATCCCTTTAATGAGCTCATTAATGATGTCTGCTCTCCTAGGAAATGGGATTTCTTGAGGCTTAAGTCTGTGGAGAAGATCTGAAACCTTCTGTTGAGTCAGTTTTGCCAGGGTCCTTCTGTTAAAGGACTTCCTGATGTCTGACAGGGATTAGGTCCATGCTGGGCCTTGGTATGGGCAGTTACTGAGCCTGTCTCTTTCCTACACTCAATACTCATTTTTGGGATGCTTGTAAGAGTCCCAAAGTGGAGCATCTCTACTTCTCAGTTGTGTTTAAAGGGTATGAAGAAAAAGAAGGAGCACAGACTGGCAAGTGCACAAGCCTTACCATGAGTGTCTCTTCTCTAGGAAAACAAGAGGAAACAAAGTAGATCAAGGGTTATTTTTCTTGGTAAGGAGAAGGGATAATTTCCTGGTCGTGACTCAGTGCTGTCATATGGAGTCAATGACTGTCCTTTAGACACTTCACAGCTTTGCCTTTAAAACACTGCTCATAACAACACACCTCTCAGGTAAGGTGCAATTACCTGGGAGTTCACTGGCTCATTGCTAGCAATTAACCAGCTACCCTGTGTCCCATCAACCCACCCTAATCACTGCCTCCTCACTGCAGCCCTGACACCTGCTAGCTCTTAACAGCAAACACCATCATTAAATCTGGGGACTGAATTTACTACCAGCCACGTAGTGATTAGTTGCTGGGGTCACTGCCAAGATGGAAACTGAGCAGAGGGGTTGGTGTATGTATGTATGTATGACTGATGTAAGTATGATCCCACTCAAATACAAGCACATGTTACTAGCAAGCAGCAGGCAGTGTTTATTCCATAAAATACCAGGAAAGACAAGTTATTTAATGACTATCTGTGACAGTCCTGCTTTGCTGGGGCCAGTTCATAAAGTGCCTCAACAGAACAGTCTGGGAGATACAGAGAGAGCTGAAGTCACTCCTGTTTATACCATGCAGGGTGAGTATGTTTCACTCTGTTTGAGGTTTAGGCTGACATTACTGTTTATGGGTTTAATAAAGCCTGAAGAATTTACTTGGGCTTAACCCTTCAGAGAAACAAGGCTCATGTGAACTGAGTGGAGCAGAGAGAGCTGTTGGTCCAAGCAGAAGCAGCATCCCCGAGTTCCAAATTGGTGAACTTTAAAAAAAAATGTCTATAAAACCAAAATTATTGAAAAAAAAATAATTAAAATACCAATTCCTTTCATTCACCTTTAAGATTCTTAATTTCTACGTTCATCTAGGTCAAACCTCCTCTAATCACATGGGACAGGTGTTTTTCCTTAACTTTCCTTTAGATGCAAAAAGCATCATTAATTCTCACAGATCCAGTAACCAGCTCTTCTGGACGAGGCAATATTGTTGCCTTCTAAAT
Source organism: Florisuga fusca (assembly GCA_038090715.1). Taxonomy (NCBI): domain Eukaryota; kingdom Metazoa; phylum Chordata; class Aves; order Apodiformes; family Trochilidae; genus Florisuga; species Florisuga fusca. The sequence goes on from JAAWXA010000066.1 coordinate 1,218,957, forward strand.
TGTAAACTTTGGCAACACTGCATGATTCAGGATTTGTGGTAGGGTTTGTTTTTTGGTTTAAATTATCTCTGTAACAGGTACGACCCTCTCTCTAATCCCCCTTCCAGGACTGGAACAGCCTGGCTGTGCTAATCCTACACCTCCAGGACATCACTGCAAATCCAGGTCAGCAATAACCAGCAGTTTGCTTCCCATCCTGAGGCTGCTTGGGGATTGCACCATTGGTCTGGGGACTCCTTTGGTAGAGGAGCCCTCATCCATCCTGTTCCCAAAGTCCCTGAGGCTCCCTGAGGTATGGGAAATGGTCTGATATGCCCACCCCAGGGACAGAGATGGCTGGGATCTGGCTGGGATCTGGCTGGGGGGTGCAGGGTAGCAGCTGGATGGCTCCAATCACTTTCTGGAAGCATGTGCCTTGTCCCAGGTGTTGCTCCCAAGGGATCTCTGGACAAAGCCTCCAAATATTGGTTGAGGAATGGGGAAAATCAAACATGCCACTTCAGCCTGAGGATGCCCCCCTTTCTGCTCCAGCTTTGCTCTCAGCACATCCATCTGGATCACATTATTTTGTGATGTCCCTCTGCCTTTGTCTGCCACCAGGATCTGCTGAGGAACTGCTCATCCACATACACCAGGCCAGGAGGGATCTCCAAGTCTCCTGATGCCTTTGTGCCTATGGCAAAGGTTTGTTCAGGCTGCCCCCAGCCCTGTGCCCTGATAAATAACCCAAGCTGTGGTTGGGTTATTGGTCTTGGCACTCTGAGCCTGCTCCATCCTCACTTGCAGCACCAAGCCATGGCACTACATTTCAGGGCATGCCACTGAACCTGGGCAGGACCCCAGCCTTTCTGCAAGGCTTTGAGCTTCCTCTGAGCCAGGAGGCTCCTCCAGGATGGATGTTAGCCTGTGGAGGGGACTTCTCATCTCATACAGCCTGTCATTAGTGGCTGGCACACGGCTTCGGGTTCGTGGCTCTGACAGTTCCCAGGGGGGAGGTTGGGGGGACAAGATGCTCTGGGCTGAGCACTGCAGCTCTGGGCTGGCAAGAGCCCTCCCCCTGCCAGCTCCTCACGTTTCTGCTCCCATCTCCCAAGTGGAGGAAAAACCCCTTTCTTTACAGGACAGCCCCCAAAAGCCCCTCACTTCCCTGCACACAGCTGAGCCTCGACCCTCCTCACCCCCCCGGCCCCAGGGGCACAGGCGGGTGACACAGAGGCAGGAGCAGAGCAAAAACTCTCTCATGGCGATTTCAAGCCACCTTCTTCCAGCACAGCTCCTGGCCCGGGGTGCCCTGTAGGGCTTCCGTGAGTCTGATCAATCGGCCGGACCCAAAACTACCTGAAACCCCCTGCTCTGCCCCAAAGAGCTGACCCCACCGTCCGAAGGTCCCCGGGACTGCCCTCTCCTCGCACAGCTTCTTCCCGAGCATCCCCTCATGGAACTGCCCCTTCCACGGCACCTGAGATGCCAGGGCTCTTCCCCGCCCCATCAGAACCGGCTCCTCCGCTACCGGGTCGGTACCGGACCGCAGCTGCCAGCCGAGAGCCAACACCGACGGCAGCTCCCTGACACCCTCCTGGCCCATCGGGACACAGTCAGGATGGGCCAAGAAGTCGTCCCAGGGGCAGAGCCGGGACCGGGGCCNCTCCTCATAGGATCTGTGCTCCAGTCCCTTCACCAGCCTGGTTGCCCTCCTTTGGACCTGCTCCAGCACCTCAATCTCCTTCCTGACCTGAGGGGCCCAGAACTGGACACAGGACTCGAGGTGTGGCCTCACCAGGGCTGAGTCCAGGGGCAGAATCACCTCCTTGGACCTGCTGGCCACGCTGTTCCTGATCCAGGCCAGGATGCCATTGGCCTTCTTGGCCACCTGGGCACACTGCTGGCTCATGTTCAGCTTCCTGGCAATCCAAGACAATGTCAATCCAGAAGGCTCTGCCCTCCCTGCTCATCCCAGGATTCCTCTGCCTGTCTGCTCTCTGCACTGCCCTGGGCAGAGCCAGTCCCGGGGTCACCTCTGCCCGGGACCCCCCCTCAGGGCACTCCCTGTGACCCCAGGGCGGCCACTTCCACCCCCATAGATCTGCCCTGGGCCGTGCACCATGCACACAGCTGCAGGGATGCTTTCTGGCTTGAGTGTGGCCACAAGAGCATTTTTTTCTCCCAGCCAAGTCCTGCAAGATGTTTTGTTTGTTTGTTTGTTTTTGATTTGGTTTTGAGGTGGGTTTTTTTTTTTTTGTTTTTTTTTGTTTTTTTTTTAAGAGCCCAGAACTGGAGCCCCATAAGCTCCTGATGAGCACAGGGTGCAGAAAGCCCATCCTTGGGAGAGGTGCCCACCTGAGTGAGAGCAGCAGCCACCACCTCTGCTGCTTTGGTGCCAGCGCTGGGAACAAGTGTGTGCCGGGGAGGGTTTACACCCACCAGGTTCCTTCCCAAGGTGGGGGAGGTTCAGGTGCCTTGGCAGATTCTGAAGAGAGACCTGCAGGTCACCTTGGGGGTGGTGGCAGGGGGCTGGCACACAAGGAAGGATGACTTCATGGGCCCAGGTGTCCTGGCAGGGCTCCTCCTCTTGAGCCCCTTAGCCCCTCCAAACCAGGCATCTCTGTGGATCTCTCCTTCCTGCTCATGGGACTAATTAACAGGATAACATCCTCCGTGCCCAGAGCAGATGCTGTGTCTCTGATTACTGCTAACCTGCTGGACTCTTGTTTATTCTCTTCAGCAGAAAGTAACTGAGGTTTTGCAGACTCCCAAGAGAAGAGCTGAAGTGTGGTGTGAGCACATGGGAGGGAAGAAGTGTAGGATCAGCTACGTGTGGTGCTGGGCCTGACTCACCTTTCCATTACACCGCCTCCCAAACACTAATTTCATTCCAATAATTAGCTGCACCACTGAGGTCTGACCTGCTCCTGTGCTTGGCACTCGGGCTCCTTTGCTTCCCACCCACTTCAGGCACCAGTTAGGAAATCCAGGCTGGCTCCTCGCCCCACTACACTCTGCTCCACAGGCAAAGGAGCTGCAGCAGCCTTTCCTCAGGGGACCCACGTGTTGCCTCTGCAGTACCAGGCACTTAGGCTGCCTTCCTCACCTTTGGGCTCAACAACAACATAACTTTGTGAACGGGGTGTGATTGAATTGAGGACACTGTTTCTGTAAGCAGGAGTCCCACATGAGGCTGTAAAGGGATGTAACTGGTTCATTTTCAGGACATACCTATAGTTAATTTTGTGGTGACCTTCTGGAGTAGCCAAAAGCACAGGAAGGTGTCCCTGTGGCTCTGAGGATGTCCTGCTCATCCTTGGCATCAGCCTCCAGCAGTGCTGCTGGGGCCAGAGTTAGAGATGTGCTTTTTTTGGCTTAGTTACTGTGGATTAACTCCACGGGCTCACTACAGGCAAAGAGGAGGAACAACAACCACAGGAAGCAATGGGATGGATTTCACCCTCTATCCCCATCATGTCCATCACAAAACCTGGGGAGGGAGGCAGCTGCCAGGCAGGGCTGCAGCCCCATTGACACACAGAGTGCAGGAGGGTGAAAACAACATTTCTGAGTCCTCCCAGAGGGAACAGACAATGTGCCAAGAGACCAGGTGCACATCAGCAAGGAGCCAGGTGGGAATGGAAGGACATCCCATCCCCACTGGCTTTGTCGGTGCTTTTAGAAGCAGATTACAAGGGCTGAAAAAAATTGCAAAGCTCTAGGACCTGGCTGAGGACTGGCATGGTGTAGCAACACCCAGCTGAGAGCTAGATGTGCTGTACCCATGTAAAAGGCAAAAAAAGCCCTGGCCAGCACGGGGGCTTAGAGGTTGTCAGAGTAGGGTTTCTGTGGTGGAGAAAGAGCCATTTCTGCACTTCTTGCACATGATTTAGAAGTGTTCCCTTTTATCCTCTACCCACTTCCTCCCACCCAAGCCAGGAATGAGCTTCCAGCCCCTCGTCTCACCATCTCTTGCCTCAGATTTTCAAGTATGCAGCTAATATAGGGTCCCAGTCTCCCGGGGAGATTTTCAGGAAATGGAAAAAACACACTTGAGAGCAGCTTCTCTCTCTTTGGCAGCTGACTCAGCCCCTGGAGATGCCATCTCATTCCTCCATGTAGGCAGCAGCCAGGTGTAACCAAGTGCCTCATGTTACATGGGACATGAGTCCTGCCTTCAGGCAAAACCAAAGGCTGTGAGACACCAAAATACCCGAGGGCCTGGGCCTCCCTCCTTTGCTAGGAGCCACCAGCAGCTGAGCAGCCCCATGCATCTTGTCCAGGCATGGGCAGCACTGGTGGATTGAGTGAGTGAGCTCTGCTTCCTCCTCCAGGACTCCCTGGCTCCTTCTGGAGCTGAAGATCCTTCTCCTGCTGCTGCCTGCACGGGGAGGGAGCTCAAAATCCTCCTCTGCACAGACAAACTGTGAGCAAAGCAGTTGTGTCACCGGACAAGGGACATCCAGATGGGTGGGACATCTGACCAGGGATGCTTTGAAAGGATTATAATGAAAGAAGGTCCTAGAAGAAACCTCCTCCACCTCACTGTGAGTGTCACCGTGTGACAAGGCTGAAAGGCAGCAAGGAAAATGTGTTAAACTCCTCCAGTCCTGGGGCAGAGTGGACTCAACAAGTTAACTACCCAGGGCAGCAAGCAGGGAGTCTTTTCCAGGGTCCAGTGGCTCAGTTTTTTTTCCTTCTTGCCTCTCCAAGCAGGATCTGCTCTGCTTTGTATCCATGAAGATGTCCCATCCACAGACACACAACATCCCATGCACTGATGCAGTGCCAGGATGGGGTAAGACACATCCAGATGCAGCAGCACACTGTGATTTCCCCTCAGGTGGTTACTTCTTTGTGAATAACAGCTTTAACCACGACAAGGTGCTCCAGAATTGCAAACACAAAAGCACTGAGGTTCCAGAAAGGCTGGGGAAAAAAATGTGAAAGGAGGAGAGGGACCGGGTTCATCAAGGCCTGCCAAGAGCCAGGCACCTGGACCTGGGTTGGGCAGCCAGGTGGTAGGGATGTAGGGATTTGAGTATTCCTTCTCCCTCTTTTTCCTCCCTGTGTCCTTACATCTCAGCATTTCACTAAGAGGAGGTCATATTCCACCACCCCTACCACCACTGGGCTTTGATTGACCTGAGACAGAGCCTGTTTGACAGTGCCCTGAGCTGTAATAAAGATATTTTACAGGTGAAGATCACAGCTGATTGAAAATTATAACCAGGCATCACTGTGCTGCCTGATGGGAAAACCAGACCTGTGCCATGGTGCCCCCATCCTGAGCCCATCCTGCTTTTCCTGGGACATGAGCAGCATGGCTCTGGCTGTGAAACCCAACAGAACCTTCTTTGCACACAGGTACCCAAATCTGCTCCAATGCCAGAGCCCATCACCATCTCCCCTGTGCTGCCAGGGCAGCTCTGAGCACACCTGACATCTGGGCCAGTGCAAGCACCATCTTCCTGGGCTTGGTTGAGTTGTGAGGAGCACAGGGATCCTTCCAGCTGTCCATGTGCAGTCAGATCACCCTTGGCATAGCTGAAGGCTCTGATCCCATGTGTGAGCCACTCACTGCACAGACCCTGCCCCAAAGAGCCTGCAGGTCCAAGGGGCAAGACTGATGGAAGGTGGAGTGACCTGCCCTTGATCAGCCTAGATGCCCATGGCAGAGCTAGAGGTGGACACAGCCTCACTGCTGTGTCACCTCTCTGGTGGCTTCTTGTACTCCAAACAGAGCCAGAAATGTGGGGCTGAGACCTGGTCCTGCTGGCCTGACCCCCTCCTCTGATGCTAGCCACAGCTCAAACAACACGTCGAGATGATTTGGTCCTAGAGTGACTCCAGACCTCCTTTTAAAGGGTGATGTGGGTTGTTTTCCTGATTCTTGGTTACAAACCAACAAATCTTTGCAGCCTGCAGAGTGCAGGAGCTGGTGATGGAGCATGGGATCTCCAGAGAGTGAGACTGGAGGTGGCAGCCCTTGCTTAGGGAAGCCATTCCCATGGAAATCAGAGAGAGGAGATGAATCAGGGAAAGGTGGGGAGAGGAGCAGCCTCAAGGGTAACCAGTTAGCAAGGTGGAGGAGTGCTGAAGGGTTAAAGGATTTTGCTGAATGCACAGAAGAGGCTAAATGGATCTGAGAGTAAAACTCCAATTAGGAGACCTAACAGGAAGTAGCCAAGCTCTGAAACAATAAAGATAATCATTTTACCTGCCAGAGGAAAGATGAGAGCCAAGTGGTGAGAGCAGATTTGTGGTGGGGCCAAGAGGAAGGAAAAATAGTAGCAAAAAAAAAAAACCCATTAAAAAAATGATGAAGAGCTCTTGTTTCTCAAGACAGATTCACATTACAGCCTCACCTACAGCAAAGTTCATCTCAGGACTCAAACTGTGCAGCTGCTTCTGGCTTTGGTAACAGGCTGAATGGCTTCAAAGTAGTTTGAAGTTCCAGTTTCAGTCTATCACACACTTATTGCCATGAAGCAAGCCTGGAGAGATTTGACCACAGTGAGGTTTGTTTGCTTGCTTTGCTTTTCTATGTTGTCCTGTAAATATGTTTTACCTGGGATAGCAGCAAAGGGAAGGGGCTGGTACAGCACTAAACGTGTTCCCTTCAGCTCCCAGGCAACACCAGGCTCTTCCCCATGGCCCTTTACACATCGTGGTGTCTCTGCAGGAAAACCAAGAAGATTTGACACTGGGAGGAGAGCTTTGAGTTCAGGAGACAGCCCAATGCTCATAAAACCACCCAGATTTCACCTCTACCCTTCAGAGGAGAAAGAGTCCTGGTTTAAAAAAAAAACAACAAACCACAAACAAACAAACCCCCAGGTGGTTATGCATGATATGCACTGCTCATTACTCAGGCAAATGGCATCACAGGAGCTGGCAATGCCTGCAGCCAAGAACCAGCAGCATCTGGAGGGGGTGATAGCCACAGGAGCATGGTCACCAAGCTGCCCCAGAGGCACCTTTTGCAGCCTCAAACCCAATATATAACAGAGCAACACGGAGAAGGGTCTGATGGAGTGAAGGCTGCAGAGGGGCAGGAGGCAGCAGCTCAGAAGGCCCATGTGCTCCTTGTTGTCCTTTCCACATCCCGTCTTTCCTGACTGTTCCTCCCTCCCTCTGGATACATGAGGAGGGCTGTGATGGCAGCCAGATACCACAGTCTGGATTTTATGGGCTTATGGGTTTATCAACCCCAACAGGAGGTGTCAGGCAACAGCCAAGCCTGTGTTTGGTCTGGATCTTGTGCCTATTGGGAACCATCTTGTCTTGACCCAAAGGAGCTTGCAACCTCACAGAGGGGTCTTTTCAACCCAACACGAACCAGTGCCTCTGCCTGAACCCCCAGCATGCCAGTTCCTCTGCCTGGCTTACATTTTGCTAGCTGACAATCACAGCAGGGACCTCAGCCCCAAGCACGGTGCTGCAAAACTTGTGATGAACCCCTATGGCACTGGGGTGTCCCGGGAAGGCATGGGCAGAGGAGAGGGCTCCAGTTTAAACTGGAGCCACTGGGCTTTCAGTGCAGGAGGGAAGTCTTGCTGAAGCCAAAAGTTAATGAGTCGGCACAGATCCTGGGCAGGCTTTGTAGGTTTTTTTTCTCCCAGATTAAGCAGTGGCATGTGAGGCCCAGAGAGCTGAAGGGCTTGCAGCTGAAGGTTAACATCAGGTCAACAAGTCCTTTTTCTCTGCCTTTCAGCCCCAAGACGCTGAGGCAGAGGTGTTACCTAGAGCAAACAGTTTTAAAAACACAGTTCTCCTACCTTCATCACCTCTTTCTCGAAGAGAAAAATTTTGGCTTTGAAAGCCAGCTTGGATGCTGCTTTGCCCCAAACCAGCAGGATCAGGAGAAATGGCAAGCCGTGGCTCTTCTGCCCTCCAAAGTCCACCAGCTTCATTTTTCCAGGATGAGCTCACTCCTCTGCACCTGCAAGAGTCTGCAAGTACCTGGGCAGCTGCAGAAAATCCATCCTCACCTCCAGACTCTGCAGCTGATTCCTGGTGTGGTGCCAGGGAGGTTGTTCACAGCCTGACTCAGCCACTCCCACGTTTCCTTGCACTGCAGAAGTGTAACTGAGGTCTGGGTTCTGTTGTCTCTTCTCAGCAGAAATGTCATCACCCCTCCCCTCATCCCTCCTGTGCCCTGTGTGATGTCCCTGGAGGAGCAGTGGTTTCTGTTTCACCATCTGGGTGGTACCACTCAGACCCAGGTGGGGTCTTCCCCTGGGTCCCACTGTGCCTTGCACCCAAACCCATCGGGTCTCATCGGTGGCATTAAGGACAGTAGAGCAAAACGTGGTACATTAAAGATCTTCTTTTGCAATGCAGATTTTTGGGGAACACAACTGCTGGGCACCTTTTGAAGCTGTGACTCAGGGGCTGCACGGGGTGGGGGTTTGGAGGGGTATTCCCTGTGCAGAACCGTGCCTGACGGGGACAGTGTCCTGGTGGGATGCAGCTAGGCAGTGGGGGAATTTCAGACAGGACCACATCTGTCTAAACTAACCCTGGTTGAGTGTGCTATGGGGACAAGAATTGGTTCCCCAACACTCCTGATCCCTCTCTGCTATGGGTGCTCAGTCCTGGGCAGTCAGAGAGCACCAAGCAGCTTGGAGAGGAGGGAGATGGGTGAGGATGGGAGGCAAAACCAATCATAAACCACCACAGATAGTTCTGCTGTCACCTTCTGGCCACTGCTCCAAGTCTTGCTAGCATTCAGAAGTTGTACTAATTAAAAGCTGTTTTGTTTTTTTATTTTATTTTCCACAAATATCTATGGATAGATATCCATAGATGACTGGAGCAGCTTGCTTTACACTGACACAACTTGTTCTTGCCTGGGAAGGAGGTACCAGTACAAGATGCTTCAAAGATGTGTTCACAGCAAGTATTGCACCTTTTAAAAGAAAAAAAATATTGCACTTTCAAAACACTTGCCACATGTCTGATTAATATGTATGCCTATAAAAATGCTGTGTGCCCTCTAGGAAAATGAATCCAAAATAATTAAGAGTGTAAATTTAGATTAGTGGAACCGCAGCAAGTCTTTTTGTGCACACTCTCATTTGAAATAAACACTCTTAATTTAGGTTAATTTATAATTCATTAAAAAAAAATCCTTAATTAAACTGAAGGGACCATTGGTTCTTTATGTTCCAAATGAGACTGTTAATAAAGCTCTTGCTGTTTATATTGCCTGTCATGACTACACCACAAGAAACTCCTGGGAGTTTTCCTGGACAGAAAAGAAAATCTCAGGGTCTGTGAGGGGGACCTGGGGACGATGATAACACATCCAAGCTTTTCCTTTTGCCTCAGGCTGACCTCTTGAGTGGAGAAATATCCCCTCTGGGCTCTTAAACCTCCAGTTTCAATGTTTTCCTGCCTCCCTTGTGCCTGTTGTCCTCTGGTGGGTCATAGGAAGGGAATTGTTCTCTTCTCAAGGGTGTGTGGGGAGGGAGCCCTGTGGGAACCGAGGCTGATTGGGATCAGTTGTCAAAGCTTTTCCAGCAATGCTCAGGTGCATATTAAGGTTTTTCATGCGCCCAATGCTGTCATTCACACTGCAAACAGCAGATACAGACCCCAGCACAGACCAGTTGCCCATCATCACTTGTAATAAAGCCATGAAGCTTCTTCCCTGAAGCCAAGCATCATTTGTGGAGTTTTTGGGCACCCTGTGACAGGAAGGGGTAAGTCAGCACCCGTACTCAGTGTTGGAGAGGAGGGAGCATGGCTCTGCTGGGAGGAGGACACTGGGGCAGTGCCACCACCCCAGCTCCTTCCTGGGCAGGAGGAGGGCAGGAGACAGCCAGGAGCAGGACTGAGCACAGCATGGGCTACGGGTTTGCATTTGACAAGAAACCTGGACTATACCAAGCCTCGACGGCCACAACCCATTTTCCTCAATACAGCTCCCAAGCTCCGAACGCTTGGGACTGGAGAAAAGATGCAAAGAGTGACCACTGAAAACTTTTTCTGGCCTTAACACTGACATGCCACCCTACCCACAGCACCACCAACAATCGGGCTACGGGTTTGCATTTGACCAGAAACCTGGAATATACCACCCCTCGACTTCTACAGCCCATTTTGCTGAACGGGCTTCCCAAACTCCAAATGCTTGGGACTGGACAAAAGATGCAAAGACTGACCACTGAAAACTTTGGCTGGCCCTAACCCTCACATGCCACCCTACCCACAGCACCACCAACAATCGGGCTACGGGTGTGCATTTTAGGAGGAACCCCGA
>JAAWXA010000066.1:1237358-1253196 GCA_038090715.1 Florisuga fusca
GGACTACACATCAAAAAACCACCAGGGAAGGGCAACAGGGCTGTCATCCATCCAACAGACTAAGAACATTTATTCAGGCAAGAAACATATTTTCAAGTCTTCTGATCCCTCAGAAGATAGGGGATAAGCTCCCAAAGATGTAGTTTCAAGTTCATCAGTGTCTGGGGAGAAAAGAGACAAGATTCCTGGTGTTACTTTGACAGGAGAGAGGGGCAAAGAGGTCACTGTCAGAACATCACGGCTACGAAGCCAGAGCTGAACACTCCCTGTGATTAAAAGCAGACAGCAACAGAAGGAAACTGTCTCAGGGGCTGCCTGCTTTGAAACAGCACCAGTCACTGCAAAGCTGTGACTCTGGAGTAATAATTACCAAAGAGGTGCAATTCCTCCTGGGACAACTGGCCTCACATCACAGAACATGTTGGGTGCCATGTGTGAGAAACATTCAACTCCTCTGACCATTGCCTGAACACTACTGAGTGACCTTTCCCTAAAGAAAGGATAACTTTTGTCACTGATTATCCTCTTCTTGCCTATTCACAAAAGACTGACACAGAGGAGCTACAGACACAAGCAATGAGTATGGGAGAGCCAAGACCCAGAACTGAGAGCAGAGGGGGTGTGTTATGGGTCAGTGCTGAAGGCAATCAATGGACACGGGAGGAGAAGTGATGCTGAAGTCTATGAAACTCTGTGTAGGGCTCCTTTGATGTTTGGGACTGAGGATTAACTCCAGGGAAAGAGGACTTCAGATGAAGCCAAGTGTATCTGTGTGGAGCAAATGGGTCAGTTTTCTTTGTGCTTCTTTTTTTGTCATCAATTCTGAAACATTCAGACACATACAAAGAATTCTCTCTGGCAAGAACAGTAGAGGGGATTAGGAGTGACCAAGCCCATAACAGCACTTGCCCTGAGGGTTCTGGAGAGCCCAGATCTTAGCAGTCAAACCACCTGCAAGGAGCAGAGAGTTACCAACACTTGGGACTGCTCAGCACTAGAGCTTCAAAGCAATCTGTGAATGGGTTAGGAATTCTGGGACAACTTCACGTACCTGGGATTTAGCCTCTCCCAATTCCTTTTCCAAGCCCAGGTTGGCTTCCTCCAGGTTCCTGCAGCGCCTCGTAGCAACTTCCAGTGAAGCTGCTGCCACAGACAGCTTGTGAAGAGCTTCAGCAAGCTCCTGCTGCAGCTCTCTGACATTGCCCTGAGGAAATGGTAAGGTGAGCAGGAAAAAGGTCATAAGAACATGAGTTCTGTCTTCAACTTATTTGAGTCTACACTTAGACCTGTTCTGAACTCAGGAGGTAGGAAAATTTTGCCTGCCACCAGCAGTCAACAGCTGAGCACCTCCAAATTATCAGCAGCTGCTCAGGAGGATTTCTGTTTTCTAGCACATAAAAAAGATTCAAATATTATACTTCTTGAACAATACACCGGCAGAGACTGAATCATGTATTTTTTTAACAAAAAAAAGAGTTTTAACAGTTTGACTGCAGATATTATTCTGGTGACTAGAGACAGGACTTTCTATCAGATGGTTCTTGGGCCTGTTTCTCTATTAAACAAACAGAATCAAAGGAATACATGTGTCTGAAAGCTCTTCTGGCAAAGCCTTGAAGTTTCTGTTGACTCACAGCTCTGTCTGTTTCCTTACCAAGTTCATTTCAGAGGAACAACTGCCTCCCTGATGACACAGGAGCTTTCACAAATCTGGACAGGCCCTCCATTCATCCAGCCACCCACCCAACTACCATCTCCCAAAGGAACCTGTTATATTGGCACTAGGAATACAAAGTGATTCACAGGGGAAAACCATGGACAGCACTCCTGGAGTTCTTCCCCTTCTTCCCTCTTAAAGAAACTGAAAAATGAAGAATAAGGTGGTTATCTGACACATGCAGGTATTCACCTCACTCCAACACTCTGGGCTTGAGAGGAAGAAAGAAATGGAATTTGAAAGCACTCTTCACATCACTAAGGCAGACAAACAGCACACCAGTGTCTAACTACTCAACAGGACTAGTTCCTGTTTTCCAGAAAGCAAAGATGAACAAAATGGGTACGGCAACTTTTAAACCTTTGCTCTGCCAGGGACTGGTAGAATGTGCAGAAGGACAGTTTAACTGACATTCTAACCAGTCTGCTGTCCAGTTCATGAGCCGTACCACAGCCACAAAGAACAAATGTAAATCTTGCTACACATCACAATCCATACCCTGCTTGGCAGAGCCCTCTGTGGTCACCCCTAACTGCGCACAGTTCCGTCTGTTCTGCCAGGCTGATCCACCACTTGTTGTGGATGTCTCCAAGTTTCTGTTGGAGCTCACTGCATGAAGAGGAAAGGCTGCTTTTCTGACCTGGCAAGATGGCTGAGCCAGGTGTGCTTGGGGAGCGGTTCTCTTCTTTGCCAACAATTCTTGGATCTCTTGGGTCTTTTCATCACAGCAATCTTTGTTTTTCTTTGAGGAGAACCCTGGGGATTCTTCAGAGCACTGCAGGATGCTCTTTTGAATGTGTTGCCAAAGTGCTTCAGGAGAGGGATCTAGGGGATGAGCTCAAAGTCCAGCTTGAAGGTTTCCCTGGAAGCTGTTTCTCACTGTCCCTTTTTGAAGCTGGTGAACTTGGAGCCTCCTCCCTGGGATGCCACCCCTCTTAGGTTTGGGCTTCAAGCAGAGGGTAAGTTGGCATGGCACAAGGCAGTGGTCTGTGTGACATTCTGCACGAGGCATCGCTCGGCTCTGACGGACATCGCCGACATTTCTCTGGCGCACTAAGACACAGTCAGTGAGGTGCCAGTGCTTGGATCCAGGATGCTTCCAGGTTGTCTTCAGGCTGTCTTTCTCTTGGAAGACAGTGTTGGTGATGGGGAGCTGCTGCTCAGCACAAAATTCCAGCAGGAGATGTCCATTGTCATGACAGTTTGACACCATGCTTGCGCAGTACTCCTCTCCAGGCTTCATAGTTCTTTCCTACTCTGCTGTTGAAGTCACCAAGGACTATGATCTTATCATCTGCAGGAACCTTTGGGGTGAGGCAGTGCAGGTCGGTGTAGAATTGGACTTTTTCTGCATGGTCAGCTTTTAGGGTTGGGACATCAATACTGAAGAGAACAACATGGTGCTTGCTGTGGAGTGGGAGGCGTAAGGAAATAATGGGATCGCACTGACCGCTCAGCACATTTTCAAGTCTGGGGGCCTGGAATGCCCATGAATAAAAGCATCATCCTCAGCTGTCAGGCCATCTGTGTCTTCCTGGGAAACACCAGCACTGCAATGAAGGAGAACTTTGATCAAAGGAAGATTGCCACCAGCAGCAGCAATCATGAGTGGGGTTCTGAAAGACTCCAAACATCCTATGAAATGGATCATTTGACACAGACACTGTCATTCTTTTCCTTCCTGCTTGCTCTCAGAGGAAAGGTCTACAGGACACCCCATAACCTGTGCAGAGGGTTGCAAAGAGAAGAAAAGGATCTCCTTTCCTACTTCTTCCTTCCAGTCCTATCTCTGTGATTCTCATCCATGCCTGAGGAAAGAGAAACGGGTGGAAATAAAGCCAGCACACTGATTGCTGGAAAAGGGAATGAAGGGCCAAGCCAAATACAGTCCCTCGGGGGAATATAACTTGCCTCCACTCTTCTCCTTCCCCCCACCTCCCTGGAAAAGCTACCACAACAAGCTATCCCCAACCTCCCCCCGAGCAGGTACTTCTCATCTCACTGCACACCTCTTCATCCTGGGCTCCCTGGCAGCACTCACCTTCCCAATAACCCTTCAGCAGAAAGCAGTGTTGACTGACTGCCTCCCCAGCCAGGGTGCTGGAGCACAGAGTGTGCTGCACCCTCTGAGACTCTGGGAGATGAGACTCAGAGTCTGGGAGCCCAACTCCAGAACAGCACTGGGACTCCTGACACAGCCACTCTTGCAACCAACAACTTTCTCAATAGCACAACTGGCAAGGAGGGGTAAACCAGCCTACTCCTAGAGTTTCAAGAAGTTCCACTCCAACAGGTGAAATCCCTGCACGCTCACCCAACAGACCCTTCACTGACACACAAGCCACAGCACGAAAAAACCAGCAGGGATGAGAGTACTCTGCAGCAGTCATTCTGTCAATGGGACCAAAGAGCAACTGCAACATTTTGGCAGCATTAGGAAAATGGGTTTCTATCACTCAGTTTGAATCCAAACCCAACAGCATCAAGAGACAAAACACTTCCAGTGTAAAAATCCACCCAACATTCAACAGGACTTGGCTACAAACCTTGGACCTGGCTGCAGGTAAAAGGGACTATTCAATAGTCAAGAGCTGAAGAAGAAAGAAAAATGGCCTTCAGTTCAAAGGTCTTCTTCAGGGAGAAATAAAAACATGGCCTACATGTCAATGAAGCAAGTGAAAACATCAACAGTGCCCAGACTCCTGTGACACAAGAGTGCAGATGGAAAACAAAATCAGGAAAGGAGCCAGAAACATGGTGGTCATGGGCTCTGCTCTGTTCCAGTCTGTCCTGGGAAGCTGCCTGCTCCTGAAGCAGGTAACACACTTTTACCCACCACAATGAAGAAGGGAACTCTCCCACCCCTCAGCTCAACCTGCCCAGTGTCAAGGGCACAGATTTACTCCCTGAGGCACCTCTGCCTCCTCACTCCCCTCAGCAACCCAGGCAGAACCCCAGAGCTACCACGGCCAAGAATTCTTCTCCTTCAGAAAGAATCCCTCCCTCTCAGCACTCTTATTCATCCAAGCTGCTAAAGAAGGAACACTGTCTCTGCAGGAGGGGGCACAGAGAAAAGGGTTCTGCAAAGAAGGAGTCCCCCACCCTGCCACTTTGCTGCTTTCTCTTCTCAGAACTGATGGGGGATGTTTCTCACCTCTGCATGCAGCTGCTCTTTGGTCTTCTCCACTTGTTCCTGCTTCCTCCCCAGGATGGACATCTCTGCTCACTGAGCCTGATTGTCTTTTTCTCCCTGCACGCCTGCCTCAGGCTCTGGCTCCAGCTTCCAAAAAACTTCATCAAGCTGGAGAGAGAGAGAAAAAAAAAAAAAAAAACCAACAGAAAAGAAAAGGAACTCAGGAGGATCTCAAAGAAGTCAATCTGTGAATAATTGGTGAAGGGATGGCCACTAGAACTGTACTTGTCATCTGCTGATTCAGTATGAAAATCAGAGTGACACCAGGGGCTTCCTTTTAAAAAACAACAGCTGTCACATCATTTCTGACAGGATTCCTCAGCTTCCCAGCCCTTCTCAGTTCTCCTGCAGAGAACATCCAACCTGATATCCTGTCATTCATTAAAAGGGGAGGAAACTGGCATGGTGAGCACTTGAAAGAGGCTCCAACAGAAGGAAGAAACTTCACTTCTTTGACAGGACAAGAGGCAAGGGATATATGCTTGAGCATAGGAGGTTTCACAGAGACACGAGGAGAATTTTCTTCCCTGTGAGGGTGACAGAGCACTGGCACAGCCTGCCCAGGGAGGCTGTGGAGTCTCCTTCTCTGGAGACATTCAAAACCCACCTGGATGTGTTCCTATGTGACCTCCTGCAGGTGACCCTGCTCTGGCAGGGGGTTGGACTCTACCATCTTTGGAGGTCCCTTCCAACCCCTGACTTTCTGTGACTCTATTTAAATCTGCCTCAACGTAATGACCTTCCCTGTCATTCCAAATAACTCTTCCAAGAAAAACGCAAAAACTCAACAAACTTTGGGACTCATCAGGAGCCCCAGCAAAGGCAGGTGACTTTTCTTTCATGCTGCTCAACAGCAATAACCACCTCAAAAGCACTTGGGGGAACTCCTCAAAAGCTTCTGGGTCCCCAGGACAAGGGAAAGGGGGGCTGAAACAGCCTCTAGTGAGCAACAAGTTCAACAACATTTTCTGCATCCCCTCACTGCCTCGTGCTCAGGGAAGCAATGACACCATTTACAAAAGCAAAACCTGAACTTTCTCCAGCTCAAGTCATGCCTAAGATGGGGATTGAGGGTGACCTTGAGCAAAGCCAGCTTCATAGAGTTCTTCTGAGTGATGGTGGCATTCCCTATGGTGGCCTGGGCTGGGTCTCATTGCTCTCAGCCCTGACCCTCACCCATGGACACCATGTCCTGGCAGGAGTGCAGATCTGCCCGTCCCCAGGGGCTGCCCTGGGGATCTGCACTCTTGGCTCATCCCCATGGCTCTCTGCTCCCAGAGCTGTGCTGCTCTTCTTGGGGAGGGGCTGTGGGACTGCTCCTGCCCCTGGAGCTCATGGACCCTGCCAGCCTTGTGGGGACTCTTCCCATCTCCCTGCCTCTACACAACAGCAGCCCTTGAGGTGCCCTTGCAGAGACTGCTTTGCACATCACCTTTTCACCTTTCCCCATCTTGACCTCTGCAGAAAAGGAGAAAAGGGAAAGACTGCTCCTTGGAAACTGGCAGCTGCTTCTGATTTCCCAGGCACTACTTCATTTGCCTCCCATTCCTTCAGGATGTTTTGCTGCAAGGGTTTTAAGCTCCCACTACCCTCAAAACATGCAGCAGCTCCTCCAGACACTGAACTGGAAGCATGAAACATTTCTCCCTGCCCAGAAACGCAGGGCTCAGAAGATGACCAGAAGAAATCCAGGAAAAAATGGGCAACTGCCTCCTTACTCAATGTGGTCAGCTGATAGCAAACCACACCAGCAACTCTGCCTGATACAACCACTCCAAAATGGACACACAGGCACCCAGCTAGCTTTTATCTGCTTCCTGGAGGATCCCTGAATCACAAGAGAGTCTGAGCCTAAAGAGCAGGAGTAACAGAAACACCTGAATAGGTAAGTATTCAACAAAAAGGTAAACAAGGTGGTGGTGCTGGGTATTGGCTGGTCCTCTGGAGGGTTTCCTAGGCTCACCTGTTTCAAGAATCCATTTTCTTTCTGCTTCCATTTGGAAAACAAGGCTCTTTAGGGTGCAATCCTGGCTTCAGCCTCTTTTTCCTCACGCTCTGCAAGTCCTTTGATGGCACAGACAGCACCCCCTGCTTTTGCAGCTGTGAAAGCAACAGTGACAAAAGGAAAAACTGAGGTGAGCAGCGAGATAACACCGCAATGGAAAGCAGAAACTGACATGGAAACAGGCCTAAACTCTCCTCTCCTCTCCCCATCCCAGAGTTCCAGCTAAGGCTAAGACAGCATGGAACCAAATTGCAGCAACTGGGGCTGGTACAAAGAGTGAACACTCTAGAAGGGAGAAGAGGAGCTCTCACCACTTTGCAACATAAGAAGACACACACACAAAAGAACACAAAAACTTCCTTACAGACATCCTCTGGAGTTCAGAAGGATAGCAGAGAAAAATTCCTTTAGCTCCCACCACAGAACATACCCTCACTGCTTCTCTAGCAGCTCTACATCTCCTGAGAGCAACAAAACCTTTTCAGA
Organism: Florisuga fusca; assembly: GCA_038090715.1. Lineage (NCBI taxonomy): Eukaryota > Metazoa > Chordata > Aves > Apodiformes > Trochilidae > Florisuga > Florisuga fusca. Next base: position 1,244,760 of record JAAWXA010000066.1, read on the forward strand.
TCAGCAGTGCTATTTAGGCTGCTACCCAAAGGGACCAAGATTTGCCTAGCAGATCCAGCACCAAAGTGGAACAGGACCTGCTGATTCAGCTCAAGTTTCTAGAACACAAGTTCACTGGATGCTTTAGCAGCACTCTGCAAGAAAAAGCCAAGTATAAAACACACAAGCCTCTCCTGTACCTGCTGCTGGGGCTGCTCCTGTGCAGCTGCCTGTGTTGCTCTTAAGCTGGTTATCAATTCATCCAGGTGGCCATGGATCTACAAAAGCAGTAAAAGAAGCAAGAAGACACACTCTGACTTTCCAGCCTGGAAGTTCCAGACTCCTCGTTACCAAAAATGAATACTGCATCCACCTCTTCACCTCTTGATTCCTATTCTACCCAACAGCAAGGATCAAAATGGCCATAGTTTGATGGCACTGTAACACTGGGTGCAGTCATCTCCTCTGCTCTTTTCTTCAAGGAGAGGGAGAACACCACGTGGGACACAAAGAAACCTCAGTGAAAACCATCAGGAGGAGCTTTTCCCACCCCCAGGACATCTGAAAACCATGCCCTGTGAACCAAAGGGGAAGGACCAGCCCCCTGACTGCTGTCCCTCTCCGCTCCTCAGCAGCAGTACAGCAAAGTCACACTGTCACAAGCAGTCTTCACAAGAACCCTCATGCACCAGTTCAAGACAAAAAGGATTTGTTCCTGCAGGCCACAGGTGAAAGCACCTTATCCAAGCTAAAACCAACCACTGAGCAGCAGCAGTGGGGAATTCCAAGGCTTGCATGGGAAATGATGCCACAGGCATTCCTCTCCACTGCTTCAGGAAAACAAAGGCACAGGGAGTGGCCAAAGGAAAAGCAATTCTGCACAGCAAAAGCTCTGGGGAGTGTGTTTTTGCTCCAGCCTGGGGATGCCACTCAGGCCTCTGGCACAAGCTGCTTGGCATCAATATCCCCTGTGGAATTCCCAGCAGAGCAAGTGTCTGAAGCAGCAGCTGAGGCCAGGAGGGGCCTAAGGCAGACAACAGTCACACCACTGGATTTGTGACAAATCCTCCACTTTTAGAGCAGCAAGGAGCATTTCCTCAAGTACCCTGGAAAACTCTCAAAACAGAAAGCTGGGGATGGGCCAGGATGCTGTCCCAGCAGCCTGTATTCAGGAGAAAGCAGGAACTGAGCTCCCCTCAGCTCTCCAGGAAAACCTCATCTGAGCATTTCCCCACCCACAGCAATCGGTGAGGAGGCTCAGGAGCTCCCAACAAGGCAAGTTGAGGACCAGCTTACTGAGGCAGAAGCTTGCAGGGTTCCCTCAAGGGCTTCAATCACACGTCTCTGCTGCTGGACTGTGCCTTCCAGTCTGGCATTTTCCATGGAAAGGCTTAAAAAGAAATACAGCTCTTATTTCAGAAATCCACCAGAGCAGCAATTCTTCAAGAGCAGCAGGGGAAACACAAACCAAAGCATCTTCAAAACCATCTGTTACCTTCCTGTGATGCCACGAGGCTGTGCTGTGGTTTTCACACAACCCCAGACAGTGACAAGGCACCTTGGTTCTCTGTGTCAGCCTCTTACCATTGCACACGCTCTTCCAGCTGTTTGACTGTAGCCCTGGTCTCAGAAGATGGTGACAGGAGCTCTTTCAGTTTCTGGGACTTCTCTCTTAGTTTTCTTTTCTTCTCCTTGTAGGAACTCATGCAGTAATGAATCTGATCCTGGTATTGAAGCTGCTGCTCTTCCAGTTCCCGACACTGTCAAAACGCAGCAAGAATCCATATCAGTTGGGAGAGCTTTTTTTTAGAGAGAAAAAACAACTGCTGCTGAAGAACTCAAGGACTGCCCATGTCTGCTCATCCCTGCTGCCCAGAGAACTGTCAGCAGTTCAAATACATTCAAACTTTCACTCCTACAGCAAATGAACACAAACCCTGTCACTCTGTCATCCTCTAGACTGGTCTCTCCCATCCCTCCCCTGCTCCCCTACAGCACCACTTGGTTCCAAGCACCAACACTCACCCTCCAACTCTTTAAGAGACTCATGGCACTCTCTCTATCCACTGGTTTCCTCCTCCATTGAAAGGTGAAATAAAACTTGATCCCTCTCCTAAAGTGACCTCAGTCACTTTATCTCCTCTCATAAAGAGATAAAGATGATTTCTCTTCCAGAATATACATATATATATATATATATATGGAGAATAAGGTACAAAACCATTCTGAAGATGATTTAGTGGTGGTCTTGGCAGTGCTGGGTTAACACCTGAACTTGAAGGTCGTTTCCAACCAAAACTATTCTGTGATCCTCTGTTACCAGAGGGGGGGGGAGGGGAAGCACAGAGAGCATAAAGAAGCCCAAATGCAGCAGTCCAGGATTTCTACTGTCCTTGAGAAATCAGACAACCTGCTGGGCCAAACCACATGTAATAAGCAACAGACAGGTCAGTCTCTTTTTCCAGAGCTCCTCACCAAAGACAAACCTTGGACCAAGTCAGGACACAGTGTCCTCATGTCACAGACATGGGCACCAAGTTGATCAAACAGTGCCATTCCTCCACACATCAACCCATCTCTGAGATGTGCTGGAGTTTGGTTGTGAATTCTGGGACAACTTCACGTACCTTGGATTTAGCCTCTCCCAATTCCTTTTCCAAGCCCAGGTTGGCTTCCTCCAGGTTCCTGCAGCGCCTCGTAGCAACTTCCAGTGAAGCTGCTGCCACAGACAGCTTGTGAAGAGCTTCAGCAAGCTCCTGCTGCAGCTCTCTGACATTGCCCTGAGGAAATGGTAAGGTGAGCAGGAAAAAGGTTATAAGAACATGAGTTCTGTCTTTAACTTATTTGAGTCTACACTTAGACCTGTTCTGAACTCAGGAGGTAGGAAAATTTTGCCTGCCACCAGCAGTCAACAGCTGAGCACCTCCAAATTATCAGCAGCTGCTCAGGAGGATTTCTGTTTTCTAGTACATAAAAAAGATTCAAATATTATACTTCTTGAACAATACACCGGCAGAGACTGAATCATGTATTTTTTTAACCAAAAAAAGAGTTTTAACAGTTTGACTGCAGATATTATTCTGGTGACTAGAGACAGGACTTTCTATCAGATGGTTCTTGGGCCTGTTTCTCTATTAAACAAACAGAATCAAAGGAATACATGTGTCTGAAAGCTCTTCTGGCAAAGCCTTGAAGTTTCTGTTGACTCACAGCTCTGTCTGTTTCCTTACCAAGTTCATTTCAGAGGAACAACTGCCTCCCTGATGACACAGGAGCTTTCACAAATCTGGACAGGCCCTCCATTCATCCAGCCACCCACCCAACTACCATCTCCCAAAGGAACCTGTTATATTGGCACTAGGAATACAAAGTGATTCACAGGGGAAAACCATGGACAGCACTCCTGGAGTTCTTCCCCTTCTTCCCTCTTAAAGAAACTGAAAAATGAAGAATAAGGTGGTTATCTGACACATGCAGGTATTCACCTCACTCCAACACTCTGGGCTTGAGAGGAAGAAAGAAATGGAATTTGAAAGCACTCTTCACATCACTAAGGCAGACAAACAGCACACCAGTGTCTAACTACTCAACAGGACTAGTTCCTGTTTTCCAGAAAGCAAAGATGAACAAAATGGGTACGGCAACTTTTAAACCTTTGCTCTGCCAGGGACTGGTAGAATGTGCAGAAGGACAGTTTAACTGACATTCTAACCAGTCTGCTGTCCAGTTCATGAGCCTTACCACAGCCACAAAGAACAAATGTAAATCTTGCTACACATCACAATCCATACCCTGCTTGGCAGAGCCCTCTGTGGTCACCCCTAACTGCGCACAGTTCCGTCTGTTCTGCCAGGCTGATCCACCACTTGTTGTGGATGTCTCCAAGTTTCTGTTGGAGCTCACTGCATGAAGAGGAAAGGCTGCTTTTCTGACCTGGCAAGATGGCTGAGCCAGGTGTGCTTGGGGAGCGGTTCTCTTCTTTGCCAACAATTCTTGGATCTCTTGGGTCTTTTCATCACAGCAATCTTTGTTTTTCTTTGAGGAGAACCCTGGGGATTCTTCAGAGCACTGCAGGATGCTCTTTTGAATGTGTTGCCAAAGTGCTTCAGGAGAGGGATCTAGGGGATGAGCTCAAAGTCCAGCTTGAAGGTTTCCCTGGAAGCTGTTTCTCACTGTCCCTTTTTGAAGCTGGTGAACTTGGAGCCTCCTCCCTGGGATGCCACCCCTCTTAGGTGTGGGCTTCAAGCAGAGGGTAAGTTGGCATGGCACAAGGCAGTGGTCTGTGTGACATTCTGCACGAGGCATCGCTCGGCTCTGACGGACATCGCCGACATTTCTCTGGCGCACTAAGACACAGTCAGTGAGGTGCCAGTGCTTGGATCCAGGATGCTTCCAGGTTGTCTTCAGGCTGTCTTTCTCTTGGAAGACAGTGTTGGTGATGGGGAGCTGCTGCTCAGCACAAAATTCCAGCAGGAGATGTCCATTGTCATGACAGTCTGACACCATGCTTGCGCAGTACTCCTCTCCAGGCTTCATAGTTCTTTCCTACTCTGCTGTTGAAGTCACCAAGGACTATGATCTTATCATCTGCAGGAACCTTTGGGGTGAGGCAGTGCAGGTCGGTGTAGAATTGGACTTTTTCTGCATGGTCAGCTTTTAGGGTTGGGACATCAATACTGAAGAGAACAACATGGTGCTTGCTGTGGAGTGGGAGGCGTAAGGAAATAATGGGATCGCACTGACCGCTCAGCACATTTTCAAGTCTGGGGGCCTGGAATGCCCATGAATAAAAGCATCATCCTCAGCTGTCAGGCCATCTGTGTCTTCCTGGGAAACACCAGCACTGCAATGAAGGAGAACTTTGATCAAAGGAAGATTGCCACCAGCAGCAGCAATCATGAGTGGGGTTCTAAAGACTCCAAACATCCTATGAAATGGATCATTTGACACAGACACTGTCATTCTTTTCCTTCCTGCTTGCTCTCAGAGGAAAGGTCTACAGGACACCCCATAACCTGTGCAGAGGGTTGCAAAGAGAAGAAAAGGATCTCCTTTCCTACTTCTTCCTTCCAGTCCTCTCTCTGTGATTCTCATCCATGCCTGAGGAAAGAGAAACGGGTGGAAATAAAGCCAGCACACTGATTGCTGGAAAAGGGAATGAAGGGCCAAGCCAAATACAGTCCCTCGGGGGAATATAACTTGCCTCCACTCTTCTCCTTCCCCCCACCTCCCTGGAAAAGCTACCACAACAAGCTATCCCCAACCTCCCCCCGAGCAGGTACTTCTCATCTCACTGCACACCTCTTCATCCTGGGCTCCCTGGCAGCACTCACCTTCCCAATAACCCTTCAGCAGAAAGCAGTGTTGACTGACTGCCTCCCCAGCCAGGGTGCTGGAGCACAGAGTGTGCTGCACCCTCTGAGACTCTGGGAGATGAGACTCAGAGTCTGGGAGCCCAACTCCAGAACAGCACTGGGACTCCTGACACAGCCACTCTTGCAACCAACAACTTTCTCAATAGCACAACTGGCAAGGAGGGGTAAACCAGCCTACTCCTAGAGTTTCAAGAAGTTCCACTCCAACAGGTGAAATCCCTGCACGCTCACCCAACAGACCCTTCACTGACACACAAGCCACAGCACGAAAAAACCAGCAGGGATGAGAGTACTCTGCAGCAGTCATTCTGTCAATGGGACCAAAGAGCAACTGCAACATTTTGGTAGCATTAGGAAAATGGGTTTCTATCACTCAGTTTGAATCCAAACCCAACAGCATCAAGAGACAAAACACTTCCAGTGTAAAAATCCACCCAACATTCAACAGGACTTGGCTACAAACCTTGGACCTGGCTGCAGGTAAAAGGGACTATTCAATAGTCAAGAGCTGAAGAAGAAAGAAAAATGGCCTTCAGTTCAAAGGTCTTCTTCAGGGAGAAATAAAAACATGGCCTACATGTCAATGAAGCAAGTGAAAACATCAACAGTGCCCAGACTCCTGTGACACAAGAGTGCAGATGGAAAACAAAATCAGGAAAGGAACCAGAAACATGGTGGTCATGGGCTCTGCTCTGTTCCAGTCTGTCCTGGGAAGCTGCCTGCTCCTGAAGCAGGTAACACACTTTTACCCACCACAATGAAGAAGGGAACTCTCCCACCCCTCAGCTCAACCTGCCCAGTGTCAAGGGCACAGATTTACTCCCTGAGGCACCTCTGCCTCCTCACTCCCCTCAGCAACCCAGGCAGAACCCCAGAGCTACCACGGCCAAGAATTCTTCTCCTTCAGAAAGAATCCCTCCCTCTCAGCACTCTTATTCATCCAAGCTGCTAAAGAAGGAACACTGTCTCTGCAGGAGGGGGCACAGAGAAAAGGGTTCTGCAAAGAAGGAGTCCCCCACCCTGCCACTTTGCTGCTTTCTCTTCTCAGAACTGATGGGGGATGTTTCTCACCTCTGCATGCAGCTGCTCTTTGGTCTTCTCCACTTGTTCCTGCTTCCTCCCCAGGATGGACATCTCTGCTCACTGAGCCTGATTGTCTTTTTCTCCCTGCACGCCTGCCTCAGGCTCTGGCTCCAGCTTCCAAAAAACTTCATCAAGCTGGAGAGAGAGAGAAAAAAAAAAAACAACAACAGAAAAGAAAAGGAACTCAGCAGGATCTCAAAGAAGTCAATCTGTGAATAACTGGTGAAGGGATGGCCACTAGAACTGTACTTGTCATCTGCTGATTCAGTATGAAAATCAGAGTGACACCAGGGGCTTCCTTTTAAAAAACAACAGCTGTCACATCATTTCTGACAGGATTCCTCAGCTTCCCAGCCCTTCTCAGTTCTCCTGCAGAGAACGTCCAACCTGATATCCTGTCATTCATTAAAAGGGGAGGAAACTGGCATGGTGAGCACTTGAAAGAGGCTCCAACAGAAGGAAGAAACTTCACTTCTTTGACAGGACAAGAGGCAAGGGATACATGCTTGAGCATAGGAGGTTTCACAGAGACACGAGGAGAATTTTCTTCCCTGTGAGGGTGACAGAGCACTGGCACAGCCTGCCCAGGGAGGCTGTGGAGTCTCCTTCTCTGGAGACATTCAAAACCCACCTGGATGTGTTCCTATGTGACCTCCTGCAGGTGACCCTGCTCTGGCAGGGGGTTGGACTCTACCATCTTTGGAGGTCCCTTCCAACCCCTGACTTTCTGTGACTCTATTTAAATCTGCCTCAACGTAATGACCTTCCCTGTCATTCCAAATAACTCTTCCAAGAAAAACGCAAAAACTCAACAAACTTTGGGACTCATCAGGAGCCCCAGCAAAGGCAGGTGACTTTTCTTTCATGCTGCTCAACAGCAATAACCACCTCAAAAGCACTTGGGGGAACTCCTCAAAAGCTTCTGGGTCCCCAGGACAAGGGAAAGGGGGGCTGAAACAGCCTCTAGTGAGCAACAAGTTCAACAACATTTTCTGCATCCCCTCACTGCCTCGTGCTCAGGGAAGCAATGACACCATTTACAAAAGCAAAACCTGAACTTTCTCCAGCTCAAGTCATGCCTAAGATGGGGATTGAGGGTGACCTTGAGCAAAGCCAGCTTCATAGAGTTCTTCTGAGTGATGGTGGCATTCCCTATGGTGGCCTGGGCTGGGTCTCATTGCTCTCAGCCCTGACCCTCACCCATGGACACCATGTCCTGGCAGGAGTGCAGATCTGCCCGTCCCCAGGGGCTGCCCTGGGGATCTGCACTCTTGGCTCATCCCCATGGCTCTCTGCTCCCAGAGCTGTGCTGCTCTTCTTGGGGAGGGGCTGTGGGACTGCTCCTGCCCCTGGAGCTCATGGACCCTGCCAGCCTTGTGGGGACTCTTCCCATCTCCCTGCCTCTACACAACAGCAGCCCTTGAGGTGCCCTTGCAGAGACTGCTTTGCACATCACCTTTTCACCTTTCCCCATCTTGACCTCTGCAGAAAAGGAGAAAAGGGAAAGACTGCTCCTTGGAAACTGGCAGCTGCTTCTGATTTCCCAGGCACTACTTCATTTGCCTCCCATTCCTTCAGGATGTTTTGCTGCAAGGGTTTTAAGCTCCCACTACCCTCAAAACATGCAGCAGCTCCTCCAGACACTGAACTGGAAGCATGAAACATTTCTCCCTGCCCAGAAACGCAGGGCTCAGAAGATGACCAGAAGAAATCCAGGAAAAAATGGGCAACTGCCTCCTTACTCAATGTGGTCAGCTGATAGCAAACCACACCAGCAACTCTGCCTGATACAACCACTCCAAAATGGACACACAGGCACCCAGCTAGCTTTTATCTGCTTCCTGGAGGATCCCTGAATCACAAGAGAGTCTGAGCCTAAAGAGCAGGAGTAACAGAAACACCTGAATAGGTAAGTATTCAACAAAAAGGTAAACAAGGTGGTGGTGCTGGGTATTGGCTGGTCCTCTGGAGGGTTTCCTAGGCTCACCTGTTTCAAGAAT
>JAAWXA010000066.1:1263297-1281558 GCA_038090715.1 Florisuga fusca
GGGAAAGGGGAAGGGGAAGGGGGAAGGGGAAGGGAGAGGACTACACATCAAAAAACCACCAGGGAAGGGCAACAGGGCTGTCATCCATCCAACAGACTAAGAAAATTTATTCAGACTGCAAGAAACATATTTTCATGTCTTCTGATCCCTCAGAAGATATGGAATAAGCTCCCAAAGATGTAGTTTCAAGTTCATCAGTGTCTGGGGAGAAAAGAGACAAGATTCCTGGTGTTACTTTGACAGGAGAGAGGGGCAAAGAGGTCACTGTCAGAACATCACGGCTACGAAGCCAGAGCTGAACACTCCCTGTGATTAAAAGCAACAGAAGGAAACTGTCTCAGGGGCCTCCTGCTTTGAAACAGCACCAGTCACTGCAAAGCTGTGACTCTGGAGTAATAATTACCAAAGAGGTGCAATTCCTCCTGGGACAACTGGCCTCACATCACAGAACATGTTGGGTGCCATGTGTGACAAACATTCAACTCCTCTGACCATTGCCTGAACACTCCTGAGTGACCTTTCCCTAAAGAAAGGATAACTTTTGTCACTGATTATCCTCTTCTTGCCTATTCACAAAAGACTGACACAGAGGAGCTACAGACACAAGCAATGAGTATGGGAGAGCCAAGACCCAGAACTGAGAGCAGAGGGGGTGTGTTATGGGTCAGTGCTGAAGGCAATCAATGGACACGGGAGGAGAAGTGATGCTGAAGTCTATGAAACTCTGTGTAGGGCTCCTTTGATGTTTGGGACTGAGGATTAACTCCAGGGAAAGAGGACTTCAGATGAAGCCAAGTGTATCTGTGTGGAGCAAAGGGGTCAGTTTTCTTTGGGCTTGCTTTGGGTTTTTTTTCAGGAAACTGATTAAAGCTCTACACAGCATTTTGTAAGCAGAAAGTTTCCATGTTCAAGTAAGTGTAAAGCTAGCAGAAAAAACCCCCTCTGCTTAGCACAGGAACTAAAGAGCTTTCAAGCTGTTGTTTTCAAGAGTTAGGAGCAGTCATCTTTTTCCTTACTCTAACGTGACACATTACCATGTCCAGGTTCTTCAGAGACAAATCCATCCAGTTCCTGCTTGTACTAGAATGATACAGAAAAGATACCATTAACATGAGTGCAATCTGAAACTTCTAAAACATTCTTCAAATCCACACAAAACCAGGCAGTAACTCCAAGGGCCAAAGAAGTGAGGCCATAAAGCAGCAGAGTGGAGGGAAGGGCCCTCTCTCCAGGACTAAAGGGAGAGCAGTGACCAAATTCACAGCTCCTCCAGGAGAACCCCTCTACAAACCCAAATGCCTCCTACACACAGTGCATCTCCCACACTGACGTAGAAACTGAGATTTGTTGCAGGCCCCTTCAGAGTCACACATACTATGGAAGACTATGAAAGAGAAGAAAACTATCTAAGAGAAGAAAACTTAACTTGAAGCTTAGCTGGGAACATCCTAGGGCATGATCTTCTTTCTCACAGTTTCTTTGGTAACAGAAAGCAGTTACACAGTTCATGATTTTCTTTGTTCAGTATTTTCTTTGGCCTCTGAGCACTCTTGGATAACAGGACAACCCTCAAAACCAAAACTCATCACCTCTACCACAGTAGCTGTGTACTGTTGGGATGAGGAGGAGTTGTGCTGGTATATTACACCATGAGGTTTAAACCTACAAAGGACTTGTAACTTTAGACTAAAAAGCACAACCTTGCTTACAGATGCTCTTCAGCAGTAGCTGAAGACAGGATTTCAAAATGTTTACCTTGGCTGCACTGACAGAAAGAAAATCTCTGTTCCCCAGTGATTCTGCTCCTAGGGGTGAACTTGGGAAGCTTCCGACTGAACTCAGACTTCTGCTCAGAGCCAGACTGGTGCCAGGATGTCCCAGGTGTGCTGAATGGTGAAATGGACTGACAGCCAGACCTCCACTGATGGGAAGTGTCTTCTTCCACCTTCCACAAAGCTTTCTGTGGGCGTTTCCTTTTTTGTCATCAATTCTGAAACATTCAGACACACACAAAGAATTCTCTCTGGCAGGAACAGTAGAGGGGATTAGGAGTGACCAAGCCCATAACAGCACTTGCCCTGAGGGTTCTGGAGAGCCCAGATCTTAGCAGTCAAACCACCTGCAAGGAGCAGAGAGTTACCAACACTTGGGACTGCTCAGCACTAGAGCTTCAAAGCAATCTGTGAATGGGTTAGGAATTCTGGGACAACTTCACGTACCTGGGATTTAGCCTCTCCCAATTCCTTTTCCAAGCCCAGGTTGGCTTCCTCCAGGTTCCTGCAGCGCCTCGTAGCAACTTCCAGTGAAGCTGCTGCCACAGACAGCTTGTGAAGAGCTTCAGCAAGCTCCTGCTGCAGCCCTCTGACATTGCCCTGAGGAAATGGTAAGGTGAGCAGGAAAAAGGTTATAAGAACATGAGTTCTGTCTTTAACTTATTTGAGTCTACACTTAGACCTGTTCTGAACTCAGGAGGTAGGAAAATTTTGCCTGCCACCAGCAGTCAACAGCTGAGCACCTCCAAATTATCAGCAGCTGCTCAGGAGGATTTCTGTTTTCTAGCACATAAAAAAGATTCAAATATTATACTTCTTGAACAATACACCGGCAGAGACTGAATCATGTATTTTTTTAACCAAAAAAAGAGTTTTAACAGTTTGACTGCAGATATTATTCTGGTGGCTAGAGACAGGACTTTCTATCAGATGGTTCTTGGGCCTGTTTCTCTATTAAACAAACAGAATCAAAGGAATACATGTGTCTGAAAGCTCTTCTGGCAAAGCCTTGAAGTTTCTGTTGACTCACAGCTCTGTCTGTTTCCTTACCAAGTTCATTTCAGAGGAACAACTGCCTCCCTGATGACACAGGAGCTTTCACAAATCTGGACAGGCCCTCCATTCATCCAGCCACCCACCCAACTACCATCTCCCAAAGGAACCTGTTATATTGGCACTAGGAATACAAAGTGATTCACAGGGGAAAACCATGGACAGCACTCCTGGAGTTCTTCCCCTTCTTCCCTCTTAAAGAAACTGAAAAATGAAGAATAAGGTGGTTATCTGACACATGCAGGTATTCACCTCACTCCAACACTCTGCGCTTGAGAGGAAGAAAGAAATGGAATTTGAAAGCACTCTTCACATCACTAAGGCAGACAAACAGCACACCAGTGTCTAACTACTCAACAGGACTAGTTCCTGTTTTCCAGAAAGCAAAGATGAACAAAATGGGTACGGCAACTTTTAAACCTTTGCTCTGCCAGGGACTGGTAGAATGTGCAGAAGGACAGTTTAACTGACATTCTAACCAGTCTGCTGTCCAGTTCATGAGCCGTACCACAGCCACAAAGAACAAATGTAAATCTTGCTACACATCACAATCCATACCCTGCTTGGCAGAGCCCTCTGTGGTCACCCCTAACTGCGCACAGTTCCGTCTGTTCTGCCAGGCTGATCCACCACTTGTTGTGGATGTCTCCAAGTTTCTGTTGGAGCTCACTGCATGAAGAGGAAAGGCTGCTTTTCTGACCTGGCAAGATGGCTGAGCCAGGTGTGCTTGGGGAGCGGTTCTCTTCTTTGCCAACAATTCTTGGATCTCTTGGGTCTTTTCATCACAGCAATCTTTGTTTTTCTTTGAGGAGAACCCTGGGGATTCTTCAGAGCACTGCAGGATGCTCTTTTGAATGTGTTGCCAAAGTGCTTCAGGAGAGGGATCTAGGGGATGAGCTCAAAGTCCAGCTTGAAGGTTTCCCTGGAAGCTGTTTCTCACTGTCCCTTTTTGAAGCTGGTGAACTTGGAGCCTCCTCCCTGGGATGCCACCCCTCTTAGGTTTGGGCTTCAAGCAGAGGGTAAGTTGGCATGGCACAAGGCAGTGGTCTGTGTGACATTCTGCACGAGGCATCGCTCGGCTCTGACGGACATCGCCGACATTTCTCTGGCGCACTAAGACACAGTCAGTGAGGTGCCAGTGCTTGGATCCAGGATGCTTCCAGGTTGTCTTCAGGCTGTCTTTCTCTTGGAAGACAGTGTTGGTGATGGGGAGCTGCTGCTCAGCACAAAATTCCAGCAGGAGATGTCCATTGTCATGACAGTTTGACACCATGCTTGCGCAGTACTCCTCTCCAGGCTTCATAGTTCTTTCCTACTCTGCTGTTGAAGTCACCAAGGACTATGATCTTATCATCTGCAGGAACCTTTGGGGTGAGGCAGTGCAGGTCGGTGTAGAATTGGACTTTTTCTGCATGGTCAGCTTTTAGGGTTGGGACATCAATACTGAAGAGAACAACATGGTGCTTGCTGTGGAGTGGGAGGCGTAAGGAAATAATGGGATCGCACTGACCGCTCAGCACATTTTCAAGTCTGGGGGCCTGGAATGCCCATGAATAAAAGCATCATCCTCAGCTGTCAGGCCATCTGTGTCTTCCTGGGAAACACCAGCACTGCAATGAAGGAGAACTTTGATCAAAGGAAGATTGCCACCAGCAGCAGCAATCATGAGTGGGGTTCTGAAAGACTCCAAACATCCTATGAAATGGATCATTTGACACAGACACTGTCATTCTTTTCCTTCCTGCTTGCTCTCAGAGGAAAGGTCTACAGGACACCCCATAACCTGTGCAGAGGGTTGCAAAGAGAAGAAAAGGATCTCCTTTCCTACTTCTTCCTTCCAGTCCTATCTCTGTGATTCTCATCCATGACACATCTGAAAGAGAAACGGGTGGAAATAAAGCCAGCACACTGATTGCTGGAAAAGGGAATGAAGGGCCAAGCCAAATACAGTCCCTCGGGGGAATATAACTTGCCTCCACTCTTCTCCTTCCCCCCACCTCCCTGGAAAAGCTACCACAACAAGCTATCCCCAACCTCCCCCCGAGCAGGTACTTCTCATCTCACTGCACACCTCTTCATCCTGGGCTCCCTGGCAGCACTCACCTTCCCAATAACCCTTCAGCAGAAAGCAGTGTTGACTGACTGCCTCCCCAGCCAGGGTGCTGGAGCACAGAGTGTGCTGCACCCTCTGAGACTCTGGGAGATGAGACTCAGAGTCTGGGAGCCCAACTCCAGAACAGCACTGGGACTCCTGACACAGCCACTCTTGCAACCAACAACTTTCTCAATAGCACAACTGGCAAGGAGGGGTAAACCAGCCTACTCCTAGAGTTTCAAGAAGTTCCACTCCAACAGGTGAAATCCCTGCACGCTCACCCAACAGACCCTTCACTGACACACAAGCCACAGCACGAAAAAACCAGCAGGGATGAGAGTACTCTGCAGCAGTCATTCTGTCAATGGGACCAAAGAGCAACTGCAACATTTTGGCAGCATTAGGAAAATGGGTTTCTATCACTCAGTTTGAATCCAAACCCAACAGCATCAAGAGACAAAACACTTCCAGTGTAAAAATCCACCCAACATTCAACAGGACTTGGCTACAAACCTTGGACCTGGCTGCAGGTAAAAGGGACTATTCAATAGTCAAGAGCTGAAGAAGAAAGAAAAATGGCCTTCAGTTCAAAGGTCTTCTTCAGGGAGAAATAAAAACATGGCCTACATGTCAATGAAGCAAGTGAAAACATCAACAGTGCCCAGACTCCTGTGACACAAGAGTGCAGATGGAAAACAAAATCAGGAAAGGAGCCAGAAACATGGTGGTCATGGGCTCTGCTCTGTTCCAGTCTGTCCTGGGAAGCTGCCTGCTCCTGAAGCAGGTAACACACTTTTACCCACCACAATGAAGAAGGGAACTCTCCCACCCCTCAGCTCAACCTGCCCAGTGTCAAGGGCACAGATTTACTCCCTGAGGCACCTCTGCCTCCTCACTCCCCTCAGCAACCCAGGCAGAACCCCAGAGCTACCACGGCCAAGAATTCTTCTCCTTCAGAAAGAATCCCTCCCTCTCAGCACTCTTATTCATCCAAGCTGCTAAAGAAGGAACACTGTCTCTGCAGGAGGGGGCACAGAGAAAAGGGTTCTGCAAAGAAGGAGTCCCCCACCCTGCCACTTTGCTGCTTTCTCTTCTCAGAACTGATGGGGGATGTTTCTCACCTCTGCATGCAGCTGCTCTTTGGTCTTCTCCACTTGTTCCTGCTTCCTCCCCAGGATGGACATCTCTGCTCACTGAGCCTGATTGTCTTTTTCTCCCTGCACGCCTGCCTCAGGCTCTGGCTCCAGCTTCCAAAAAACTTCATCAAGCTGGAGAGAGAGAAAAAAAAAAAAACAACAACAGAAAAGAAAAGGAACTCATCAGGATCTCAAAGAAGTCAATCTGTGAATAATTGGTGAAGGGATGGCCACTAGAACTGTACTTGTCATCTGCTGATTCAGTATGAAAATCAGAGTGACACCAGGGGCTTCCTTTTAAAAAACAACAGCTGTCACATCATTTCTGACAGGATTCCTCAGCTTCCCAGCCCTTCTCAGTTCTCCTGCAGTAGCTCACACACCAAGAGGCACCAAACTGGCAGCATTTCACCCACAGGCCTACCTGGAAAAGCACTGGGACTCTTCTGCTGGGAGATGCTCATGTGCCCATGGGAAGTCAAACACACCCAGACCTGCCCACCTCCCGGTTTCAGCACAAACACCACGTCTCAGGCTTTAGAGGAATCTGGACACACTGTCAGCACAGTCAAGCTGCATTATGGCACTGACAAACACACCACCTATTTTCTCCTCTACACTGAGAAATGTTTAAAAAGTGGTTCAGAACATGGCTTTGACTGAAGGAGGAAGATGTATTCTCCACTTGAGGTGAAAGCTGCAGTTTATTTTAAAAATGTGCAGGAAATATCAGCCTTTCATCAGGTCCCAATGGTCAGCTACAGCTCTGTCCTTCTCTTCCCCCCTCCAGAAGCAGACTTTTTCTAGTAAACATCCAAACTGATATCCTGTCATTCATTAAAAGAGGAGGAAACTGGCATGGTGAGCACTTGAAAGAGCAGGAGTAACAGAAACACCTGAATAGGTAAGTATTCAACAAAAAGGTAAACAAGGTGGTGGTGCTGGGTATTGGCTGGTCCTCTGGAGGGTTTCCTAGGCTCACCTGTTTCAAGAATTCCTTCTTTCTGCTTCCATTTGGAAAACAAGGCTCTTTAGGGTGCAATCCTGGCTTCAGCCTCTTTTTCCTCACGCTCTGCAAGTCCTTTGATGGCACAGACAGCACCCCCTGCTTTTGCAGCTGTGAAAGCAACAGTGACAAAAGGAAAAACTGAGGTGAGCAGCGAGATAACACCGCAATGGAAAGCAGAAACTGACATGGAAACAGGCCTAAACTCTCCTCTCCTCTCCCCATCCCAGATTTCCAGCTAAGGCTAAGACAGCATGGAACCAAATTGCAGCAACTGGGGCTGGTACAAAGAGTGAACACTCTAGAAGGGAGAAGAGGAGCTCTCACCACTTTGCAACATAAGAAGACACACACACAAAAGAACACAAAAACTTCCTTACAGACATCCTCTGGAGTTCAGAAGGATAGCAGAGAAAAATTCCTTTAGCTCCCACCACAGAACATACCCTCACTGCTTCTCTAGCAGCTCTACATCTCCTGAGAGCAACAAAACCTTTTCAGATCAGCAGTGCTATTTAGGCTGCTACCCAAAGGGACCAAGATTTGCCTAGCAGATCCAGCACCAAAGTGGAACAGGACCTGCTGATTCAGCTCAAGTTTCTAGAACACAAGTTCACTGGATGCTTTAGCAGCACTCTGCAAGACAAAGCCAAGTATAAAACACACAAGCCTCTCCTGTACCTGCTGCTGGGGCTGCTCCTGTGCAGCTGCCTGTGTTGCTCTTAAGCTGGTTATCAATTCATCCAGGTGGCCATGGATCTACAAAAGCAGTAAAAGNCTGGAGACATTCAAAACCCACCTGGATGTGTTCCTATGTGACCTCCTGCAGGTGACCCTGCTCTGGCAGGGGCTTGGACTCTACCATCTTTGGAGGTCCCTTCCAACCCCTGACTTTCTGTGACTCTATTTAAATCTGCCTCAACGTAATGACCTTCCCTGTCATTCCAAATAACTCTTCCAAGAAAAACGCAAAAACTCAACAAACTTTGGGACTCATCAGGAGCCCCAGCAAAGGCAGGTGACTTTTCTTTCATGCTGCTCAACAGCAATAACCACCTCAAAAGCACTTGGGGGAACTCCTCAAAAGCTTCTGGGTCCCCAGGACAAGGGAAAGGGGGGCTGAAACAGCCTCTAGTGAGCAACAAGTTCAACAACATTTTCTGCATCCCCTCACTGCCTCGTGCTCAGGGAAGCAATGACACCATTTACAAAAGCAAAACCTGAACTTTCTCCAGCTCAAGTCATGCCTAAGATGGGGATTGAGGGTGACCTTGAGCAAAGCCAGCTTCATAGAGTTCTTCTGAGTGATGGTGGCATTCCCTATGGTGGCCTGGGCTGGGTCTCATTGCTCTCAGCCCTGACCCTCACCCATGGACACCATGTCCTGGCAGGAGTGCAGATCTGCCCGTCCCCAGGGGCTGCCCTGGGGATCTGCACTCTTGGCTCATCCCCATGGCTCTCTGCTCCCAGAGCTGTGCTGCTCTTCTTGGGGAGGGGCTGTGGGACTGCTCCTGCCCCTGGAGCTCATGGACCCTGCCAGCCTTGTGGGGACTCTTCCCATCTCCCTGCCTCTACACAACAGCAGCCCTTGAGGTGCCCTTGCAGAGACTGCTTTGCACATCACCTTTTCACCTTTCCCCATCTTGACCTCTGCAGAAAAGGAGAAAAGGGAAAGACTGCTCCTTGGAAACTGGCAGCTGCTTCTGATTTCCCAGGCACTACTTCATTTGCCTCCCATTCCTTCAGGATGTTTTGCTGCAAGGGTTTTAAGCTCCCACTACCCTCAAAACATGCAGCAGCTCCTCCAGACACTGAACTGGAAGCATGAAACATTTCTCCCTGCCCAGAAACGCAGGGCTCAGAAGATGACCAGAAGAAATCCAGGAAAAAATGGGCAACTGCCTCCTTACTCAATGTGGTCAGCTGATAGCAAACCACACCAGCAACTCTGCCTGATACAACCACTCCAAAATGGACACAGGCACCCAGCTAGCTTTTATCTGCTTCCTGGAGGATCCCTGAATCACAAGAGAGTCTGAGCCTAAAGAGCAGGAGTAACAGAAACACCTGAATAGGTAAGTATTCAACAAAAAGGTAAACAAGGTGGTGGTGCTGGGTATTGGCTGGTCCTCTGGAGGGTTTCCTAGGCTCACCTGTTTCAAGAATTCCTTCTTTCTCCTTCCATTTGGAAAACAAGGCTCTTTAGGGTGCAATCCTGGCTTCAGCCTCTTTTTCCTCACGCTCTGCAAGTCCTTTGATGGCACAGACAGCACCCCCTGCTTTTGCAGCTGTGAAAGCAACAGTGACAAAAGGAAAAACTGAGGTGAGCAGCGAGATAACACCGCAATGGAAAGCAGAAACTGACATGGAAACAGGCCTAAACTCTCCTCTCCTCTCCCCATCCCAGAGTTCCAGCTAAGGCTAAGACAGCATGGAACCAAATTGCAGCAACTGGGGCTGGTACAAAGAGTGAACACTCTAGAAGGGAGAAGAGGAGCTCTCACCACTTTGCAACATAAGAAGACACACACACAAAAGAACACAAAAACTTCCTTACAGACATCCTCTGGAGTTCAGAAGGATAGCAGAGAAAAATTCCTTTAGCTCCCACCACAGAACATACCCTCACTGCTTCTCTAGCAGCTCTACATCTCCTGAGAGCAACAAAACCTTTTCAGATCAGCAGTGCTATTTAGGCTGCTACCCAAAGGGACCAAGATTTGCCTAGCAGATCCAGCACCAAAGTGGAACAGGACCTGCTGATTCAGCTCAAGTTTCTAGAACACAAGTTCACTGGATGCTTTAGCAGCACTCTGCAAGAAAAAGCCAAGTATAAAACACACAAGCCTCTCCTGTACCTGCTGCTGGGGCTGCTCCTGTGCAGCTGCCTGTGTTGCTCTTAAGCTGGTTATCAATTCATCCAGGTGGCCATGGATCTACAAAAGCAGTAAAAGAAGCAAGAAGACACACTCTGACTTTCCAGCCTGGAAGTTCCAGACTCCTCGTTACCAAAAATGAATACTGCATCCACCTCTTCACCTCTTGATTCCTATTCTACCCAACAGCAAGGATCAAAATGGCCATAGTTTGATGGCACTGTAACACTGGGTGCAGTCATCTCCTCTGCTCTTTTCTTCAAGGAGAGGGAGAACACCACGTGGGACACAAAGAAACCTCAGTGAAAACCATCAGGAGGAGCTTTTCCCACCCCCAGGACATCTGAAAACCATGCCCTGTGAACCAAAGGGGAAGGACCAGCCCCCTGACTGCTGTCCCTCTCCGCTCCTCAGCAGCAGTACAGCAAAGTCACACTGTCACAAGCAGTCTTCACAAGAACCCTCATGCACCAGTTCAAGACAAAAAGGATTTGTTCCTGCAGGCCACAGGTGAAAGCACCTTATCCAAGCTAAAACCAACCACTGAGCAGCAGCAGTGGGGAATTCCAAGGCTTGCATGGGAAATGATGCCACAGGCATTCCTCTCCACTGCTTCAGGAAAACAAAGGCACAGGGAGTGGCCAAAGGAAAAGCAATTCTGCACAGCAAAAGCTCTGGGGAGTGTGTTTTTGCTCCAGCCTGGGGATGCCACTCAGGCCTCTGGCACAAGCTGCTTGGCATCAATATCCCCTGTGGAATTCCCAGCAGAGCAAGTGTCTGAAGCAGCAGCTGAGGCCAGGAGGGGCCTAAGGCAGACAACAGTCACACCACTGGATTTGTGACAAATCCTCCACTTTTAGAGCAGCAAGGAGCATTTCCTCAAGTACCCTGGAAAACTCTCAAAACAGAAAGCTGGGGATGGGCCAGGATGCTGTCCCAGCAGCCTGTATTCAGGAGAAAGCAGGAACTGAGCTCCCCTCAGCTCTCCAGGAAAACCTCATCTGAGCATTTCCCCACCCACAGCAATCGGTGAGGAGGCTCAGGAGCTCCCAACAAGGCAAGTTGAGGACCAGCTTACTGAGGCAGAAGCTTGCAGGGTTCCCTCAAGGGCTTCAATCACACGTCTCTGCTGCTGGACTGTGCCTTCCAGTCTGGCATTTTCCATGGAAAGGCTTAAAAAGAAATACAGCTCTTATTTCAGAAATCCACCAGAGCAGCAATTCTTCAAGAGCAGCAGGGGAAACACAAACCAAAGCATCTTCAAAACCATCTGTTACCTTCCTGTGATGCCACGAGGCTGTGCTGTGGTTTTCACACAACCCCAGACAGTGACAAGGCACCTTGGTTCTCTGTGTCAGCCTCTTACCATTGCACACGCTCTTCCAGCTGTTTGACTGTAGCCCTGGTCTCAGAAGATGGTGACAGGAGCTCTTTCAGTTTCTGGGACTTCTCTCTTAGTTTTCTTTTCTTCTCCTTGTAGGAACTCATGCAGTAATGAATCTGATCCTGGTATTGAAGCTGCTGCTCTTCCAGTTCCCGACACTGTCAAAACGCAGCAAGAATCCATATCAGTTGGGAGAGCTTTTTTTTAGAGAGAAAAAACAACTGCTGCTGAAGAACTCAAGGACTGCCCATGTCTGCTCATCCCTGCTGCCCAGAGAACTGTCAGCAGTTCAAATACATTCAAACTTTCACTCCTACAGCAAATGAACACAAACCCTGTCACTCTGTCATCCTCTAGACTGGTCTCTCCCATCCCTCCCCTGCTCCCCTACAGCACCACTTGGTTCCAAGCACCAACACTCACCCTCCAACTCTTTAAGAGACTCATGGCACTCTCTCTATCCACTGGTTTCCTCCTCCATTGAAAGGTGAAATAAAACTTGATCCCTCTCCTAAAGTGACCTCAGTCACTTTATCTCCTCTCATAAAGAGATAAAGATGATTTCTCTTCCAGAATATACATATATATATATATCTATGGAGAATAAGGTACAAAACCATTCTGAAGATGATTTAGTGGTGGTCTTGGCAGTGCTGGGTTAACACCTGAACTTGAAGGTCGTTTCCAACCAAAACTATTCTGTGATCCTCTGTTACCAGAGGGGGGGGTGAGGGGAAGCACAGAGAGCATAAAGAAGCCCAAATGCAGCAGTCCAGGATTTCTACTGTCCTTGAGAAATCAGACAACCTGCTGGGCCAAACCACATGTAATAAGCAACAGACAGGTCAGTCTCTTTTTTCAGAGCTCCTCACCAAAGACAAACCTTGGACCAAGTCAGGACACAGTGTCCTCATGTCACAGACATGGGCACCAAGTTGATCAAACAGTGCCATTCCTCCACACATCAACCCATCTCTGAGATGTGCTGGAGTTTGGTTGTGAATTCTGGGACAACTTCACGTACCTTGGATTTAGCCTCTCCCAATTCCTTTTCCAAGCCCAGGTTGGCTTCCTCCAGGTTCCTGCAGCGCCTCGTAGCAACTTCCAGTGAAGCTGCTGCCACAGACAGCTTGTGAAGAGCTTCAGCAAGCTCCTGCTGCAGCTCTCTGACATTGCCCTGAGGAAATGGTAAGGTGAGCACGAAAAAAGGTCATCAGAACATGAGTTCTGGCTTTAGTTTCACTGACTTGATTTTACAGTCAGACCTGACTTGGGACTCAATCCCAAAGGTAGGAAAATTTTGCCTGCCACCAGCAGTCAACAGCTGAGCACCTCCAAATTATCAGCAGCTGCTCAGGAGGATTTCTGTTTTCCAATACCTAAAAAAGGNCAGAGTGACACCAGGGGCTTCCTTTTAAAAAACAACAGCTGTCACATCATTTCTGACAGGATTCCTCAGCTTCCCAGCCCTTCTCAGTTCTCCTGCAGAGAACATCCAACCTGATATCCTGTCATTCATTAAAAGGGGAGGAAACTGGCATGGTGAGCACTTGAAAGAGGCTCCAACAGAAGGAAGAAACTTCACTTCTTTGACAGACTTATTTAAGCTCCCACTACCCTCAAAACATGCAGCAGCTCCTCCAGACACTGAACTGGAAGCATGAAACATTTCTCCCTGCCCAGAAACGCAGGGCTCAGAAGATGACCAGAAGAAATCCAGGAAAAAATGGGCAACTGCCTCCTTACTCAATGTGGTCAGCTGATAGCAAACCACACCAGCAACTCTGCCTGATACAACCACTCCAAAATGGACACACAGGGACCCAGCTAGCTTTTATCTGCTTCCTGGAGGATCCCTGAATCACAAGAGAGTCTGAGCCTAAAGAGCAGGAGTAACAGAAACACCTGAATAGGTAAGTATTCAACAAAAAGGTAAACAAGGTGGTGGTGCTGGGTATTGGCTGGTCCTCTGGAGGGTTTCCTAGGCTCACCTGTTTCAAGAATCCATATCAGTTGGGAGAGCTTTTTTTTAGAGAGAAAAAACAACTGCTGCTGAAGAACTCAAGGACTGCCCATGTCTGCTCATCCCTGCTCCCCAGAGAACTGTCATCAGTTCAAATACATTCAAACTTTCACTCCTACAGCAAATGAACACAAACCCTGTCACTCTGTCATCCTCTAGACTGGTCTCTCCCATCCCTCCCCTGGTCCCCTACAGCACCACTTGGTTCCAAGCACCAACACTCACCCTCCAACTCTTTAAGAGACTCATGGCACTCTCTCTATCCACTGGTTTCCTCCTCCATTGAAAGGTGAAATAAAACTTGATCCCTCTCCTAAAGTGACCTCAGTCACTTTATCTCCTCTCATAAAGAGATAAAGATGATTTCCCTTCCAGAATATACATATATATATATATCTATGGAGAATAAGGTACAAAACCATTCTGAAGATGATTTAGTGGTGGTCTTGGCAGTGCTGGGTTAACACCTGAACTTGAAGGTCGTTTCCAACCAAAACTATTCTGTGATCCTCTGTTACCAGAGGGGGGGTGAGGGGAAGCACAGAGAGCATAAAGAAGCCCAAATGCAGCAGTCCAGGATTTCTACTGTCCTTGAGAAATCAGACAACCTGCTGGGCCAAACCACATGTAATAAGCAACAGACAGGTCAGTCTCTTTTTTCAGAGCTCCTCACCAAAGACAAACCTTGGACCAAGTCAGGACACAGTGTCCTCATGTCACAGACATGGGCACCAAGTTGATCAAACAGTGCCATTCCTCCACACATCAACCCATCTCTGAGATGTGCTGGAGTTTGGTTGTGAATTCTGGGACAACTTCACGTACCTTGGATTTAGCCTCTCCCAATTCCTTTTCCAAGCCCAGGTTGGCTTCCTCCAGGTTCCTGCAGCGCCTCGTAGCAACTTCCAGTGAAGCTGCTGCCACAGACAGCTTGTGAAGAGCTTCAGCAAGCTCCTGCTGCAGCTCTCTGACATTGCCCTGAGGAAATGGTAAGGTGAGCACGAAAAAAGGTCATCAGAACATGAGTTCTGGCTTTAGTTTCACTGACTTGATTTTACAGTCAGACCTGACTTGGGACTCAATCCCAAAGGTAGGAAAATTTTGCCTGCCACCAGCAGTCAACAGCTGAGCACCTCCAAATTATCAGCAGCTGCTCAGGAGGATTTCTGTTTTCCAATACCTAAAAAAGGCTCCACTATTATTCATCTTGAACACTCCACCAGCATACCCTGAATCGTGTCTGTTTTTTGAACAAAACTCAAAGCAATCTCTTGTGATGCAAGAGCCACAGTCTGACTGCAGGTATTACTCTGGTGACTAAAGGCAGGACTTTGTATTAGATACTTCCCTTTCTCTATTAAACAAACAGAATCAAATGAATACATGTATCTGAAAGCTCTTCTGACAAGCACTTGAAGTTTCTGTTGACTCACACCTCTGTCTGTTTCTTTACCAAGTTCATTTCAGAGTAACAACTGCCTCCCTGATGACACATGAGCTTTCACAAATCTGGGTATCAACAGGACTAGTTCTGTTTTCCAGAAAGTCAAGATTAACAAAATGGGTATGGCAACTTTTAAACCTTTGCTCTGCCAGGGACTGGTAGAATGTGCAGAAGGACAGTTTAACTGACATTCTAACCAGTCTTCTGTCCAGTTCATGAGCCTTACCACAGCCACAAAGAACACATTTCAATACTGCTAAACATCAAAAAAATATGGAACAGAAAGCTCAGCTCAGTGGCTGTAATCGACTTGTGGAGGAACAGGCAGGTCCCTCTTCAAGGAGTCCAAAAGATAGGAGGCAGAAATTAACAGCAGAACACTGCTAAGAGCCTTCAGCACTGCAAAGAGTGTCTACTTTACCTCTGCTTTTACTTTGTCAGCCTCATATTTCAAGACTTGTTCTCTTAAACCGGTGCAATCAGCCTTTAATTCCTGGTTCCTCTCTTCCAGCATGCAAACCTGCTTCTCAGCAGCAGCTCTGAGTTTGGGGAAAAGGTCATTAAACCATCCCTGTGCAACAGTCACTGCATTTTCTTGGATGAGCTGCTGCTCCTGCACTGTCTTCCAGCAGCTGATGGAATAAATGTCTTTCACTCTGGAGCTGGGCCAACGCCTCCTGCATGGACAGAGTCAGAGCACAGAACCACAGAATCATTCAGGCTGGAAAAGACCTCTAGGATCCTCCAGTCCAACTGGGAAACCAACAGCACCATGCCCACAAACCATGTCCCCAAAGTGGAAATCATGTGCTCCACTCTCCCCTGAGGTGTTACACAGGACCCCAGACCCCTCTGCCCAGCCCTGCCCCATATGCCCAACACCCACAGGATGCCTGCCCTATTCCCCTCAGGAATGCCCTCAGAAAAAAAACTTCTCCAACACTTCCTGACATGCCCAGACACACACACATTTTGCAGACTCAGGAAAAACACCAAAGGTGACCACATTTCAAGGCTTTTTGCATGAGCTTTCTCTTGCAAAGGGGAAGACCAGACATGTTTCATCAGAAAGATCTGTCTGTTACAGACACATCTCCCTCTTCACTTCAAGATGCATTTTGCATGGGGGAAAAATGCATTTGACTGCATTGTTTGCACAGCAGAGCTGGGACAACACTGCTCAAAGCAGCAGTACAGCAAATACCCAGCATCTGGCAAGGATTCTTCTCATCCGAAGAGGACTGTACCCAACTTCAGACAGTAACACAACCTTCCTCTGCAGGACTCTTCCATCACCATTAGTCACTTGCTGGTTACTTTTCTTTACCTTACTCTAGAATGCAATTTACTCTAGAATGCCACTTACCAGGCCAGACTCTCCTTCCAAATTATTTGGCTTCACATACCTGCACACCAGAGTTGTCAGTGGCTTCCTTTAGGCCTCTTTTTTTCACTGGTGATGACACATGCAAAGCAGATCCTGAGTGCTCACCTACAGTGAGAACAACAGATTTTTACAACCAGCACGACTTCCTGCTCCTTATTGACTCCTAGAGTGCATCTTGATTCATGGTGAGAACAATCTTCACAGAAAACATCACCTCCCCTCAAGTTTGTGAGCTGCTAGAGAGGAAATGATCAGAAGACACGTTTCATGTGCATCTCTGATAAATCCTTTCTTTGGTGGCCTTTTCCTTTCTTATGTAAAAAAGAAAGTTTCTGAATATCAGTATGGCCACAAAGAAATGGCTCCAGTGTCTTCAAGGTGCAGGATCTCTCCCTCAGATAAACTGTGTGCCCTGCAGTAATGAGCAAGATGCTTCCAGCAATGCAAAGGGGGCCTCCTCCTCCTGCTCTGAGGCCTGAGCTGAGGAACAAAAGTGCTCCCCTCTGAGCCAGCAGGCAATGCTTTCCAGCACACACACACACACACGTGGGTGGCACTGCAGACACCTCCTACAGCTTCAAACCAGAGCAGCTGAGGCACTGGAACAGAAGGGCTTTCCCTCAGCTCCACTCCAAGCTTTCCCTGGCTTCAGCCAAGAGCAAGCACAGCTTTTCAATCCAACTGCACCAGCCAGGAAGGGGAATGCTACTGGCACACCCAAGACACTCCACTCCTCCTCCTCCTCTCCATCTCCACAGTTTGCTCAGATTGCTTCAGGGAGAACACAGCAACAGAAGCAAGAAGGGCACTTGCTGCAGAGAGCACCATATGCAATCCAACACCACAACTTCAGCTCTCAGAGAAGGAACAGAAAGGCACAAAAGCTGCTTTCCTACTCTGCCAGTGGCCACCAGGATTTACAGGCCAGGATAAGACTGGCAACCTCAGAAGTCAACCACTCTTTGAGTTCATTTCCTCATTGATGTGGATCTCTGTTCCTAGAGGAAGTATCTGGATCTAGATCATTTCTCTCACCAGTGTTTTCTCTGCCAGTTGTGTTACAGGTCTCATCAGGGCTACCATTTAATAAGTACTTTTCCACACATGCAGCAGTGGCAGCTCTTAGCTCTACAGCAAGTTGTTCAGGTGTTTTTTCCTGAAAGAGATGAAAGAAAAAACCTGAGAAGAGCAGAAAGAAGCATCTCCTTTCCCCTCCACTGACAGCTTGAATAACATCTTCTGTGCAAGATCACAGGGAAACTTTGCTTTCTTTTACAAGGCCTTCTGTTTTTCCAGGGAAATCTTGAGCAGAAGGCCTGAGGTCCTGAGTCTCCCCCCTGCTTCTGCACAGCCCCTGAGAAGCACTTCCCCACTTCAGCCCAGCTTCATTTCAGTTCCACCGCTCCCAAACCCATCCTTCCTTTCTTCTTTCCCCCGGCTTTGCTCCAAGAAAATCACTGGCTTCCTGCTCCAATCTCCAGCAGCTTAGAAAGCAAACTCAAGGTCCAGCTGCCATGAGGCCCAAGTCCTTCTCCTGAGCAGACTTCATCCCACCCCTACCTGAGCATCTGCCTGCAGCAGAACAATGTCCAAGGGCCCCTGACAGACACGGGGCACAAGCAGGAAACCAGGAAACCCGCAACGGTCGGGCCCAGGTCAGAAGCAAGCTCTCAGGTGCTCCTGGATCTCCCTCCTACCCTCCCCAGCCCCACCATGGCAACCTCCCTGTCCTTCACACAAAGTACCTCAGAATGCCAGGGAGAAGTCCAGGGAGAATCAGGATCTTCCTCCTCTCCTGCTCCCACAGCTGGCAGGGCACCTACACACCTGGCAGGAAAGGAGACAGTGTTTTTATTTCACTCTGCCACTCTACTGCTTTCTGGCTGAGGCTTTTCTTTAGGAACTTGAGATTCTAGAACCATGCCTATCATCTAAAAGCACCAGCAATAAAAACATCTAGGTGAGCAAAAGGAGTTATTTCTTTCCTTGCACTTGGCAAATTTCCAGACTAATACACTGGAGAGGAGTCACCTGGGGATGTCTGGAAAAGGAGGTGGGGAAGAGATGGGCAGGACAGCCCCAAAC
>JAAWXA010000067.1:8690-36821 GCA_038090715.1 Florisuga fusca
CCGAGGCTGCAGGGCAGCCCTGGGAAAGTCCAGGCTGGAATCCTGGGGTCAGGAGCAGTTGGGAGCTGGAGGCAGAACACACAGATTCAGGATCAGGATCAGGAGCACAGGCAGAGGAAGGGATGGAATCCTCCCAGGATGCTGAAGCAAACAGGGAACAGGGGAAGAAGGGGAAGCAGGAAGGGGTTTGAGCCTTGTGATCCCTCCAATTTCTCCTGAGTCTGAGGTGTATGGGATGGAATCCTCTGTTTGGTCAGTTCTGGCATCTCTCTTGTCTGCTCCTCCCCAAAGGAGGGTTCAGGTGGGAGCTCTTGACTCCTTCTGGAGGGTAAAATGTTCCTCAGAGCTGAGCAGTGTCCTTGACTCTGCACCCCAGGCTCTGGCTGTAACTCTAACCCTGGAGTGGGATCAGTCCCAGCAGCAGACACTGACTGAGAAACTTGCTGTTCATTTCAGCAAGTGCAGCTCCTGACAAGAGACTGAGCTGAAAGCAAAAGTACAAACCAGAAAATCACCTTTATCCTGGCCCAGACCAGCACACCATGTCTTCCCTTCCCCCAACACCTGGACAGTGGGTGCTGGGTGGTCCTGGGGAGGCAGAACAGGGGTTCAGGGGGGGCTGTAGGACACTGTAAGCTGCAGGAGGTAGAGATCCATGGTGTGCTTTGGGGTCCAGCAGGGTCGGGGGGGGCTGTAGGACACTGGAAGCTGCAGGAGGTAAGCTGCCCAGGGCAGGGATGGGGTCCCCAGCGTGCCTGGAGGGGTTTCCAAGCTGTGGGGACGCTGGACCGAGGGACGTGGGTTAGTGGTGGCCTTGGCAGTGCTGGGGGGAGGTTGGACCGGCTGAGCTTAAACTTCTTTTCCAGCCAGAAGGATCCCGTGGTCCGGAGCACCGAGCCGTGCCCTGGGCGGAGCAGAGAGCGGGCGGAACCACCCACCGGGCCGAACCACCCACCGGGCCCTGCCCGCATCGCCCCGGGGCCCGTCCCAGCTCCTGCCCCGCATTGCTGCAGCTCTTGTCCTGGCTCTGACATCGCATTGTCCCGGGTCTTGTCCCACATTGTCCCCGGTCTTGTCCCATACTGCCCTGGGTCTTGTCCCAGGTCTTTTCCCGTATTGCCCTGCATCTTGTCCCACATTGTCCCAGGTCTTCTCCCGGGTCTTATCACATTCCTTGTCCCCCATTGCCCTGGGTCTTCTCCTGGCTCTTATCCCATTCCTTGTCCTCCATTGTCCCGGGCCTTATCCCACATAATCCAGGCTCTTGTCCCACATTGCCTCGGCTCTTCTCCCTGCCCTTATCCCATTCCTTGTCCCCCATTGTCCCGGCTCTTCTTCCTGCTCTTATCCCATTCCTTGTCTCCCATTGTCCCGGGTCTCATCCCCCATTGTCCCGGTTCCTNCACCTCCAAACTCTACTCCCCTTCTTCTCACTGAGTCTTGTGTCCCTTCTGCTGTACCGAGCAAAGAGGCTGCGGCAGAGCCAATTACGGGAGCAGGACGAGCTGGGAGGGATGGAAGAAGCAGCAGCAATGGGGAGAGGGACTCTCCTGTTCCATGGGAATCTCCTGAATTCTCCTGCTCTGCAGGGATCCTAATGATGACCTGAGCTGTCTCCCTGAGCTTTCCTTGGCTAACACCAGGGACAGATGAGGGGAGAGCTGACCCTGCAAAGAATCATGGAATGGTTTGGGTTGGGAGAGACCTTAAAGCTCACAGGTTTGGGTTGGGAGGGACATTAAAACTCATCCAGTGCCACCTCCTGCCATGGGCAGGGACACCTCCCACCAGCCCAGGGTGCTCCAAGCCCCATCCCTGGCAGTGCTGAAGGTTGGATGGGGCTTGGAGCACCCTGGGCTGGTGGGAGGTGTCCCTGCCCATGGCAGGAGGTGGCACTGGATGAGTTTTAAGGTCCCTCCCACCCCAAACCACTCTGGATTCTGTGATCCTACAATGACAATGGTTGAGGGAATAAATGTCCACAGCAGGGGGGTGCTGGATGAGCTTTAAGGCCCCTCCAACCCAAACCACCCTGTGATTCCATGATTCCTCTCCCCAGATGTGTGCCAGCTGAGCACCAAGGGATGAAAGCAGATGGGCATCCATGCTTTGGTTTGTTCTGGGGTTTTTTTTCCCCCCCTTTTGGACTATTTTTAGGTAACACAGCCCTCCTGGGGGCAAACCTGCTGTTTGAGTGAGAGGCTCTGTGCCTTCCCCACAGAGTGAAGTCAATGTGAGGGCAGGTCCTGCCCATCCCATCCCATCCCCTCCATGTCCTCATCCCTTTGAGCAGCTGCAGCAAACCCAGGCTTTGCAGTGAGGGAATAAATATCCACAGCAAGGTGGGACTGGATGAGCTTTAAGGCCCCTTCCAAGCCAAGCTAAGTGTGGGATTGTGTGATTTTAACAACTGGGGGGCTAAATCCCTGAGGGATTATCTATCTATCTACTGTCAGCAAGTTTGCTGATGACACAAAACTGGGGTTTGACACCCTGGTAGGCAGTGCTGCCTTTCAGAGGGACCTGGACAGGCTGGAGAGTTGGGCAGGGAAAAAATTATTGAATTGCAACAAGGGCAAGTGTAGAATCTTTACTGGGTAGGAACAACCCCAGGTACCAGTATAGGCTGGGGACTGAGCTGCTGGAGAGCAGCAGAGGTGAAAAGGACCTGGGGGTGCTGGTGGATGGAAGGATGCCCACGAGCCAACAATGTGTCCTGGTGGCCAAGAAGGCCAATGGCATCCTGGGATGCATTAGGAGTGTGGCTAGTAGGTTGGGAGAGGTTCCTCCTCTACTCTGCCCTGCTGAGGCCACATCTGGAATATTGTGCCCAGTTCTGGGCCCCTCAGCTCCAGAAGGACAGGGAACTGCTGGAGAGAGTCCAGAGCAGAGGCACCAAGGTGATGAGGGGAGTGGAACATCTCCTGGGGAGGAAAGGCTGAGGAGCTGGGGCTCTGCAGCTTGGGGAAGAGGAAAATGAGGGGTGAGCTCATAAATCTGTAAGGGGTGAGTGCCAGGAGGATGGAGTAAAGCTTTTCTCAGGGGTGACAAACAAGAAGGGGCAATGGTTATAAATGGGAGCATTGGTGGTTCTGTATAAATATTAGGAAGAATTTTTTNTCCCTACTCCTTCTGGAGGGTAAAATGTTCCTCAGAGCTGAGCAGTGTCCTTGGCTCTGCACCCCAGGCTCTGGCTGTAACTCTAACCCTGGAGTGGGATCAGTCCCAGCAGCAGACACTGACTGAGAAACTTGCTGTTCATTTCAGCAAGTGCAGCTCCTGACAAGAGACTGAGCTGAAAGCAAAAGTACAAACCAGAAAATCACCTTTATCCTGGCCCAGACCAGGACACCCTCATACTGGCTGTGAGAAGCCCCTCAGGCTAACCCTGACCCTCCCCAGACATAAGGGACTGGGAAGGCTCTGGGTCAGCAGCCCCTCTCCATCCCAAAGCAGATACCAGCAGGTCCTCAGTGTGGGGACCCCCTGACTCCCTTTCACCCCCCAAAGGGAGGGGGCCAGAGCCCTGCTGTGGGGTCTCATGTCCCAGGAGGCTGGCAGGGACCTCTGGGCTCTGTCCCCTCTCCCTGGGGTGCAGGGGATGCTGTGAGGCTGGGCTGGCAGGACACTGGGGACAGATGGTGCTGAGGAGGTTCAGGAGTAAAAAAAATAGCTTTGGTGTTCCCAGCCAGCTGTCAGCTGGGACAAACACATTCCTGCTGTGGGATTGCCTTTCCCAGAGCTCTCAGGATCCTGGACAGCCCTCCTCTCCTTTGCTTTCTCCCTCCTCTCCCATCTCTCTGCCTCCAACCAACCAACCAACCCCCCCTGGTACTCCACAAAACCCCCAGGCCATTGTTTTTCCACTTGTTGTTGCTCCTAATAAGATTTTTTTTTTTTTTTAATGCAATTTGCTCAATTTGTTTGTGGAAGGAGGAAAAAGGTGTAATATCTTCTTTCTTTTTAGCAATACTTAGAGTTGTCTTTACAAAGCTTATTTATGCTCCAGGTTGGCAACTGACTCCCCTCCCCATTCCTCTTCTTTCCAGGCACCTGCAGCACCCTCAGGAAGGGTCCTTTTGGCAGATTGTTTTAGGGGAAATCTGTTGCAGCTAAAAACATACAGTCTGCAAGTTATTTACCTGGTGGTGAGAGCAATTTGAGCTTCAGTGCTTGGGGTCTGAGGGTGGTTTCCTGGCTCTGCTCTGGAGCCAGGCTGAGAGAGTTGGGGGTGTTCAGGCTGGAGAAGAGAAGGCTGCAATGGGGAGACCTTAGAGCACCTTCCAGTGCCTGAAGGGGCTCCAGGAAAGCTGGGGAGGGACTGGGGACAAGGGCTGGAGGGATGGGATGAGGGGGAATGGCTTTGAACTGGGAGAGGGGAGATTGAATCACAGAATCCTAGAACTGGCTGGGTTGGAAGGGGCCTCAGAGATCATCAAGTCCAACCCTTGATCCACTCCCCCCGGGGTTCCCAGTCCATGGCACTGAGTGCCACATCCAGTCTCTTTTTAAATATCTCCAGGGACAGAGAATCCACCACTTCCCTGGGCAGCCCATTCCAATGGCTGATCACCCTCTCCAGAAAGAAATTCTTTCTAATATCCAACCTAAACCTCCCCTGGCACAACTTCAGCCCATGCCCTCTTGTCTTGCTGGTAGTTGCCTGGGAAAAGAGACCAACCCCCCCCTGGCTCCAACCTCCTTTCAGGGAGTTGTAGAGAGTGATGAGGTCTCCCCTGAGCCTCCTCTTCTCCAGGCTGAACAGCCCCAGCTCCCTCAGCCTCTCCTCACAGGATCTGTGCTCCAGTCCCTTCACCAGCCTGGTTGCCCTCCTTTGGACCTGCTCCAGCACCTCAATCTCCTTCCTGACCTGAGGGGCCCAGAACTGGACACAGGACTCGAGGTGTGGCCTCACCAGGGCTGAGTACAGGGGCAGAATCCCTTCCCTGGACCTGCTGGCCACGCTGTTCCTGATCCAGGCCAGGATGCCATTGGCCTTCTTGGCCACCTGGGCACACTGCTGGCTCATCTTCAGCTTCTTGTCAATCCAAACCCCCAGGTCCCTTTCTGCCACTCTGTGCCCAGCCTGCAGTGCTGCAAGGGATGGAACCAACCCAATGGGATGTGTGATACCACTTAACCAGTGCAGAGATTTTCCCTCCTTGGGAATAACTGAGTGGATTTTTGAGCGTTGTCTTTATTTTTTTTTTTTTTTCTTCCTTCCTTTCAGACGGTGTTTGTCAGGAAGAACAAGCCTCGGAAGGATCCCTTGAGCTCCTCCCACTGGCAGGGCTTCAAGCTGGAGGAGTATCTCATCGGGCAGCCCCTGGGGAAGGGCTGCAGTGCTGCTGTCTATGAAGCAGCCATCCCTTTCTGTCCTCAGGGACACGGGGAGAGCAGTCACCTCCCCCAGCAGGATCATGGCTTGGCTGAAGAGGAGGATGTGGTGAAGCACCAACCCAAAAAGGCTTTTCCTTTGGCTATCAAAATGATGTGGAACATTTCAGTAAGGAAGCTGAGCCTTTCCATTCCTTGTCTGTCACTTGAAAATGTTTGCCTGAAATGTTTTTAACACCTCGGGGTTGGAAGCTTAAAGGAGCATCTCAAAACAAAGCTGTTGAGCTTTCCCCCAGCAGGGGAATTAGCATTTGTCATTCCTGAGCTGAGAAATCAGCACTGAGACCTGCAAGGTGGTGGTGTTGGTTGTTGAGGTGATGTTTTCAGGCAGAAAAGCACTGGAGAAAGGTTGTAAGAACAGGAAACTGCTGCCAGCAGTGCTGCCAGGGCTGATGTCTGTGTCAGAACAATCTTTCCTTCTAACACTGTGGCCAAGCTATCAGTCAGGGGTAGATTCCTCAAGCAGTTATTTGTTTTCCCTGGTGTTCAAGGTAGGGAAGGGAGAGCCCCTTGAATTCAGTCCCAGCTGAACTAACTGCAGATACAGTTCCAGCACTGCTGGGGGAGGAGAAGCTCACCATCAGCTGCCAGTGTCCACTGCCAGCCCAGAAACCAGTCATGTCCTGGGCTGCATCCCCAGCACTGTGCCCAGAAGGGCAGGAAGGGGATTTTCCCTCTCTGCTTCACTCTGGGGAGAAACTCTGCAGTGCTGGGTCCTGCTCTGGGGTCCCCAGCACCAGAATTACAGGGAGCTGTTGGAACCAGTCCAGAGGAGGCCCTGGAGCTGCTGGGAGGGCTGGAGCAGCTCTGGAGCCAGGGGGAGAGAGTTGGGGGTGTTCAGGCTGGAGAAGAGAAGGCTGCAATGGGGAGACCTTAGAGCACCTTCCAGTGCCTGAAGGGGCTCCAGGAAAGCTGGGGAGGGACTGGGGACAAGGGCCTGGAGGGATGGGATGAGGGGGAATGGCTTTGAACTGGGAGAGGGGAGATTGAGATGAAACATTGGGAAGAAATTCTTTGNGTTCTGTATCAATATCAGGAAGAATTTTTTCACTGTGAGGGTGACAGAGCCCTGGCCCAGGCTGCCCAGGGAGGTTGTGGAGTCTCTTTCCCTGGAGACATTCAAAACCCACCTGGATGTGTTCTGTGTGACTGCTGGAGGTGACCCTGCCCTGGCAGGGGGTTTGGACTCAGTGATTTTTCACAATCCCTTCCAACCTTTAACTTTCTATGATTCTATGAAACTGAGTGGTTAAACTCAAACCCTCCCCAGCTGAAGGGCCTTACCCAGTGCCTCCAATTCCTGAGCAACTTCCTTCCACACTGGCTCGATGTGGATGCAGCTGAAACACCAGTCAGAGGTGACTTTGATGAGGTAAGGCTTCTTGAAACTCTCCGGCAGGATTTCATTGATGTAGTGGGAAAAATGGAGCAGGTACTTCTCATCAGAGCTGTCCCTCCTCTCAGAGTTGAAGGGGAAATGGAAGAAGGACTCATCAAAGTAGAAACCTTCATGGAAGTGGTGGAACTGGTGGTGCTGATGCTGGGAGTAACCCTGGCTGCTTTCCCCAGCATCTCCATAACGATCAAAATTTGCCCTTTTTTCCTCATTGGAAAGAATCTGGGAGGCAGAGGGTAGGAAAAAAAAACCAAAAAAACAAACCACAGCCTGAAGGAACAGCCCTGCTGATCAGCTCCCTCAGGAAACAACTGCAGCTGGGACAGGGATGGGCTACAAGGGAGAAATGCTCTGGGAAAGGGAATTGTCCCATCCCCTCCAGGCTGGCTGGGGTGAAAAAAGCCAAATCCTAAATGAGCAGAGCCCAAAGCTCTGGAGTGCAGCACACAGTGCTGACCCCAATCCCCCAATCCCTCCCTTTCTAGGAGCATCCAGGGTTTCTCAGCACACTGGAAAGTGCCAGAAGTTTTATGAAGCAGCCAAACTCCCCTCCCTAGGGTTTTTTTCCAGCTGGGAGATGAGGATTTGCTGCATTTCCTGGGGCTTGGCTGGCTGGGAAGGACTGGGTCAGCTGCTGCTAACTGGGGCAGCTGATTTTGAGGAGCTGAGCAGGAGAGATGTGCAAATAACCACCTAGGAGAAGAGTAATTGGGAGCAACTCCAGCCCTGGGGTGGTTAATGCTGCTTCTGCCACCCCCTCAACTCTTCTGTGTGTGTATGACATGGAGAAGACAGCCACCCAGCTGTGTGGGGCTCAGGGAACACAACCTCTCCCTCCTCTGAGGCTTTTTGGTCAGAACAGAGCACACCTGTAGGTAAATATCTGTGAGAGAGGCCACCCTGGTGTCACCCAGCAGCCAGTTATGGAAAAAATGAGGTCACTTAACTCCTCATGACAGCAGGAGCTGAGGAAGAAAAGCACATTACCTCGTAGGCTTTGCTGATCTGGATGAATTTGTCTTCTGCTCCCGGGTCTTTGTTTTTGTCAGGGTGCCTAGGAGGCAGAACCAGAGGAAAAAAGGGGTCAGCAGTTCCCTGGGGGTGCTGGGGGGGGGGAAGGGTGGAGCTATCAGCTTCCCTTAAGAGCCAAGAGGGATGGGGACAGTCCTGCAGCCACATCCCTTGGGGCTGAGATCAGGTTTTACAGCCCCTGCCCTAACCCCATCCCAAAACTGCACGTGCACCTGCAGACCTCTCCCTCCTTTTCCTTTTCCTTTTCCTTCCCTTTTCCTTTTCCTTCCCTTTTCTTTCTTTCTTCTTTTTCTTTTCCTTTTCCTTTTCCTTCCTTTTCCTTTTCCTTTTCCTTTTCCTTTTCCTTTTCCTTCCCTTTCCCTTCCCCTTCCCATCCTTCCCATCCCATCCCATCCCATCCCATCCCATCCCACCTGCCCCACTGCCAACAGCCTCACCATGGGCTGGGGAAGCACAGAACCTCCTACCTGCTGGGGGGAACCATCCCTCAGCTCCTTCCCTACAAACCTCCTGGGCTCTTCCACTAAACCCCCTCCCGTTGGAGCCCTGGGGGGTGTCTCAGCCTCTAACAGCTCCGGGTGAGACTGTTTGCTGAGCCAACACCCCCAGCCCAGCCAGGGCCACAACACTGATGGATCCAATCCAGCTGAGGGGCTGGATCAGCCATCACGGGACCCAAATCCTGAAACCTGGATTAAAGTTTCCCAGTTGAGTCCGGGAGATCTTTTCTTCTCCCCCCCCCCCCCCCNCCCTTTCACCCTGGGGAGAAGTGAGCAAGCAGCACAAAGGGAAATTGCAGGGAGACTTGAAGATGAGCTGGAATTAGCTGTTTTTCTGTTGAGAAAGAGTTTGATTTGATTTGATTTGATTTGATTTGATTTGATTTGATTTGATTTGATTTGATTTGAAAGGATGGAACTCCCAGGCCAGGTTGTCTGATTTGAAATTTCAGAGATGCCTCAAACAGGATACAAATGAACAATGAGTGGTGCTTGCTGCCTCTTCCATGGGTGTTTGACACTCAGGGGAGAGAAATCATAGAATCAGAATGCTTAGAGTTGGGAGGGACCTTAAAGATCATCCAGAATATCTGTCCTGCAGACACAGCTGGGTAACCTGCCTGTCTCCTGAGTCCCTCCTGTAAAACAAGGGGTCTAAGCTGCTGGGCCTCCTGTGGAGCTGACTTTTATTTTATCTCTGGCAAAGTCATTTTGTTTGGGTTTTGTCTCTCTGAAGCTGCTCTTGTAGTTTCCTGTTTGACCTGAGAAGCAGCCTGCCACCTTTGGCAGCAGCACAGAAGGGCTTGCAGGGTTTGAATAAAACTAAAAGCTGTGTGTTAAGGAGAAGAGTTTCCAGTGAAGCTGCTTTTGCTGAGCTGGTGAAGCACCAATATTTGTTGTTTGACCATTGTAGGGTGGGAACTGCAGTCACAACAGAGTCCTTCAGAGGGGAGAAGTCGTGGTCTCTGTACCCCCTGCAGATGGCACTGCCCTGAGGGTGGTTCCCTTCATTTTGGGAAGCACCAGGATGGATATTTGAACCCTGGGGGAAGTGCTGAGACTGCTGTGGTGGATCTGCTGAGGCTGTGGGTGCTCAGCACCAAGGTGGGAATGACACCCCAGGGTCTGGAGGTTGCTGTCTGGCTTCTTTCCAGCTTACAGGGCATTCCTCTAATCTGTCCATAATGCTCTAACAAGGTCTTCACTGCAGAACAAACATGTTTGCAGAATGCTTGGGAACCCTTTGGTGGGCAGGACAGGCTGTGCTAATGAAAAGCAAGTTCAGCAACTGGGGAGAGGTGTCCACCAGGGCAGAGGTGGAGTCACCATCCCTGGAGGTGTCACAAACCCCCATGTGGACATGACACTTCAGAGCACAGCTTGGTGGGCATGGTGGTTGAAGGTTGGACTTGATCTTGGGGATCTTCTCCAACCTTTAGTGATTCTCTGTGATCACTCAGAACTGACCTGGAGATTGATTTCATCTTCTGTGCAGAAAAGCTGTCCTGGGGAGGAAGAAGTTGCAGCCTCATCCAAATATCATCCAGGTGATCCGAGCATTCACATCCTCTGTCCCTTTGCTGCCTGGAGCCTTTGCAGATTATCCTGATGTCCTTCCACTGAGCCTGAATCCCAGAGGGATCGGCCACAGCCGCACTCTCTTCTTGGTGATGAAGAAGTAGGTGGAGAGAGCAGCTCATTGTGTGCTCCTGGCTCTCTGGGGGGCTGTGTGTGCTCCTTGCAAAGCTCTTCCCTCAGATCTGCTGGCAAAAAGCAAAAGTCTGCTCCTGGAAATGCCTCCTGAGACCCCATCCAAGTCCCTAAGATTTTAACTCTTCTTTGAAGGCAAAACCAAAGTGTTCTTTGTTAATAACTGCCCTTTGTGATAGTGAGAAATGTGGAGCTGGTCCCTGTCTGCCTGCCCTTCCACATCTGACCTTCACCCTTAGTCTGGACACATCCAGAGATGGTATTAAATCAGAAATGAGATCTGTTGCTTTGGCATCTCTGGCTGTCCCTGCTGGGTTTTGGCTGACAGACAAGCACCCTCTTGTTTCTCACCCAGGGCTGGAGAAGGGCTCTGTCCTCTTTTCTTCCTCCTGATGAGCACATCTCATTTTGCTCATATGAGCCACATTATTAATCTGCCTCCCCCTTCCATGCTAAATATAACCCCAGAACAGAAAACCCCTGTGAGCCTGCTGGCTGTGTACCTGCAGCCCCTTGCCATGCTGGTTGTGTTATCCACAGATGATTTATTCACTTCAGATTTGTTGGGGGTGGTGTTGCCAAACAGGATTTGGGAACAGCAGAGAGGGGGACTTTTCTCTTTCCCAGAGGGGTGAGGTTGGGAGGCACCTTGGAGGTCAGGAAGAATTTGTCCAGTGTCCCTAACCAGCCAGCACTGAGGTCCAACCACAAGCAATAAGCTTCCAGGGTGCTAATTCCAAGTTTTTTTTTCCTTGTTCTGACTTAGTTATCCATGCACCCTGCGCCAGTACCTGAGTCAGAGCACTCCAGATGTTTGTCTCTCCACAATGATGATTTTGCAGCTCTTGGAAGGTGTGGATCATCTTGTTCAACAGGGAATAGCCCACAGAGACCTGAAGTCTGACAACATCCTGGTTGAATTTGATTCTGGTATGTAGTCACAGGAGGGAGGGAGTTGTGTCAGTATTCAGGGAAGTCTGGGAGGGAAAAACAAGCATCAGACCCTTTGAAGAAACTCAGGCTGATGGTGCCAGAGGTGTCATTGCTTCAGGCTCTTGGCTCTGTCCTCTCTCAGTAGCCAAATAGCACAGGATGGTTCTTAAAATCCCACCAGGTTCATAGTGCTGTGCCCTGGGAGGATGGAACATGAGCTGGATGGCAAGGGAACAGACAGTGTCAAAGCCAAAAGCAGTTCTTCATTATCCTGTTCTCCTGACAGCCTTTTAACTGAGGTTTTAATTTCCTGAGCTTTTTTTCAGGATGATTGAGATTCACAGACACAGGAAGCTGTAGCAGGCAGACAGATCTGGGTAATTAAAGGTTTTGCTGCAGCTGCCATGGAAGGTTTTCAGTGAGACTAATGCCAGCCTGTTTTCCTTGAAGGAAGAGCTG
Organism: Florisuga fusca; assembly: GCA_038090715.1. Lineage (NCBI taxonomy): Eukaryota > Metazoa > Chordata > Aves > Apodiformes > Trochilidae > Florisuga > Florisuga fusca. The sequence goes on from JAAWXA010000067.1 coordinate 20,118, forward strand.
CTCTGGAGCCATGCTGAATGCAGTTAGGAATGATCTCAAGCATTGATTTTTCCCTGTTGGGAGTCTGGAGATAGAATAATTCAGTTCTGGCTTGTCAGCAGGACAAGAACTATGAACTAATGCAAAGTTTCTCCAGCCTTTTGCTGTAGTTAAGTATCTATTTGTTGATAATTTTGCTGTAGATAAAAACAGAGGGGAAAAATGGATGTATTCTTCCATCATGGATCAGCCTTGATGCTTTTGTGTCTTCAGTTTTGTGGGATTGCTGATGTTTTGTGAGATCTACATGCTACAGGGAGCAGAGAGGAAATGGAATGACATGTTTTAATAAAGCAAAACTTTCACCTGATAATCCAGAAGAGAAAACAGGAGCCCTGCATGTGGTTGTGTTGATTCCTTGGGGTTTTGCAGCTCCTTCTGCCTCTGGTGTCCCTGTGCTGTGGTGTCTACCACAGCCAGATCCCCCTCAGAGGGGACACTGACTGCTGGCCCTGTGTTGTTTGCTTGCAGCTGGCTGTCCCTGGCTGGTGATCACTGACTTTGGGTGCTGTTTGGCAGATGAAAACATTGGCCTGAAGCTGCCCTTCACCAGTGCCTACGTGGACAGAGGTGGCAATGGCTCTCTTATGGCCCCTGAGGTAAATCTCCCTCTCAGAACCATCTGGGTTGCTGCTTGTCCTGCTGGTGGGATTAAAAAGTTTCATCCCCAGCTGGGGAGAAACTTGAAAAAAGGAGGAGCAGTGATGGAGGAGGTGTCCTGCTGGGAGTTAAGTGTCCTGCTGGGAGTTATTCTTGCTAATCACAGACTCATCAAGGTTGGAGAAGACCTCTTAATATCATCAAGTCCAGCCACCATCCCAACCCCACTGTACCCACCAAACCATGCCTTGAAGTGCCACCTCCAGGTGTTTTTTCAGCCCCTCCAGGGTGACTTCATATCTCTGTCACATCTCTGCATGAATTACAGCAGTCCTTTTTGGACCAGTGCTCAGCAGTTGTTGAACAGACACCTTGAGCACCAAAAGGTGAAGCCTCATCAGTTGGTGTTTGGAGACAGAACTTTCCCCACAAAAAGTTTGCTCTTCAGTCTTTTTTTTTTTTTTTTTCAGTCCCCTTTCTGTGTAGCCATTAAAGAAGCTCATGCAGCCAGTCCTTGTGCTGCCACAACAGGTTCTGGATGAAGTTCAAGGTGGTTGCAAAATCACTTTAAGTGCCTTTTCATTTCTGTGATGGTGACTGGAATTAAAGCAGTGTCACCTTCAAGTGGCTGCTTGACCTGCAGCACCTTTCCCAGCCTTGCTCAAGGGCTGCTGCAGTAGTGATTGGTCACCCACACTTCTCAGAGTAAAAATCTCAGAGTAAAATAGCCCTCAAGGCACTTGATCACTGGTCTGGGGCAACAACTAAACCAAGACACAGTGACCAGGCTCTTCCCAGGGGTCCTGGTGGGCTGAGCCAAAGGTTTAGAGCAGAGATTATTGATGCTCCAGAGCTTTGATTTCAAGTCTCTCTGTTTGTTATTTGTTATTATTGACCCTTCAGCCTTGGCTTTGGCACACAGCCCACACTAGAGGTGGTGTTTTCATTGTCCTCATCTCCCTGACAGGTGATCACAGCTTCCCCTGGGCCAGGCACAGTGATCAACTACAGCAAAGCTGATGCCTGGGCTGTGGGAGCCATTGCCTATGAAATTTTTGGCCTGGCCAATCCCTTCTATGGCCACGGGGACTCCACTCTGGAAAGCAGAAGTTACAAGGAGGATCAGCTGCCCAACCTGCCCTGTCATGTGCCCCTGGAGGTGAAGCAAGTGGTAAAGATGCTACTTCAGAGGGATCCCAACAAGGTAAGGAGCTGGTGGCTTGAAGAAGTCCTTTAACCAGCCTTTGGGAGTCTTCTTTGTAGTTTATTTCACTCTGGAGGGCTCAGGACTGTAATCATTTTGGTCTAGGTAAAGCCAGAGATAAACAAAAGGACTTTGCTGAAGTACAAATAGTTTGCTGAATAGTTTCAGAGGCTTCAGGAGATGATTTTATCAGGGGCTGAACCTTGCACTGAGGGGTTTAGGTGCAGTTACCTGCTGATCAATAGTCCCAAAACACTTTTTTTTATTCCCAGAGTGAATGCTTTAGAGAAGAGGCCATTAGGGCAGTGGAAATCCTCCATGCTAATGCTGTGCCAGGAGTGCAGGAGGATCAGCTAACCTTTCCTCTCCTTCCTTCTGCAGAGATTGTCTGCTCGAGTTGCTGCTAACGTGCTCCACCTCAGCCTTTGGGGGGAAAGCATTCTGGCCTCCCAGGCCCTGAAACCTGACCAGATGATCTCCTGGCTTCTCTGCCAGTCTGCAGCTGCTTTGCTGATGGACCGACTGGTGGATAAAAGCCAGGTGGAAACCAAACTGAAGATGTGCTTTTTGGCAAACCTGGACTGTGAAGAGCTCTGGGCAGCATTGTTGCTCTTGCTGGCCTGGAGAAGCCACTCTGGGTGAAGAGAAATACCTGGGACAGGACCATGCAATAGATCAAATGGCACTTTATAGGAATCTGTCCCTTCTGTAGTGCTTTAGGGAACAAAAACTGCAAGGCCTGTGTTGGAGGGCTTGAGTTTACCTCCAGTATGTGTTAGGACCCCCTGCTTTTCTCTCCCTGCTAAACAAAATGCTTTGTTACTCTGTCAGTGAGGGTTTGTGGACCTTGCAGGTGTCCTGAGGGTTTGTGGTTGGTTGTGCTCATTTTTGGCAACTCAGGAGTCACTCTGGAGTTGGGTGTTGAGCTCAGCTCCCTTTCAGGATTGGGGGGGTTGGGAGCAGGCACCAGCCAGCTGCTCTTTCCCCCCTTGCAAGCATCAGGGAGTTAAACAAGAGCACTGAGGATGCTGAGCTGACACTGGGTGCAGTCTCTTTGGGTCTTAAAATGATGTGAGGATGGGAGCCACGGATGCATCTTGCCATAAAATAGCACCCTAGGAGCCTCCCAGTGAGGGGCTGACAGTGAGGTGGGCATCAAGAGCTGCTGGCTTCTTAAAAGTAACACACCATGATGGACCTAGTTAGCTGCATGCAAAAGAAGCACCATCAGCCCCATTTATACTGGTGACTTGGGTGCTGCAGGCTCCAAGGCCAAGTCAGCCTGTGTCCATGAGGCTTCATACTGCAGGTGCACTGGGTGCCTGCTCACAGAGCTTCACGTGAGGCTTTCCTCTTTTTCCCTGCCTGTTTTTCCTGTTTCACAGTTAAATAATACCCTTGGGTTGGGGAAGAGGGGAGACAGCCATGTCTGAGCAACAAGAGTCATGTTCATGAAAGCATCACTTGGCTTCATGTCTGTAATTGTGTTTGGAGACAGGGGAGAAAGTTATTTATGCTTGTTGCACAATAAATTGAAGGTGAAGCTCTGCTGCTCAGTGGGTTCTCTGCAACTGGTTCCTCTCCATCCATGGGATACAGGTTTGAGGCTCTGGGGGAGGCAACAAAGCCCTGAGTGGGTGCTGGCTTGAAAGATCATTCAGCTCTTCCCAGCATGGTCTCTGGAACAGATTATTTTATTCCACTGAGTGGATTTTACTGAAGAGGAAAGGATTTTGCCTCCTCAGTGTGCCCGTTTGGTGCTCTCCTGACAGGTAAATCACTGCCTGCTTCTGTCATTTCCAGGCTGGTGACACCATGGGGCAGGTGGCTGATGTCCTGGAGCAGATCCTTGAGGGCTGGCACGCTGCAGCAGGACAAAAACTGCCCACAGGGGAGAGGCCTGGCAGCTTCTGTCTGGGGGGCTGCAAAGGAGGCTCAGCAGAAGGCCAGGGAAACCACAGCAACTGAACCATTTGGGCAAAAAAGCTGCAGAAAAAGAACTTGGTAATCTTGGTCTGATCCTAACCAAAGCTGCTGCTGCTTTTTGTTCCTGCAGCCCCTTTTGGGGTGGTTGCCTTGTTCATGTGTGTGCTCTCCCCCTCTGCTGTCTCCAGATATTTTTGAAGAGTAAATTCTGCTGATTTTTTGGTAGCTCTCTGTGCTCTGACCTCTGTTCTGCTGTTTCTCTGAGCCAGCAAGAGCTCTGAACACACTCCCTTATTTTTTTTTCCCTTTGATTTTCCTCCCAGGTCCAGTCACTACGTGATCAGGGAGCAGAATTAAGGGCTGGAGGCATCCCATTTCCAGCCCCTTGTGATGAGGCCAACCTCTTTTTCCTTTCTCCTTCCTTTTCTCCTTCCTTTTCCTTTTCTCCTTTCCTCCTTCCTTTTTTTTCCTCCTTCCTTTTTTTTCCTCCTTCCTTTTTTTTCCTCCTTCCTTTTTTTTTCTCCTTTTTTTTCCTCCTCTTTTTTCCTCCTCCTTTTTTTTCCTCCTCCTTTTTTTTCCTCCTCCTTTTTTTTTTCCTCCTTTTTTTTTCCTCCTTCCTTTTTTTTCTTCTTTTTCCTTTTCTCCTTCCTTTTTTTTCTTCTTCTTTTTCCTTTTCTCCTTCCTTTTTTTTCTCCTTATTTTTCCTCTTCTCCNGGTGGCGGTGATATTCGCCGGGCTGTCCTGTATTTAGGGCTCCCCGTTGTCTGCCGGGGACGGGGAGCCCTCGGGCAGCGGTTGTCGCCTCAGCCATGGCAGCGTTCCGGGCCGAGCGGCTGTTTCCTTTTCCCCGGTGCAGGGCCCGCCGGCCCCGAGCGGCGGGGAGGCAGCGGTGGTTCCCGTCCCGGGGGTATTTTGTCCCGGGTATTTCATCCCAGGCTTCGGTCGGCGTGCCGCTCGTGTGTAGCATGCAAGTGTACACTGATCATCAGAAATCAACGTTTCTGATACAGGCTGCGTGCCCGGAAGCTTCGGAGCATGCGGATGTCTCATGCCTGGCTAAGAGGGTTATTTACCTTCAGATAGCAACGTGTCAAGAGCTGCCTTGTAGGAAGAATCACTGCTGTGAAATGATCTTTATATGTTTATTGCGCGCAAAACTAAGATTTGAAATCACTTACAACAAAGCAGCACTGTGTTGGGCCAGGTTATGCTTTCCAGTTGCTGTAGGTAATGACAGCAGTGTGTAATGATGCAGGTTTAGCATTTGCTATATGCAGGTGTAGCCCTTTGTCTCAAAGTTTTCAGTTAAGCTATTTCATCAAGTTGATTATTTTTTGGCTATATAGGAAGGTAGAAACTTTTTTTCCTTCCTTCCTCCCTCTCCTCCCTCTCCCTCTCCTCCCTCTCCTTCCCTCCCTCTCCTTCCCTCCCTCTCCTTCCCTTCCCTTTCCTCCTTCCTTTCCTCCTTCCTTTCCTCCTTCCTTTCCTCCTTCCTTTTTTTTTCCTTCCTTTTTTTTTCCTTCCTTTTTTTTTCCTTCCTTTTTTTTTCCTTCCTTTTTTTTTCCTTCCTTTTTTTCCTCCTTTTTTTTTCTCCTCCTTTTTTTCCTCCTTTTTTTTCCTTTTTTTTTCCTCCTTTTTTTTTCCTCCTTCCTTTTTTTTCTTCTTCTTTTTCCTTTTCTCCTTCCTTTTTTTTCTCCTTATTTTTCCTCTTCTCCTTCCTTTTCTCCTTTGAAGGACCCTGAAGGTCCCTTCCAACCCAAACCATTCTATGATTCTAAGCTGGAGCAGGAGGACAGTCAATGCAGAGGCTGGGAGGGCAGCTGAAAGTGGCCAGGGGCTTTTTGGGAGAGTTGGGGGGATATTGCAATGAATCTGCTGGGGAGAAGCAGGTGTGTTCTGTGTCAGGAAGGGGTTTGGGTTCTCCAATTTTTGAGCAGGGAGGTGAGGAGGGAAACACAAGAGGCACCTGGTCAGACAGTAAAATAGTTTATTTTGGTTGTGAATCTGTTAATAGTCTTAAACCAAACTGACATCAGTGCCTGTCCACAAATACAAAAAGAAAAAAAAGCAACAGCAACTGAACAAAAAACCAACAAAACAAACAAAAAAAACCACACAAAAAAAAACCAAACCAGGAAAAGAAAAAAAAAAAAAAGACAACTTTCCCAAATAAGTTAATTTCCCCTCCCCAGTATCAAAAGTGCAAAATCTGTACCTAGTTTTCTTCTCAGGCTGTTACTGTCCTGGCTCCTGGCAGCACTGGGCATGGGGCAGAACTGGGGCAGAACTGGGGCAGCCCCCCCAGCCAAGCCCCTGCCTCCCACAGGGGGGGGTTGGCTACAACCTTTCAGCTGGGGGAGGGGAGTGCTGTGTCAGGCTGGGAGTGCTCAGATGTCACCAGGACTGGATTGCCTCCATCTTTGGGTTGGGAACCACCAGGTGCAGCATGGCAGAGCATGTGATGGGGGTGGAGGATGAAAAAATCACTTGGAGGGGGGGTGACTGCTGGGAGAGGGCAAGTGGACCTCAGGCTCTTCTACAAGGAAGCAAGCAGCCTGTGCTCCCTGATGGACACCACAGCAAGCTCAAAGAGGGGTTGAGAAGAGTTTGGCACTTGCTTCAGCCCGGGAGAGATGATGATTATTTTTTTTTTTCCATAAAAGAACAAGAGAAGGTCTGACCTGGGCAGAGCTACAGCTCCACAGGAACCATCCCAGCGAGGGGGGGGCTGCTCCAAGCCCTCCTTAAACAAGACTCAGGCTAAAAGGGGGCATTTAAATTAAAATTAAAGAAAGGATTCCAGCAGTTGTGCAGCATACAACTGTGTTTGGAGTCTTGCTTCCTTGGGAGGAGGAGGAGGGGGCTGAATTCCCTTGCTGTGGCACAGCTAGGCACTTTTCTTTTAACTTGTCAGAGGTTGTCTTCTGGTTTCTGACTCACTGAAGAGACAGCAGAGACCCAAAGAATGGCATTTTTTTTGCATTTGCAAATATTTTAAGAAGGTTATATGGAGCTTTCCACAGGGCTACAACCTTACTCTAACCACATCCTGTAGAGGAAAAGCACAAGAGTGTGATGGTGCTTGATCCAGCCTAAGGAAAATGAAGCCCAGCAATGCCAGGGCAAGGAGAAGATTTCTCCCTTCCTGCCCTCTGCTTCAGGGGCCTCCTTTGTGCAAGCTGTGGCCCAGAGTTCAATGAGCTCAAAGTAAGTAACCTCACGTAGGGGCAGTCAGTAGCATCACAGCCTTTATTTGGAAGTAATTACAGAGGGTGCTGGAGATCCCTGTGGTGGTGGTGGGACACCAAGCTGCTCCCAGGGCAGGGAGGGGAAGATGCAGCAAGCCAAGGGGGTTTGTGAGCAACTATGGCATGAAGGAAATCAAATGACCTGAGTATTTGTGGGTTTTGGAGGGGAGTGTGTGGCCAGCTTGGAGTCTGGCACAGAGTTCTTCCTCCTGACTGGCCTGGTGGAGCACTGGAGCAAAGCAGAAGCCAACTGCTGTGCTTGGTGACTCCACAGCTTCACACCGAGTTCCAAGAGGGGAAAAAAACCCCTGACCTCAATGCCAACCAAGAAAAGCCCAAGGCAGCAGCCTTTCAGTTAAAAAATAAAAGGGTTGTGGCAAGGAGGGAAGAGGGGAGAGGCTGCAACCCAGTGCCTTCAGTCCCCCCTGCAAGTCAGAGGTCAGCAGTGCTCTGATGACACAGCACTCCTGGGGCAACATTTCAAGAACATAATTGACAACAAATTGGGTTTCTTGATCTAAAGAAAGGTTGGGATGTACTACAGGTGTCAGGGTGTTGGAAAGGAGCCTGGACTGACCCCCTCCCTAGCAGCAAGGTAGAGGTTTTGTTTTTTTTTAAACACATCTACTGGATCATGTACTGTAACACATGTACTGGCTCACGCCTACAATCTGAGGACACAGAATTATGGCTCTAGGAGACATCATCTAACCTTGACAGAAGCAGAAAGGCATCTGAAAAAAACCAATAATGTGACATTTAAATGGCTCAACACCTTTACAGCATTCATGGCCATGCAAAACCTCTTCTCCCTCCCTGGTTAGGGCTGAGCTGGTGGAGGTGCACATGGAACGAGAGGTGCCTCCAGCCCAAACCACTGGGGAGTCCCAGCTCCAGGTTTGCTGTGAGGGAGATGCTCCCAGCCCCTGATTCCAGATCACTTACCATGGGGAAGGCTGATAAATACAAATGCCTGATGGGAAGGCAGGGCCTGGGGGGGGTCTGCAGGGTCTTGCCAGTGTTACACCATGCACACAGGGACAGGGAGACAGAACCATGACCCGACCCGTGTCACCATGGCAGAGAAGTCACAGGTTTGTCTTCAACAAGATGGAAGGTGAAGGGGTGACTGACTCATCTCAGGAAGGAGATGCAGCAGGACAAGAAGGGAAAAAAAAACAGACTTCTTGGCTTTTGGGTGGGACAGCATCCAAATGCACAGAGGAGTTGGTGGAGGGAATCTGGGCTGTGCCCCCAGGTGGGGAGATATTTTCTAGTCGCCGGCATGAGGAGTGTTCATCTAAAACCTAAGGTCCATTTGTCAATGCTTGGTTGTGTGTTCCTGGAAGAGATGTCCCTTGTCATCTCCATTAAAAGTTTTGTCTGTTAGAATCTCTTTAAAATCCCTCAGTCTAGAGCAGGCCATGAGGGGATATAGAACCTCTGTAAGGAACCCTCCAGGAGTCGTTCCATCCAAAAGGACAATTTGTGTAATTTGTTTTTAATGGATCTAGATCCTGGGCTGGAGGAGGATTTCCCTCTGGCTTCTGTGTGTAGTGAAGAATTGTAATCCTCACCTGATGCCAGGGTTCCCCCCTCATCCCCTGATCTGTGGGGCTTGAAGAGGCAGAAGTATTTCTTGTGGCCGTTCAGAGCCAGGACGTAGCCCGTGTAGTCGCGCTCCAGGAAATGCTTGTCGTACTGGTTGGGGATGGGGGCTGCATCCTGTGCAAATTCTAACAGGTATTCCAGCCATTCCCGGTGCTTGTCCAGGCTGAGGAAGGAGAAATGGAGTGAGCTGCTCCTGGGTAAAGAGCAGAGAAGAAGCAGGGTGAGAAGATTTCTGGAGCCAGGCTGTGTTCCTACCAGACAGGTGAAGCGTTTGCGCTGCCTCGCCACAGGTGACAATGACCTCACGTGCAACACTGCTGTGCTCTCCGTCCACTGAAATGTGGCTACAGCCAAAGTGGCTGCAGTGCCACTGTCACCATGAACAGACAAAAAAGGCCACTCATTTTTTGGTGGCCTGTTGCCACTAATGAGTCCAGAGGCCACTTTCTTCACCAGAAACGTCCCCTCCTGGCAATCAAGCCACCACTGTTCCTAACTTGTCACCAAAGCAGGGCCACCAAAGCTGTTAAAACAGTAAGAGAACACTGGGAGAGGGCCCCCACCTACCCTGTGAATGTGTAGACTTCCAGGGCAAACTTCTGAAGGAGTGCAGTTTTGGTGGAGTTGGACAGGATCAAGACGACATTCATGTGCCCCGGCCTCAGGCGTACCAGGTTACTGTTGTAGTTGATGTCTGTTAGCTCAGTCACCTCCACAAAGCCCTTTTTGGGAATCCTGCTGCAACAAAATAGTGACACCATGAGGGGGGAGTGAGGGGGCAGGAGGGACAGAGGATGGAAAAAACATGAGCTTGTTCCTTGTACCCTCCCGCCAAGCTGCTCCCTCTGCCCCGTAGCTGAAACCAGCTTAATGGCCAGACCTGGCTCCTCCTCAGCAAGTCAGTCAGACCTTTCTCTGTCCCTGAGGATGTTGTCTGGGCCAGACTCAGTGGGTATCACTTCATAAGGAGGTTTGTGCACCCCTGTCCTATCTGAACACCCTCTCACCCATGTATGTCATCATGACTGCACCACCCCATGCTGTGTCTGCCCAGCTCGGCTGCTGCTCTGCTTTCTCTGCACAGATCCTCCCCAAGCAATCACTCAGCAGAAAATGTTTCAGGAGAAATTAAAGAGGGAACCTGTTACTCTCTCTGCTGAAGCTCGAGTCGCTCTTCTCAGTCTTCGCGGCGGTTTCTTCCTTCTCAGAGGGAGGAGAGTCCCTCGTGTCACTGGAATCACTGCAAAGGAAGATCATCTTGTGTGGGTTTGAAGTGCCAGAGGGGGCTGAGGTGCACTGACTGGATCTTAGGACGTGCACTCACCTGAAAGCCTGAACAATAACAGTGCCAAAGAGAATGAAGAGGGCAGAGAACAGCAGGGAGAGCAGGGGCATCATTTCTCGCCTGAGGGGAAGAGTTGCAAAGGGCAATCAGGTCCCTGAGCTGCACAGTTCCCACTCCAACCTCAGCTCCTGTCTACCTCCAGTAACACAGTGCAGATCCCCCAGAAAGTCAGCTCCTTTCCTGGGCTCTTAAAAAGATTTTCAGCACTGTCCTGCTTCTGCCCAAAAGGAGAAGAAAACAGGAGCCGGTTTAAAATAAGGTAACTGGAAGTGCTGAAAACCAACAACTGAGGTGTGTTTTCAGGAGGGTAGCAGCCACACTCAGACTTGTGGAGGCAGAAGCTAACACCTCTGTGGTGTTAGCTCTCTTCACCTCCACCTCCAGAGGACACAGGCACTGATGTGTTAGGGTATGCTCTGAATTCCTGTTCCCAACAACCTGGTTCTGCTGCGCATCCGAACAAGGTACCAGCAATCCCTCTCCCAGTACACACTTGTCAACACCCAGTTCCTACCAGTTACTGTGAAACAAACTGTCCCAGCAGTCTGAGATATAATCCAGTGTGAAGTGGAGCCATCGGATAAGGAACATCTGTTTAAAAAGAATAAAAAAATACAATAAATTACAAACCAAATCCTACCAGAGCCCTGGTAGGATTCCCACTCCTTAACCAGAACCCTGGGCTGAATCACTTTCAGAGCACACCACGAGATTCCTCCCATCAGTGAGAGAACCTCTGAGAGTCTTGCCTTGATATTTTAAATAAACCTGATTTAAAAATTACCACAATGTCCCCATGGTGGTTTTTAGGCAGCTGGAAGGGCCACGCACTTACAGGAGCGAGTTCATCGTTCAAGTCTGCCAGGACAGTTTCTGAAGAGAGAAGGCCAGGGTCTGTCCTCAGCTGGTCCAGGAGATCCAGGAGGATGAAATTGTCCTCTTTGCTGCCTCTCCAGGGCTCCTCCAGGGTTTTATAGGCAATCTTCCCGGCGTTATTGCGTCTCTCCAAAATGACCACCTGGGCAAGCCAAGAACGTGGCAGATGTCAGAGAGGAGACATGTCAGGCCTCAAACAACTACCCAGAACTGGGTGTCAGAGCAAGGCATAGCCCCCTCCATAAAGCCATGCCAGTTAGAATGCCAGATGAAAAGAAAAAAAAGACAAAGAATAAAAAGGAAACCCTCACAGCTGACTTTCCCTGGTACTTCTCCTCATCCATCAGCAAGGAGTCAGCAAATTCCGGCTGCCGGTCGTTGTAGATGTGCACAAACTTCAATGTGTCCTTTGTGTTGGCCACAGCAAAACTCAGAAATGCCTCATAAGCCTCAGCAAACTTCTCACCTTCTCCAGTAAGCAGGACCACACAGTGCCTGGGCAAGACAACAGGACAGAGGATTAGAGCCATTCTGGACTTGAGAGGGAACAACCATCCCCTTCTGCTGACCAGAATGATCCTGCTGAGCCAGAAACTCCTCAAACAGTGCAGATACCCAGCATGATCCAATGCAGATATTTCCCTTCTCCATCAGAACTGAACCACAGTGGCTCTGGGAGCAGCCTCAGAGCCTCAGGAAACAAAACCAGGGGATATGTCACCCCCAGAGCCTCACTTTCGCTGGCGGTGAGACTTCTTCACGGGACACAGCTCCTGGAACAGCCTCTGGTTGGTGAGTCTGGTGGCCATGAGGAATTTATTCTGGGAAAGGAAGTCATCAATGAGCTGCTTCTTCATATCTCGTGCCTGGTGAGGACACAGAAAGCAGAGGTCAGAACCGAGCAGGGTGAGAAGAGGAAAGATGTTGCAACGTTTTTGTCTGGAGTCTGTCTGCCAGCCCCAGTGATCCTTGCTGAAATCACCCAAGGTGTTTGTTGAGGCCCTAAGGCTGAGAAGCTACATGCAGCCAACCTTTTCAAAGGGTCAGATGAGCCTACTGAGCTTCCTCCCTCCAAACAGCTGCTCTCTGCCCCCACTGAAACCCAGGTTTCTGCTGAGAACAAATCCTCAATTACTCTAAAATGCTCTACGGACCAACCCCTCAGCACCAGCTGGGTCTGAAAACCTTCCAACATCCCCCCTAGAACCTCCCAGAGAGGACTCCAAGCAATACCTGCACCACGTCAGCAGGCTTGTCTATGTTTTCTTTGAAGATCATCATGGTGGGAGTGTAGACATTGATGTTGTACTGACGGGACAGCTCTTCAGTGCCTCGGAGTCCCACGTAGACGTACCCGAAGGACAGGTAGTCACGGTAGGCAAAGGCAGTCAGCTGGGTGGGGAGAGAGCACCAGAGTGTGCTTATGTTAACAGAAGAAACCCCCTGTTCTTCCCCAAGTGCTGGTGGTGGCTTTTTATAGATATTTCAGACAAATCAGACATGCTGGAAAAAATTCCTCATACCCACTCAAGGTTGGAACACCTCCAAACCCCACCCGCACCTCCTAACCCTCTACAGCTCCCTGAAAGGAGGTTGGAATGAGGTAGGGTTGGTTTCTTCTGCTTGAAATGGCCTCAAGTAGCACCAGGAGAGGTTTAGATTGGATATTGGGAACCATCTCTTTACTGGAAGAGTGGTCAGGCCCTGGCACAGGCTGCCCAGAGGTGTAGGTGTGTCACTGAGGGACATGGTTTGGTGGGCACGGTGGTGCTGGGTTGATGGTTGGACTTGATGACCTTAGAGGTCTTTTCCAACCTTTATGGTTCTATGGCAGGACAGAGAAACCAGCTCCTGGTGCAGTTGGTCACCTGGCTGTGCCATATTCCATCAGCATAAATCCACCAGTGAAGACTATTGAGAGGTGTCAGCCCATCCCTGCTCCCTGTAGCATCACACTTGCTGTTGGAATGGTTGGATTTATTGGGAGAGAAATGCTGTTACCTTGTACAGCAATGGCACAACTGGCATGTGGTCAAACAGAAGGACGTGGGGCTTGTTTTCCTTCTTCCAGTTGGAGAGAAAGTGGATGTAGTTTTTATCTGTGATCTGCAAAGGAAACCAGCAGGTGAGTTTAACCTTGGAGCTGTTAGACACACAGTGCTGCAGGATGAGGTGTCCCAGTGAGAACCCAGTCTGGAAATGCTGTCCAAGTGTTACAGAAAGCAGACTGGGGGGTTTGTCTCTCCAGCAATGCCTGACCTGGGCTGCTCTGATGCAGGAGATGAGCTGAAACTATCAGCCTCCACCCCTACCAACCCCCTTTACTTATTGCACCCTCTGTGGATGCTGTTTCAGGTCAATTCTGATGCCTTCTAACTGTTCATCAGAGTCATATCCTCTCTCAACAGTGGGAAGCCAGGGGTTAACAGGCTCCTGCCAGCCCCATCAAACCTGCTCTGGTTCAGCTTTGCTACCTCTTTGACCTAAGGAAGGAGATAAAGAGGGTGCTCACAGCTCCTTTAGGGGCCCCCAGAGAGAGGAGCAGCCTGCTGGCCCTGGTTCTGAGGAATGCCTGGCTGCAGGAGGTGAAACAGCTTTTTTGGGGAGAGGAGACCCTGCTTTGGGGGTGAGAACACAAATACCCAGTCAGGAGCCTGCTGGGAAGGGTGGCCCAGGCTGAAGACTCCAAGGGGAAACGAGGTGAGGTGAGCAAGGCTCTGTGGCTGGAGGGGGAGGTTCTCTGCCAAAAATGTCCCAGGGGGGCCCTAAGGCAGAATTTTTTTTTATCTAGCAGGAGGTTTTACCTATAACTTTGAAAGGGCTTGTGCTGCCAGCTCCTTTCCAAGGTCAGAATTGAAACTGGACAGAACAAACAACGGGGTCGCCCTGTGGGTGTTTCAGCTGCTTCCTGCCAACTCATGCACAGCCCAAAAGTGAAGGGCCTTGAATGAAACCTCAGGAAAGGAGAAGGGAAGTGACATCCAGGGAGCAGGCAGGGCAGGATCACAAGTTCCTAACCTGGAGGCAGGTTTCGTGCAGTGCTGGCAGCACAGAGTGTTACCAGAGGAAGAGCTGCTGGTGTAACCGCGTCAGCCCCTTTGGAAGGAGGTAGAAGGAGCAGAGTTAGGGAGCAGGTGATCACTGCCACCAGCTCCAGGGGTTGTAGCTGCAATTCCAGCTCTCCAGCCACCTCATTTCACCAGCCTGAGTCAGAGGGGTTGGTGGCCCAGATGAGATCAGGGGCTGAATTAAAAGAGACTGAAAGCACCCACGAGAGAGAAGACGCAGACGGGCAGGAGCAGGAGGTGACACACTGCCTGGAACCCACCTTGTCCACCAGATTCCCTGGCAGGAGGTTCTCCACAAAGTTCCTCAGGTTTTCCCGGATGACAGCGTTGTGGAAGAAGGTGATTTTCCCATTGAGGAGCCCCAGCAGGGAGGGGGTGCTGTGTGCCCCCAGGTGATGGGCCAGGCGCCTCTCGTACCCAGCGTGGACGACACCGATCCCCACTCCTGGAGAGAGGAGAAGTGGGATGGGGATGGAAAACACCAGCAGCACCCCAAGACACCCCTGAGAAAAGGGGAGGGTGCAGACCTCACCCCTCACCCAGCACCCTGCTTGGGAATCACTAAGAACTCTGTCCTTTGCTCTCCTCTGGCAGTCCCTGGGTTTCAAACTCGTGGTTTTATTTAGGGGGAGAGAGAACACATTGTCCCCTTCCCTGGAGACAAGGGCCTGGAGGGATGGGATGAGGGGGAATGGCTTTGACCTGGGAGAGGGGAGATTGAGATGAAACATCAGGAGGAAATTCTTTGGTGTGAGGGTGCTGAGCCCCAGGTTTCCCCCAGAAGCTGTGGCTGCCCCATCCCTGGAGGTGCTGAAGGTTGGATGGGGCTGGGAGCACCCTGGGCTGGTGGGAGGTGTCCCTGCCCATGGCAGGGGGGGCACTCGAGGAGCTTTAAGGTCCCTCCCAACCCAAAACCAGTCTGCAGTTCTGAGTCAGGAGCAGAGGGTGGTTTTGCTCCTGTGCTGAATGTCCCTGCTGATGTCCCTGGCAATGGGAAGCACTGGGAGGTGGCTGCAGCAGCAGATGGAGGGACTGGCAGTGGGGAACATGGTGTGGCTCAGAGATCACAACCTGCAGACCTGAAGGGGCTCCAGGAAAAGCCAAGGAGGGACTTTGGAGAAGGGCCAGGAGGCCTGGAGGATGAGGGGAATGGCTTTGAACTGGGAGAGGGGAGATTGAAGTTGGACACTGGGAAGAAATTCTTTGGGGTGAGGGTGCTGAGCCNGCTGGGGGTGGGCACGCTGTCCCCTCCCGCCCCGTGACAGGCCCGACGGACACCCCTCCCCCCCCCTCCTCGTGTGACAGGCCTGGGGGGGGGCGACAGCGTCCTCTGAGGATGGAGGGAAGGTCCTGTGTCCCCTCACCCCGGTCCCAGGCCCGAGGGACGCTCCCGTGTCCTCTGACGGCCCCACGGAGGGCCCGGTTCCCCCTCAGAGCCGCTGGATCCCCCCCGTGTCCTCTGTGACAGGCCTGGGGGCTGCCCCCCGTGTCCCCTCAGTCCTGCCGACGGGCCCGAGGGAATCCCCCGTCTCCTCTCACCCTGGTGACAGGCCTGCGAGTGGCCCTTGGCCCTTCCCACCCCCCAGGCCCTGCGGGTGAGAGGTGTAAGACACTCTCCTCATCTTCTCCCCTTTGTCCCCGGCTCCAGCCAGGTCAGGAAACCACAGCCAAGCATCGAGGCTTCACCTGGGCTCCCCACCCCAACCTGGTGACAGGCTTAAGGGGCTCCTAGTTCCCTTCTCTCTCACTGCTGAGAGGCCCAGGGGTCTCTGCCCTTGTTCTCTGCCAGCCTGGGGGCTGACAGCTCGTCCCCTTGGTCCCTTGGGTCCCTCCTCCTTCTCCCTCCAGGCTGCAGACTCCTGTCTCATGGTTGGAGGAGTGGTGCTGGGTGTCCTCACATTTTTTTTCCTTGGGTGCTGGTTGGGAAGGCTGCCTGGGTCCTAGACTTTGGCTGGGGGTGTAAACTCCTTATCCTGAGCTTTCCTCCCCTGCAGAGTGCTGGCAGCCGAGCAGAACAAGCCAGGCAGCTGCTCATCGACCTGGAGACTCGAGGGAAGCAAGCATTCCCCCTCTTCCTCTCCATCCTGCGGGACACAGGGCAGTGCAACCTCGCGGATGTCCTGCTGGAGGCGTCTGAGCACCCCCCGGCTCTGGCCCCATCGCAGCTGCAGGACCTGAGGCCTCTCCCGCTGGATTTGCCTGGAGAAAAGCACAAAAAAGGCAAGTGTCAAGGAGACAGGGGGTTTTTTTGTGGATGGGGGGGCACGCAGCAGGGATCCCTCTGGATGTGGGTACTAGGCTGTCACATCCTGATTTTTGTTATCCTGGAGTGTCACTTGTAAAGATGTCTGTGTAGAGCTCCTTGTGAATGCCATTCCCCCTCATCCCATCCCTCCAGGGATCCCAGATTCCTGGATCCTTGGGCAGGGACACCTCCCACCAGCCCAGGGTGCTCCAAGCCCCATCCAACCTTCAGCACCTCCAGGGATGGGGCAGCCACAGCTTCTGGGGGAAACCTGGGGCTCAGCACCCTCACCCCAAAGAATTCCTTCCCAATGTCCAATATTGGTCCTGTCTGACCAACCTGATCTCCTTTTATGACCGGGTGACCCGCCTGGTGGATGAGGGGAAGGCTGTGGATGTGTCTGCCTGGACTTCAGCAAAGCCTTTGACACCATCTCCCACAGCATTCTCCTGACAAAGCTGTCAGCCCCCAGCTTGGACAGGAGCACCCTGTGCTGGGTTAGGAACTGGCTGGAGGGCCGGGCCCAGAGAGTGGTGCTGAAC
>JAAWXA010000067.1:38830-262389 GCA_038090715.1 Florisuga fusca
GGTTTTGGGGTTTTTTGGGGGGGTTGGGGATTTTGTTTTGTTTTGGGGGGCTTTGGGGGTTTTTTGGGGGATTTTGGGGTTTTTTTCTGGGTTTTTTGGGTTTTTCGGTTTTTGGGTTTTGGGGCTTTTGTGTTTTTTTGTTTTTGGGGTTTTGGGGGTTTTTTTGTGGGGTTTGTTTTGTTTTGTTTTCTGTTGCTTTTTGGCTTTTGGGGGTTTTGTGTGTTTGGTTGGTTGGTTGGTTTGGGGGTTTTTGTGTGTTTTGGTCTTTTTGTTTTTTGTGGGTTTTTTTGTGTGTCTGTTGCTTTTTGGTTTTGTGGGGTTTTTTGTTTGTTGGTTGGTTTTATTGTTATTATTATTATTATTATTACTATTATTATTATTATTATTATTATTATTTCTGCAAATATCTCCTGGCTGCTGCTCCCCAGAGAACTCTGCCTGCTTGGCAAAGCTCTGGGAGGAGGAGATCTCATCTCCTTCACCATCTCCTCCTCTGGCTGTCCCAGGAAGGTCCCATGTGGGGACCCAACTGGAGTTCCAGCATCTCTTGGGATCTCTGGGAATGTGGTTGGAGTGGGAAGGACCAAGAGAAAGAGCTGAGCCTCACCTCTTGCTGCATCTTCTTGAAATACTCCAGGTTTTCTGGGGGATGGGTGGTTCCCAGGCTGGGGGATGTGTCTCCTGATATTCCCAAGGCCAACTCAAGTGGGAAAGCTGGAAAGGCTCTGGCAGCAGGGAAAAGCAGGGAACAAATTGGCATCTCCCCATCATCCCTCTTGCAGGCATCCAGCATCCTCCAGTCCAGGTGATCTTCATCCTTTTCCTTTGGAGCATCCCTCATCTTTTCCTTTCTTCCCACCCCACCTGTCACCTGAGGATAATTAGGTCTGGAAATTCCTCCCATTCCCTCTGAGGTCCTTAGATTTATCTGGGCAGTGCCATGACTCTGTTTAGCTCCTCTGGGTGCTACAAAAAGGGATTTTTATGGGGAAAAGGGATTTTTATGGGTTTTTTTTCCTTCACTTCGATACATTTCAGGCTTGCAATAGCCCCCACCAGAGCAGCCTGATGGGCAGAAGCTAAAGAAGAAATCTGCTCTGTGCTAGGGCAGAGGATTTTTGCCTTTTATATCTTTATTGTCTTTTTATCCTTCGTATTTATGTGTGCAAGTGGGGAAGCTGAGCCTGCAGCTTGCTCCTTCCCAAAAGTGAGCACATCCCTTGGGACACGTTCTTTGGCCTTGGGCATTTCAAGAGGTGACAAAGATTGAGTTTCAAAACAACAGCAACCACAAAAAAATCCCCCTCCCCTCCCTTGAGCAGCATCCCTCCCAGGTAAGGCAGTGGCTACGTTTATCCTGGGCTTGGAGGTGGTTTTTTGGGGGGGGTAATTTTGTTTGTTTGTTTGTCCCACCCTCCCAAAATATTCCCCCCAGTCTCCTCCTGAAGCAGTGTGACAAACCCTGCCACTGATTAAATTCTAAATATAACCATGATTATTTTTTTTTTATTATTTTTTGCCCCTATCCGAGTCTTCATGATGCATCTAGGTAAAAAAAAAAAACAAAAAAACCCCCCAAAAAACCCCCCAAACTCAAAAATAACCTTGGCAACTCTTCAAAGGGGAGGTGGGGGCTGTGTTTGTCACCTTGCCTGGGTCCCAAATAAACCTCCTCGTTTTTAATTAGCTGCTGGGGGTTATATAAATCCCCAGAGAGCTGAGGATTTCTGGGCTCAGCAGGAAGGCACGTGGTGCCTTGGGCTTGCAGGAGGAGGAATGTCAGGGATCTCCTGTCCTCCTCCTGACCCCACTGCCAAGTGGGATGGAGCCCAGGGAAGCCCCAATGGGATGGAGCGTGAGGCCAGGCTCTTGTCTCAGGTTCTTGGGGTCCTTCTTGTCTTCATTTCATTCATTCCTGGGGGGATTTGGTGGGTGAGGAAGGTCCTGGTTAACTGAAAGCTCTTTGGCTGGCCAAGCAACTTTGGGGCTGTGTTTTTGGGTTTTGCCACAGCTCTGGGGAGAAGGTGTCAGGGGTGTTTCTGCCCTTGGCCTCATCCTAACAATAATTTCATTTCCTCCTGGCTGAGCAGGGAATCTTTGGTTTTTCCCTTGGTCTGAATGCTTGAGCCCTTGTTATCCTGCTCCCATCATCCAACCTGAAAGGTGGGAGCCAAGGGATTCCCTCTCCTGGGTGTTGGACCATGCTCTGGCCCTACCCCTGCTGCTTTCCTTGCTCTCAGAGCATTTCTGTGGACACCTTTGGGTTTTTTCCAAGGGTTTTTCCCTGCAGGTAGCAAAGGGGCTCACCCCAAGCTTCTTTTCAGCTTCACCCCAGCAGATCAGCAGCCACACAGGGGAGAAGGAGGTGTTGGCTCTAAGCAGCCTGGACAACTTTCATAACTTTATAAAAAAAAACAAACCCAAAACTTTTTAACCACCAGATGGAGCAAAGGAACTTCAAACAACCATGGCTGACCCTTTGGGACTGAGGTGTCACCACTGTCCTGTGGGCAGCTGCTGGACCTCTGCCTTGCCAGGATTCCCATTGGCCCCCATCTCCCAACCCTTCTCATTGGCCCCCATCTCCCAACCCTTCCCATTCACCTCCATCTCCCAAGCTCTTCCCATTGGCCCCCATCTCCCAAGCTCTTCCCATTGGCCCCCATCTCCCAACCCTTCCCATTCACCTCCATCTCCCAAGCTCTTCCCTTTGACCCCCATCTCCCAAACTTTCCTTTGGAAACAAGGCTGTTGGAAGGCTGTTGCTCACCTTTTGGTCAGAACCTGCTGTAGGGACTTCAGTTCCCCCTCCAGGCCACCTCTTTACTCTGGGCTTGTTCCAGCCCTTGCAAGGAGCAGCAATCCCTGGTTGCTCTCCCAGCTGAACCACCACACCATTTGCTGTCATCAGCTCAGAGCAGAGTTTCAGTCCTCCTGGAGGAGGGCTGGGGGTCAGGGTGTCAGGCTGGGTGGCTGCTGTAGCTTTGGGAAGCAGTGGGAAGTTTGGGGGTTGCCATCTGGAGGGTCAGGGCGAAGAGGAACCAGTGTGCCTGGAGAAGTGCAGTTTGGAGAGGAAGGCTCAGTTGTGAAGGGTTTGAAATCAGCAGGTTCTGGTGTCCCTGCTGACCTCAGGATGAAGAGGGACACGGGGCATCCCTGGGATTTGGAGAGGCTTCTCCAAACCTCAACCTCTAGTTTGATTTTTTTCAGGCCAGAAATTTAATTTTTCAGGCCAGGAAATGGGATGGAATTCCCTGTGGGTACCTCCAGGCTGGTCATCTTGGGGCAAACAGCACTGCTGGGTGCTCAGGGTCCCTCTTGGCTCCTGAGCCATCACCAAACCAGGAATCAGCCAGGACAATCCTCCCACCTCCTGTCACCCATGGGTGCCATGCTGTCAAGCAGACAGTTCTTTCTTCTCCTTTCTTTGGCTCCTACAAATATTTAGCCCAGAAGAAAAAGGGGCAAAGCCACCTCAGGAGGCTGTGTAGACAGACTTTCACCCAAGGTACTGTTGTCCTTGTGGCCCAGAGTATATTCTGGGAGGAAAAGTTGCACCAAGGAGGGTTCTGAGCCCTTTGGAGCTCAGAGGAACCCAGGCAGAGCCAAGTGGAGCCTTTGAAACTGAAACCCAAAAAGGAAGCAAGGAGGCAAAGATGATTTGAGGCATCTGAGTGTCTTGAGGGTTGAGCCCAGGTCCCTGAGCTGGGGGTCTCCCAGCTCTGCTGAAGTGACACTGGGGAGACCCTGGCACAGGTTTGCTCAGAGAGGTGGTGGAAGCCCCATCCCTGGAAGTTTTGAAGGCCAAGTTGGACCTGGATGAGCTTCAAGGTCCCTTTCAACCCTGAAAATTCTAGGAAAGCCACAACTGCTGTTCCAGGGCTTGCTCAGCACTGAAGCAGAAACCTCTCGTGCTGCTTTGTGTGGAGAAAAAAACCATTTTCTTGGCTGTGCTGCTCAGATCCAGGAGCTCCATAGCTTTGCCCATGAACCCTTCTATTTTTTTTTTTAATTTATTTTTTTTTCCCCTGTTTAACTTTGGCTGCCCATAAACTGAGAGCCCTGAGTTGTCACGTGGGGTGGTTACCCTCCCCAGTCCTCTTCTAAACACTGAATTCACAGCTGCTGGTTTTGTGCTGATAAGACAACGAGATGACTTCCTTTTCTGCTCTCCACCCCCACTCCCTTCCAGAACAAGCTGGGCTGGGTTTTTTGTTGTTTTTTTTTTAGGGGGGGGTAAATAACTCGCTGTCACTTCTTCACTTGAAACTTGCCAGGCTTCACCACCTTGGCCAACCCTCCTGAAGGATGCTGGAGGCTGGAAAGTTCCTCTCAGGCACCAAACTGCCTTCCACATCCTAGAGCAAGCTCTCCCCACCTCCCAAACCTTGCTGGACTTTGGGGGTTGTCCTGTGGTTTCTCTGGACCAAGGAATCTCCCCGTGTCCTCTGCTGGGTCAGGAGCCTTGCCCAGTTATGGTGAGGTAGGAGATCTGCTCTGTCTCTCTCTCTAGCTTCTATTTTTAACCAAGCTGATATTTTATTTTTTTTTTTTCTCAGCAGGGAACAAAAGCCCTGAGCATCACCCCTGGGGGTGAGGTGGTGGAGGAAGAGTCCTGGGGAGGGGGTGGGAATGGTGATTAAGGGAGCTCATTAGCCACAGGCTGGCAAATCCTCTGCAGAAATCCAAGATTCTCTGGTGGCAACAACCCTTCAGGTGCTGGGGCTTGGTGTGGGTTTTGTTTTTTTTTTTTTTTTGCATGGTTGTTCTTAATCTCCTGGCTGACCAGGTTTTTTGGTGCTGACAGCAGCCTGGGAGAGGTTCTCCCTGCTGTGAGCAGGGGGTTGTTTTGTGATATTATTAGGGTTTTTTTGGTTATTTTTTTAGCACCAGTTACCTCCCTAGCAATGCTCTATTAATGGTTACCCCCTGACCTCTCTGTTGGGGTTGCCCTAGCTCCAGCTGAGGGTCCCTGAAGGAACCCTTTGCCTGCTGGGGATTTGTCATTTCAAGGTGCTGGGCACCTCCAAAGGAATTTTTACAGCCACCTGCAAGGAGGTTCCACCAGCAGGGCAGTTTGTCAGGCAGTGGCATGGGCTGTAAAAGCAGCTGAGGGTGCTGCTGGAAGTGGGAAAGGGAGCCTGAGATCTTCCCTTGGCCAGGCTGGGATATACCCAGCAGGCAAGTGCAGGTGTGAAGAACTCAATCCTGGCTGCTGGAAAAGCAGGGAATGGAGGCAGGGAAGGAGGCAGGCTGGGTCTGAAGCCACGGTGGAGGCTGCAGGAAGCAATGGGCTCCTTGTGCAAGTGGCTCTTTGCCATGGAGAGTAATGCAGAGCATGCCTTGGCTTTCCCTTCCTTCCCTTCTTTTCCTTCCCTTCTTTTCCTTCCCTTCTTTTCCTTCCCTTCTTTTCCTTCCCTTCTTTCCCTTCCCTTCTCTCCCTTCCCTTCTCTCCCTTCCCTTCTCTCCCTTCCCTTCTCTCCCTTCCCTTCTCCTTCCCTTCTTTTCCCTCCTCCCTTCTCTGGGTGTGGGCTGCTCTGCAGTGCTCCAGGAGGATGCAGCTGATGGAAGGAGCTGCAGCCTGATGGTAATTTCTCTTCCCTTGGATCTCCAGAGCATCCCAAGGCTGTTGCACTTATTGAAAACCCAGTTCCTCCATCTCTGCTCTCTTCTTTGGGGGTGTTCTGCTTCACTGGATCATAACAAAGCAGCTAAACAAATACTTCTGTGCTCCAGGAGGAAGCCTGTCAGTCAGCCAGCAGCTGGGCTGCTTTCAGTGCTGGCTGGTGATGGTATTTTTAATGCCCCAACTGTCTGGCAGGTGGGTCTGCAATTTAATTTTAACTTTATGAGAGCAAAAAAAAAACATCTGTAACACACAGGCCAGTGAACTTCCACGCATGAAGGAAGATTTCTGCTATTATTTAGACCTTGGGAGACCAGCAAATAAGTTCTCCTCTGGCTGAGCTACAAGTGGAGCTTTTTGGTTCTGCTGGTCCTGACAGTGGAATAACTGGTGAGGAGAAAAGGTTGATTCAGAAACGAGTTCAGAGAATTAATGCAGAAAAATTTGCAGCTCCAAGTAAGAATCTCAGCCACCTGTGGGGCTGGAGTGTTCAAAACAGCTCGAGGGGACTTAGGACAGGGGTGTGAAGCCTCTGGGCAACTTGGAAAAAGCTTCTGGCTGGGGTTGAGATGCACGTTGGCCTGATGCACCCAGGTCTGCTTCTCCCATTTGGAAACTGGTTTGTCTTATATCTGTCTTTTTTTTTTTTTTTTTTTCTTTTTTTTTTTTTTCCCCCAGCAATTTGTTTTGTTCTGTGTTTCTTGCTCTGTGGGAAGTTTGGCAACATGTACCAAACCAGCAAAACCTGTGGGGATTGGATGTGTCCTGGGCAGGATTCCTGGAGGGATGCTCCTGGATCTCTTAGTTGGCCAAAGAGAAACCCCGAGCTGCTGCTCCTGCAGCTTTTTGATGGTTTTTTTTAGCCAGGGGAGAGCTTGAGCTCTCTATGTGCCTGAATTTTCCCAACCTGCTCTTAGGACTGGAGCTTCCAGACCAAATGTTTGCAAACTCTTGGAGCAGGAATGGTGGCAAACCTTTGGAATTCCAGATGGAATCCCCCCATGTCTGATCCCTGTGCACCCTTACTGTTTGCTCATGTCCTGAGGACTTCACTGTCCTTTTTTTTTTTATTTTTTTGTCTGCAGATGATGTCTTCTTGTATCCCAGATCCTAATTTTGTCTGTGGCTTCCTTTCCTTGTCACCCTGGGGGCTTTATCTGGGGAGTGCCAGACCTGATGGTGAAGGAGGTTTCCCTCCCTGGCAGTTTGGGACAGACTGTGAGGAAATCCCCTTCAGAAACCTCCTCTGGCTTCATGTGGCTGCAGGCTGGGGGTTGGATCAGGTTCTCTGCACCCACTGAAGCTTGGGGATGGTCTGTCTTCTTGTTTCTTCTTGTTCCATCACTTCTTCCTTGGGAGAAGAGACCAACAGCCACCAGGCTCCAACCTCCTTGGGGAGTGACCTTTCTCCATCTTTCCTGAAGCCAGGGTGAGCCACGTCTCTAAAAAAATAAAAAGGGAGTTAGAAATGCCCCAGAAGCTGGTGTGTGGCTACCTGAGTGTCAGGAACACTAAAGAGAAGGGTAAAATGTGACCTTTTTGTCTGTAAAGTTCACTGAGGCTTCCTCAGCACAAAGAGTGGAAATCATTGTGATTTTTCTCTTTTTTTTTTTTTTTTTTTTTTTAGCTGATGATGGCCTGATTAATAGTCTTGAGTTTCACCCCCCTCCTGGAGAGAGATGAAAGGTGTGATTTGTGCTTTGCTAGATCATCTTAAATCATCTTGAAAGAGCTGAACTCCCTCCTGGGCTTTTCTTCCCCCCCAAGTCCTGGTCCTCTGCACAGAGCAGAGCTATGGGGACCTGGGAACCATGGTAGAGCAAGAAGTTTTGGACACTTTTGAGTCCTTTTCAGGTTCTCTGAACCTTATGATGTCCTTCCAGGCTGCTCAGCTTTGATGGAGATCAGACACTGCCAGGAGACTGGGATGGGGGTGGTGGATTTGCTGCTGAGAGGTGGTGGATGGATGGGACAGAGGAAGATGTGGCAATGGCAAAGAGTGGGCTGGAATAATTCAGGGCAAGGGACTGAATCAGGCAGAGGTAGACAGGTGGCAGGGTGATGGGAGAGATGTGGATTTATACTCATTAACAATTAATGCCAGCAGGAAATGGGAAACTGTCTGCAGCAGCTCCCTGCCAGGAAGGTGTTTGCTGGTTTGCTGCTCCTTTTTTTTTTTTTTTTTTTTTTTTTTTTCAAGAAGCAGCTCCTGGAGTCCTTCTGCTGCTGGCTCTGGGTTGTGTGCATTGTGTCCTCTCCTCTTGGAGCTGTCAGGGTTTAACTCTGGCCTGGCAATTAAACCAAATAACAGATTTTTCTATGAATCCCCCTCTCCTCCCTGATAAGGAAAGGAGAGAGAATAAGGGAGAGAGACTGATGGGTTGGAAACTGAACTACACAACTTTAATGAAACAGGAATGATAAATAGGAAAAATGACTAAATCTATACAAATAGACAGGAAAATTGATCCCAGGTTCCTCCCCCCTTTCCCCCAATAACTCTCACGTCACCCCCGAGGCTGCAGGGCAGCCCTGGGAAAGTCCAGGCTGGAATCCTGGGGTCAGGAGCAGTTGGGAGCTGGAGGCAGAACACACAGATTCAGGATCAGGATCAGGAGCACAGGCAGAGGAAGGGATGGAATCCTCCCAGGATGCTGAAGCAAACAGGGAACAGGGGAAGAAGGGGAAGCAGGAAGGGGTTTGAGCCTTGTGATCCCTCCAATTTCTCCTGAGTCTGAGGTGTATGGGATGGAATCCTCTGTTTGGTCAGTTCTGGCATCTCTCTTGTCTGCTCCTCCCCAAAGGAGGGTTCAGGTGGGAGCTCTTGACTCCTTCTGGAGGGTAAAATGTTCCTCAGAGCTGAGCAGTGTCCTTGGCTCTGCACCCCAGGCTCTGGCTGTAACTCTAACCCTGGAGTGGGATCAGTCCCAGCAGCAGACACTGACTGAGAAACTTGCTGTTCATTTCAGCAAGTGCAGCTCCTGACAAGAGACTGAGCTGAAAGCAAAAGTACAAACCAGAAAATCACCTTTATCCTGGCCCAGACCAGGACAGGAGCAAAAGCCACCCCCTTGCCCAGGCTGGCAGATGGGGGACTCTCCACCCACCCTTTCCCAGGGGCAGGACTGAAACTGGAGTTCAGTGACCAAGTCAGAAGATTGGTCCCAGTCAGGGGCCACTGCTGGGCCAGTTTCCCCCACCTCCCCCCCCCAAAAAAACCCCAACAAACAAACAACCCACCTTGCCCAGTGCTTGGTCTTGTGAGTGACATTTATGGAAAAATCTTTGCTGAAGAGCCATGTATGAGACTGTTGCTGACTGCAGAGTTTGAGGTTCAAACCCAAACGTGGGTGTTGAGTCCCACCCCCTCCCTGAAGGTGACACAGAAGCCTTGGGTACACTGCAGCTCAGGGCTTTGCCTGTCCCCAGGGTCAGCTGCTGATGGGCAGAGAGGGGGGTTGAAGCTTCCCTTGCTGCAGCCAAGGTTCTTTCCCACCCTCCTTGGGAGAGCATCCATTGGTGTGTCCTCCAGAAGGACCTTTGGCCAAGGTCTCAGCAAGGTCCATTTGCTGGTCCTGGTCTTTAAGTGATGGAATAAAGAGGTTGGTTGGTGGAAGCAGCTCAGATCTTGACACCT
The DNA here is from genome assembly GCA_038090715.1 of Florisuga fusca. NCBI lineage: Eukaryota > Metazoa > Chordata > Aves > Apodiformes > Trochilidae > Florisuga > Florisuga fusca. The sequence continues at coordinate 48,094 of JAAWXA010000067.1, forward strand.
CCTTTGCTTTGGGTTGGGGATTGGATGTGTTCCTGGGCAGGAGCACTGGAGGGATGGATGCTCCTGGCTCTGGGAATTGGCCAAAGAGCAAAAATTGTGCTCGTGGTGNCCTGGGAAAGTCCAGGCTGGAATCCTGGGGTCAGGAGCAGTTGGGAGCTGGAGGCAGAACACACAGATTCAGGATCAGGATCAGGAGCACAGGCAGAGGAAGGGATGGAATCCTCCCAGGATGCTGAAGCAAACAGGGAACAGGGGAAGAAGGGGAAGCAGGAAGGGGTTTGAGCCTTGTGATCCCTCCAATTTCTCCTGAGTCTGAGGTGTATGGGATGGAATCCTCTGTTTGGTCAGTTCTGGCATCTCTCTTGTCTGCTCCTCCCCAAAGGAGGGTTCAGGTGGGAGCTCTTGACTCCTTCTGGAGGGTAAAATGTTCCTCAGAGCTGAGCAGTGTCCTTGGCTCTGCACCCCAGGCTCTGGCTGTAACTCTAACCCTGGAGTGGGATCCTTACAGTGTGTCCTCCAGAAGGACCTTTGGCCAAGGTCTCAGCAAGGTCCATTTGCTGGTCCTGGTCTTTAAGTGATGGAGTAAAGAGGTTGGTTGGTGGAAGCAGCTCAGATCTTGACACCTCCTTTGCTTTGGGTTGGGGATTGGATGTGTTCCTGGGCAGGAGCACTGGAGGGATGGATGCTCCTGGCTCTGGGAATTGGCCAAAGAGCAAAAATTGTGCTCGTGGTGAGAACTTGGTGTGTCTGAGTGAGCCAAAGGATGCTGGACCTGTAGATTCTTCTGGAATTTGGTGAAAAGAAGGTGTGTGCCTTCTCTCAGGGCAGCTTTTCAGAGAAAGCAGTCAGGCATTCTCACCAGAGGCCTGAGATCCCTCAGGAAAAAGCTCTGGATCAAGGGAAGGCAGCAGGTTGGGTTCTACAGGAGTGCCCATGGCACCCCAGAGAAGGCAGCAGAGACTTCACCCCCCTGGCAGTGGCTCTGCTCCTTTAGGAAGAAATGGGGTTGGTTTGTTTTCAAGTTGCTTCCAGAAGTCTTGGGGGGGTATTGATGGTGTGCACTGGCAGTGTCAGCTGTCAGGATGCTAATTGCTTTAGAAAAATGAAAATATTTACCTCGCTGTAGAACTAAAGAGGTTTGCAGGGGATGTTTGCTTAATGTGGTCCCTGGGGGCTGTGCTTGGTTAATGAGCTTGCTGATGGGATTTGAATTCAACCAGACTGGAACCAGCAAAGGCAGCAGCTGCAGCTCTTAGGTTTGACAATTTTTTTTTATTTCTTTTTTTTTTTTTTAGAGTACCTGAAGGGGCTCCAGGAAATTTGAGGAGGGGCTTTGGACAAGGGATGGGATGAGGGGGAATGGTTTCAAGCTGGAAGAGGTTGGACATGGGGAAGAAATTCTTTGTTGGGAGGGTGCTGAGCCCCTGGTTGCCCAGAGATGCTGTGGCTGCCCCATCCCTGGAAGTGTCCTTCTCCCTGTTCCAGTGTTTCTTTTCCCTGGAAGCTCAGGTTGGATGGGGCTTGGTGGGAGATGTCTCTGGGTGATGGCAGAAGTCCCATTCCAGCTATGGCATTGCTCTTTATCTGGATAAAGATTTGCTGCTTTGCTGGAGCTGCTCAGCATCCCAGGCTTCCCAAATTCCCTGGTTTTAGAAATTTCTGAGGGCAGAAGAGTCTTGCACAACTATTTGTTCTGGTTTATCCCAAGACAAGGTCAGAAGCCTGAGTTCCAGCAGAAAAAAAAAGCATTGGTAGGGAGGAAATGAGTAATACTGAGTGGAGGGAAATGACAACTCCTTGGTCATTACAGAGAAATTATTCCACCAGTTTCAACCCAGGGAAAGGTTTCCTTTTCCAGAGCTTCTTGTTCCCACCCAAGGGTTGGGTTTGAAGCCAGAGCTCCCTGGATCTGCTGCCTGACCTGGGGGCTTTCTGACTGAATCCTATTCCAATCCTACAGCCCTAGCAGCACTATTTTTTTTTTTTGTTGCTCTGGTGTGGGGACCGACCCAGCTCTGTTTGCAAGTTGCACTTTCTCTGTTTCCTTTTTTTTTTTTTTCCCTTTTGTTTCCTTTTTTTTTTCCCTTTTCCTTTTTTTTCTTGTTGCCTTCAGTTCCTGGAAGGCACTGCCAGGTGGCTTTTTCATTTCAGTTTGAGCCTCCCTGGATTGAAAGCTGGGGGGGGAATGCATTTCTCTGCAGGAAAACATTATTGCCCGGAGTAAACTGATACTTACTGCTAGCAGCAGAGATGGAAAGTTGGGAGATCCCCCCTCTCATGGAAAGTAGTTCCTTAGGGGTGACCCTGATCTGCAAAAAAGTGCTAAAAACTGAGCAGCTGCCTGACTGCATAATAAGATTTGTCACTTGCTGACAGCCAAACAGTGGTGTGACACGTTATTTTAGAAATATTATTCTTATTTTTGTTCTTCTATATTCTTTCTTCTATATTCTTTCTTATTTTTCCTTGTGCATTTTTTTCTTATATTTTCTTTCTTATTTTCCTTGTGCATTTTTTCCTTGTGCTTTTTTCCTTGTGCATTTTTTCCTTGTGCTTTTTTCCTTGTGCTTTTTTTCTTTGTGCATTTTCCCCCTGCCTTTATTTCCCTCCTGCCTTTATTTCCCTCCTGCCTTTTTTTTCCCCTCCTGCCTTTATTTCCCTCCTGCCTTTTTTTCCCCTCCTGCCTTTTTTTCCCTCCTGCCTTTTTTCCTACATATTTTTTCTTATCAATAATGTGGTTTTCCCTCTGGTTTGCAACCTCTTCATTCACTTCCCTTCCCATGACACTGCAGATCTTCCTATGGAGGAGCTGCCAGCCCAAAAGCTCGGACTCCAAGCCCAGGAACTCAGTGGTCCTTGCTCCTCCAACACCCAAGCAGAGCTCAGCCCGAGGGGCTGGCAAGAATTTTTTGCAGGTTTTAGTGCTTCCATTTGGTGTCAGACATGTGGGCTGCTCCTTTCTTCTTCCCTGCTCATGTTATGGGTTGGTTTTGCTTCCCCAACACGTGTACTCCAATAAAAACCATCCTGAAAAGCAGCTCTGAAGATGTTTGCTCCAGCTCCAAGGGAAAAACCAACTTCATTTGGGTGTCTGATGTGTTCCTTGTGTCACTGCTCAGAGCTGCCAGAGCCCCACATTTGGCCCCCATCTCCTTCTTCCCTCTCCCTGGAGGGTTTGCAGGGTTGGACAGGGGTTCCTTCTGTTCCCTCTCAGTATTTCACTGAGAAAAAAAGGTGCTGAAAAGGGACTGCTGCTGCTGAGTTTGGTTTGGGGTTTGCTTTTTGTGGAAAAAAGAAGGAAGTTATGGTTCTCCCTTCCCATCCTTCCACGTTGGGATGGGATGTTGGACATCGGGTCCTTCTCTTCTTCTTGCCACCTTCCTCTTGGGAGCCCAGAGCCTCAGATGCTTGAAGATTTCCAGCCCTCTGCCTTCTCTCTGCCCCCAGTTCTGCTCTCAGCATCACCCAGGGCTGGCTCAGCTGGGAAACCTCATCCCAGGAGGAGGTGAATCCACCTGGGAGCCTTGAGGGACACAAGGGACTGGGGGAACCTATGAGAGCTCCCATCCCACTCTCACCAGAGATATTTCCTTAGTGTTTTCCTGCTGTTTTCTGGCAAGCAACATCACTCTGCCTTAATTGCCATTAGTGGGAAGCTGCTGAGTGGCCTCGTGTGGTCCCTGAGCTCCATTAAGGCCCATTAGAGGCTCTCAGTCCTGGGGCCAGCAGCAGTTTTGCTGCAGGGTTAAGTGCAGGGTGGGTTTTATGGCAGGGTGTCACTCTCCTGATGTCAGGAATAAGAGGCTTGGAAAGGTTGGGATTCCTCTTTACCATCTGTTTCCATCGCCCTCCCCCACCACCTCCTCCAGAATTCAAGGATCTTGCAAGAAAACTCTTTGGCTTGTGGTGGGAAGGGAGGAAATCCCAGGCTGTGGAGGGGCTGGTGACATTTCTTGACCTTTTTCCATGTGCATCTGGGAGACAAAGAGGCTCCCAGCACTGGGTGTGTGTGCTTGGGATGGGAGGTTTGGGCTCTGGGGGGATTTCCTAAGGTGGGCAGTCAGGGTTACAGGGTGCTCTGCAGCCAGCAAGCTGAACTTCCAAACCCTTTTTGGGGCCAGCAAACAACTGTGGCTTCCCAAACATCCCCAGATGATGCTCTGCTTGAGCAGCCACGTTTTCATTTCCTTGGGGGAAAAAAAAAAAAGGGGGGGTTGGGTTTTATTGGGGTTTTGAGGCGTTGGTGCTGTCCTGCTCAGGAGCTCTTCCAGCATCCTTCTCTCCACTGAAAAAGGTTTGGAAGGTTCCAGCCCTTCTCTTGGAGCTGCTCAGGAGCTGTCACCCATCTCAGGAATCTCTGCTGGAGGCTGAGCAGTGCTTTCAAACTGGGGTGATTCTCTCCAGTGACTCTTGGGGTGCTCTTTGGGTGGTTTGGGTGACAACCTTGCCCTTCAGCAAGTGGGATTTTTTCCATGACTTTTCAGCCATGGAAGCCTGAGAAGCTTTTCTCCAGGATAACCTCTTGAGTGGAAGATGTGGTGGGGTGGGTGAGTTTCTAGACAGGGTTTGGGGCTCTGTGCCCACCTCTGGGGTAGGGTCTGCCCCTGGGAAGGCTCTGGTCACCTTTTCACCTGTCACCTTTGCATTTTGCAGGTGGTTTCATCCCAACATCAGTGGGATTGAAGCAGAGAAGCTCCTCCTGACCAGAGGTGTCCATGGCAGCTTCCTGGCTCGACCCAGTAAGAGCAACCCTGGAGATTTCACACTCTCTGTCAGGTAAACTGAGGCAAGGAGGGGAGGAAGGGGCTGTCTCCAGCACACTCCAAGCCTGCCCAGACCTGACCTCCCTGGGGAACTGCTGGAAGGTCACCGAGCTCTCCTTCTTGTTGAAGAAGCTGGGCTGAAAGCCACAAGATTCCTCCCTGGGTTTCTTGGTCCCTGTGGGCTTCCCAGTCCCTCTTCTGCCAGGGTTGGCTTGGAGGTGTTTCCAGAGAGTTTGTTTCTCTCCCAGCAGGGAGGAATCATCTTGCTCCAGTTTCAGAGGAATTTCTTGTAGGGAGGGACTTGGTTTCTGTGTCTAGAAGGGACCTGAGGAGCCTCATGGGGACCGTGATCCCAGGCAGTGTTGTGAGCATCACCTTTAAAGTGCTCTTGTGTTCTTTGGGACCAAGGCAATTCCAGGAAGGAAAGCTGCTGGTTTGTTGAGGTTCTTGGGGAATTTAGCCCCTTACACCACGTTGGAGGAGGTGAACCTGGTAGAACTTCATGAAGTTCTCCTGGTAGAACTCCATGAAGTGCTCCAAGGGGGTAGAACTAAGCAAAGGGAAGCATTGACCCCCTGAGTCCTTGAGAAAAAAGGAGCAGGTTGGGTGGGCTCAGGCTGTGAACCTCCCGAGAGATTCATCCGTGAGCATCAACCATCCCTGGGTTTAGAGAAGATTTTGACAGCCTGGATGGAGCCTTTCCACCTGGCAGAGCCCTGGCCCTCAGCAGTCCCAGCCTGGGCTCTCCCATGGCTCCTCACCCAACACAGGGAAAGGGGAAAAGTTTTTTATTTATTTATTTTTTTATTATTATTTATTTATTTATTCTTTCCTTTTTCTTTCCTTTTTCTTTCCTTTTTCTTTCCTTTTCTTTCCTTTCCTTTCCTTTCCTTTCCTTGCATTTCCTTTCCTTTCCTTTCCNCTTTCCTTTTTCTCTTTTTCCTTTTTCTCTTTTTCCTTCTTTCTTTCTTTCTTTCTTTCTCTTTTCTTTCTCTTTTCTTTCTCTTTTCTTTCTCTTTTCTTTCTCTTTTCTTTCTCTTTTCTTTCTCTTTTCTTTCTCTTTTCTTTCTCTTTTCTTTCTCTTTCCCTGTTAGATTAGAGACACAAAGATGGACCAATGTGTTGTTATTCTCACCTAGAACTGTGGCTTGAGAGAGGGGGTTTTTTTATGTATTTTCTCTCTGATCTGGACAGGTCTGTCTATTTTTGTCCTTCCTGAGAAATAAAAGGTTTTTCAGAGGAAACAACAGAAATACCTTTGAAAAAGTTCCTTAAAATAGTTCCTCCTACCAAAAGTACGTTTAGGAAAATAGTCAAAACCTCTCCTTCCTTCTTTCAACCCTTTCTTCAGCTTCTCCAAGGGTGTTTGAAAGGCAGTGAGGGGAAATGCAGCTCCTTTTAATGACAGGGAGGATGTGGGTCGAGAAGAAAACAGGCAATGGAGTTTTGGCTGACCAGACCACACACACCAAGTGACCATGTGCTGGTGTGGATCCACCTCTGTGTCCCTAGGGATGAATATTGCAGAAGTGCTGAGGTTTCCATGAACCTCTGGGGCTGCTTTATTTCCCTGTACTCTTCCAGATTTTGCCATTAGAGCAACAAGTCTTCACAGGGTTTGGTTTTGTTGGTTTTTTTTTAAGGGGCAAGCCACATGATATGGATACTGAACAGATTCTGTTTGTCCTGGTCTCCAAATAATCAGCAAATCTGTGGGGCACATCCCCAGGGAGGGAGAAAGGGGGCTGACAACTTCAGCTCAAGTCTAAAGGATGATGGAGAGTTATTCTGAGTAAAGCTGTAGTAAAACCTACTGTCTTTTTGCTCCATGGAGTTGCTGGAGCATTGCTCTCTGCTTCCTCCCCCCTCCCAGACAGTAAGAGCATCCCTGGACTGTGTTCCTCTGGATCCTGTAGGTTCTGAGTGCCAAAGGGAGTTGGGCTCCAACTCTTCATCCTCTTTTTGGAGTGGCTCCCAAAACCTGCACTGAATGGGACTGTTTGGAGGAATTCCCCAATTTCTGAAGCCCCTGGAAGAAGTGGCCCCATCCTTCAGGGCTTGCCTGGGCCCCAGAAGGCCAAAATTCTTCAGGGGGCTTCTGGAGAAAATGAAGAGCTTCTGAGAGATTGTAAGAAATCTGGGGAAAGAGCTTGAACAAAAGGAAAAGGCATCTTTGAGTGTTTGCCTAAATGGTGTTTGGCCTGTGGTCAGGATGGAGATGGAAATGATGGGAATTCCAAGAGCCAGGCTGGGAATCCTGGTCAAGGAGCTGAAAGCCACACTTCATCTCCAAAACTGGCTGCTGGGTCAACTGGGTTCTGCTGGGCTGTACTGGTGGATTAACTGAGTTTTCTCTGAGTTCCCAAACTATCCTTTAATTCAAAGAAAACCTTCAGTCAAATTTCTAAACCCTGAGGGAGTTTCTTCTTGGTTTTTTTCCCCTCCCAGAGCTTTTAGGGTAGGTTGGGGGGTTTTTCTGGGGGGGTTGCTTTTTGCAGCTCATCAGAGGGGTGACATCTGTGAGGTTCCTGCTGCAGGCAGGAAAAACACATGGCCAAGAAAGACTTTTGGGGATGCACCAGGGGAATGTATTTCTGACCTTTCAGGTAACTTTTCAGTGGGAAAAAAAAAAAAAAAAATAGGATCTGCTTGGGGTTTGAGTCCACCTCTTATTGAATCTGCTCTTTGGTGAAGAAGAGCAGGCTGGATCTACACTGGTGGTCCCTGCAGAGGGAAAATAGGTTCAGTTGGGAATATTTTGGATCAAGAAGTGTGTCCAGCTGAGGAATTGGGTTGAGACAGTGTCAAGAAGCTTAGCTCAGAGCAGAGGCACCTCTCACTTGGCTCTGAAGCTGCTAAAAAAAGGGCCATCTGCTGTTAAACAGCACCAGGTCCAGGCACCTGGGTACTCTAGTTATCTCCTCTCTGCTTTATTTCACCACCCAGCACATCCAGGGGCCAGGCTGAGGGCTTTCCAGCCCAGCTGGGAGCTGCAGAGGTGATGTCAATGGGAAGGAAACAGGGGGGGGGATGTCTATCAATGCCCTTTGTGTCTCCCATGACCTTGAGGCTTCATGGGATAAAGGCCCCTGGTTTCTCTCCCTGCTTTTCATCCCCCAAGTGCTCCAAGGCCAAGGGGAGGGGGTGGATTTCTGAACTGAGCTTTTGTGGGGTTGGGGATGGAGCTTTTTGAGCCTCGGGGCAGCAGCAGAGTCTCATCATCTGCTGCCTTCTGGGCTGCACAAAGGCTCTTGGTGTCCCAACCCCTGGTCTGAATGGTCAGAGCACTTTGTGTGCCAAGTCCTCTGGGAGAGGAGGCTTTGTCCTTGGGAGTGCTTGGCTGGGGTGGGAATTTCCCAGCCAGCTTTCATTTCCATCTTCTGAGCTGTGCTCCCAGCCTAGCCTGCCATGCCCAGCCAACCTTTGATGTCTCAGCTGAGGTTGGTGGGGACAAGCTGGGTCAGAGCTGCCCTCACCAGCTGTGCCAGGAAGGGTGAGCAGTGACCCTCCAGGAGCTCCCCCTCTTTGTGTGACAGGGGTTTGGCTTCTGCCTCTAAGACACAAACAGAAAATCACGCTGAAAAGAGCGTGAAGGTCACCGAGTCCAACCCTAAAACAAACCTAAAACCAAGATGAATTCTCAAAGAGTGGGGTTCATTCTGCATTTATCCCTGTCGTTGAGCTCTGCCCAGGCTCCAGATGCAGATTTTCACACCTCAGGCCCCTTTGTCAGGCTTCTGGTGGTTTTGTTCTGCTGTTCATGTGGGGGGATGGCAGTGCTGTGGGTGCTGGCTCTGGCTCTTCACACTGGGGTGGGTGTTGACACCGAGTTGGCAGGCACTGGGCATCCCTTCCATGCCAGATGAAGCATCCAAAAAAGGCATGTGTGAGCACAAACTGCAGTGCCTGGTTCTACACTGCCAGAGCCCTCTTTAGCAGCTGGGATGGTGTCAATGTGGCTCTGGCTGGCTGTCAGGGCAAAGGAGACAGGAGAACCCCAGGACGTGGGGTGACTGGGGCTTGGATGTGGCCAAGAGTGGTGGAGGGACACACAGTGGCCATGCCAGCACCCTGATTGCTTCTGAGAGCTCTTTCTGAGGTGGCTGTACTTCTCTTAGAGCTCTCTCTGTCCTTCACCAATCATCCCCAAATCCTGCAGGCACCCAGCACCAGGCTCACAGCATCCCATCTCCTCTGCCTCTTGGAGAACAAGTTGCTGCCAGGTGAACAGAGTCCTCCCAGGTGGACTCCCATCAGTGCCTGCTTCAGTGGAGTCATCCAGAGGAGGCTCCAGCCCAGGAAAATCAATCAGGAGATGATTTTGTGGAGCTGGAGCCAGATGCACAACCCCAGCCAGGGGTCTGGTCTGCAGACAGACAGAGAAATGGGGACAGACCCACTGCTGAGAGCCTTTGCTGGGATCCAGCTCTTCATTTAACCTCCTTTCATCCCCCCCATCCCCAAAAAAGGGGTCTCTGGCTGACCTGGCACTCCTGCATCCCACTGTCACGATTGCCTTGGTAACAAATGGAGATGCTGGGAGGAGCTCAGCACCATAAAAAAGGAGAAATCTGCCCAGCTGGTCCACCAAGCTTCCAGCCACCTCTCCCCAGCTCAGGGGAGCTGCTGCTCAGTGTGTTTAAAGTGCAATTGATCTGCATCTCTGGGCTTAGGGTGGCCTGAGGAAGGAGGTTGGGGTTGGCCAGGGTGACAGGGGGGTTGGGACAGGCACCCAACCATCTCCCCTTCAGCCTGGAGGGAACCAGTGGAGAAGGGAAAGCATCAGTGCTGTCAGCACAGCTTATAGGGGCTGCAAATGTTAATGCAAATCATATTGGTTTGGGTGATTTTGTTGTTTAGCAGTTATATTGGTTTGGGTAATTGTCAGGGTTTAACACTGGCCTGGCAATTAAACCAAATAACAGATTTTTCTATGAATCCCCCTCTCCTCCCTGATAAGCAAAGGAGAGAGAATAAGGGAGAGAGACTGATGGGTTGGGAACTGAACTACACAACTTTAATGAAACAGGAATGATAAATAGGAAAAATGACTAAATCTATACAAATAGACAGGAAAATTGATCCCAGGTTCCTGTCTATTTGTATAGATTTAGTAACTCTCACGTCACCCCNTCCTCTGTTTGGTCAGTTCTAGCATCTCTCTTGTCTGCTCCTCCCCAAAGGAGGGTTCAGGTGGGAGCTCTTGACTCCTTCTGGAGGGTAAAATGTTCCTCAGAGCTGAGCAGTGTCCTTGGCTCTGCACCCCAGGCTCTGGCTGTAACTCTAACCCTGGAGTGGGATCAGTCCCAGCAGCAGACACTGACTGAGAAACTTGCTGTTCATTTCAGCAAGTGCAGCTCCTGACAAGAGACTGAGCTGAAAGCAAAAGTACAAACCAGAAAATCACCTTTATCCTGGCCCAGACCAGGACAGTAATTTTGTTGATGGTTTTGTTTTTGTTTTTTTTTTTAAACTTGGATGATCCAAGTGCCCCTGTGCACTTACAAAGCAGGGAGAGAGAGGTCAGAGCCTCACCCAGCTGAGAGGGGAAGGAGTGTAGGAAACAGAAGGAAGGGGAGGGGGGAAGAGGGATTATTCCCCTCCTGCGTGAGGTTGCCTGGAAGGCTGCAGAAGGCTGGGAGCTTGCAAGATCCAGAGTCACTTCTTGGCTGGGTAATCTTCAAGGAACATCCATCCCATTCTCCTGGTGGAGAAGCATGGCCAAGGTGAGCAGATGGGGAGTGCCTGGGACAGCTTGGAGGGGCAGGGGATGGTCAGGAGGGAGCTGGGCAGTGTGCTGGGGTTCCATTCTCTCATCCTCACAGCCTTTTTTACCTCCCTGCCTCAGGAGGAACGATGAGGTGACCCACATCAAGATCCAGAACACGGGGGATTACTATGACCTCTACGGAGGGGAGAAGTTTGCCACCCTTGCAGAGCTGGTCCAGTACTACACTGAGCAGCACGGGCTGCTGAGGGAGAAGAACAGCAATGTCATTGAGCTCAAGTACCCCCTGAACTGCCAGGATCCCACCTCGGAGAGGTAAGGCACCTCTCTGGCTGCTGCTGCCTTCTCAGACCCTACAGCTCCTTGGGTGGGATTTAGCTGTTGTCACCCAAAAGCTGCAGGGTTGACAGCAGGGCTCGGTCGACTTCAAGGGTTTTTCCAAGCAAATCTCTTGTTTCTGTCTCTGGGCTGTGTTTCCCTCACTAAGCAGGGTGGAGGCATGAGAAGAAGCTGCCTGGGGAATGTTTGCTGGGTGTCAGTGTGTCCTAAAGAGCTTCCTCTGGCTGTCAGGCAGCTGGGAATGAAGAATCATGGAATAGTTTGTGTTGGAAGGGACCTCTCAAAGTCATCTAGTGCAAACTCTCCTGTGGGTGCAGTCCCCAACCTGAGCAGGGACATCTTCAACTCCCCCAGGTTGCCCCATCCACCATGAGCAGCACCCACCCCCAAGGGTCCTGCTGGTAAATCTTAGCTTTGGTTTTAAAAGAAACAAAACCACCTCCAAGTGACCTTCCTGCCTGCAGACCGCTGGGTAGAAATACCCCAAGAGGAGCCTTCCCCCACCAATCCCAGTCCCTCACCACTGTTATCCCAATAGCCAGCATCTCACAGGGCTTGGGAGCTTCCCTGGGGAGAAGCTGCTTGCCACGGGCCACCTCAGGATGGTGCTTTCCAGCAGCTGATCAGTGACTTTTTTTTTCCATTCCTTCCCCTGTGACACTCCAGTGACCCCTTTTTTCCTGTCCCTCCCTGGGATCAGAGGCAGCAGCTGATGGGGTGGCCAGAAAGGAGAAGACCTTGTGGGTGCCCAAGGTCTCATGGGTGCCCAAGGAGGTCCCTAATTACCTTGAGCAGCCTGGGAGAGGAGAAGTTGGGACTGGTTTTGGTTCCTGGGATGGAGCAGAGACTTTTCCCCCCATGGGAAGTCCCTCCAGCCCATGTGCTCCTGGTTGCCAGGTGAGGTTGCTGGCAGGGAGGTCGTGGAGAAGTGGAAGCCCCTTCCAGCTGGGCTGCCCCCTCACCTCCCACCAAGGAAAACCTGACTTGGCACAGAAGTTTTCTGCTCCTGCCCACACATCTGATGGTACCAGGGTGAAGGGAGAGAAAAGAGCCCAAGTCCTCTAAATAGATGACCTGAGGATGGGGTTGGGACAGGGTGGGATGTGTCAGGGTAGCAGCATGTCCAAGACCTGAATTGGGACAGGGAAGGCTGAGTGTTGCCAACTGCTGTTCTATAAACTCCATCCCCTGGGCTGAAGTTGCTGAGATATGACGTGAGGCCATTGCATCTCCCCTAGGAGGTTATTTTGAGCCTCTCTGGATTCCTGGCAGCTTGGCTGGTAGGCCAGGAGCCAACATCTTCAAAGTGGGACCTGTGGCATCTGCCCAGAGCCACTGCTGAGTGCTGATGGAGCACGGGGCTCTGAGGAAAAAAAAAAACAAAAAACCAACTCTGCTTCACTCCAAAGTCTTCCTTATCTCTGGGGAGGGCTTCCTTGTCTCTGAGGTTAGGGGAGATGGTTGTTGAGCTGCTGAGCTGCCAGCCTGAGCATGGAGCATGCAGAGGCCATGCCCAGGGAGGAGCAGATTGTTGGTTGCTTCACCCCAAGGTGTTGTGGCAAGGCTGCTACAGGTTTCTGACTTCTGGTGGAGTCACCATCCCTAAAGAGACTAAAAAAAAATAAAAAAGGTGGAGATGTAACACTTCAGGACATGCTCCAGTGGGCATGGTGGGGTTTTTCTGGGTTGATGGCTGGACCTGGTGGTCTTAGAGGTCTTTTTCAACCACAATTCTGTGATTCCAACCCAGGTGGTTCTATTCTCCCCCAGGCAGACCTGAGCTGAGGTTTGGAAACCCCTCGGGCTGGGGAGCAGCTGGGAAGAAGACCCTTCAAAAAATCCTTCCCAAACTGCATCAAAGAATTTTGTTCCTGCTCAGGGTTCTTTTTTTTTTTTTCCTTTTTTTTCTTTTTTTTTTCTTCTTTACCCCCCCATGGGAAAAATGAAAGGAAAAAACCAGCCACCCTTGAGTAGGAACTGCCAGGATGGTGTTCCTTCCAGCATGGTCCTGTCCCTAGGTCACAGTGTTTGTCACCCATCACGTGGCACTTCCCTCCTCTGATGCTGTTTCACATTTGGCTGGGGAGGGACTGAGCAAAGCCTTGGGCCAAGGTATTGATGTGACATTGCCAAGTGCTGGAGCAAAGTCACTGGGGACTGTTGCTAAAATAACTCAAGCCTGTGTCGTGCCAGGGGGTTGGGAGCCTGGGAATGGGTTTCCCATCCACACCATCCCCAGCAGCTCCTGGCCCAAGGCACCACTGACCTTGCTCTCTCTTGCTGCTCCCCAAGGTGGTACCACGGGCACCTGACTGGCAAGGAGGCAGAGAAGCTCCTGACAGAGAAGGGGAAGCCAGGGAGCTTTCTGGTGAGAGAGAGCCAGAGCAAACCAGGAGATTTTGTGCTGTCAGTGCTGACAAACGAGGAGAAGATGGAGACGGGGGATCGGAAACCACACGTCACCCACGTGATGATCCATTACCAGGTGGGAAATGTGGCATTCCTTCCCTCCTCCCCCTGCCATGGGTGGTGGGTTGGGTCCAACTGGGAGCCCTGTGGTCAGATCTCACCAGGCTTTTGGGATCTTCTCCCCCAGCTCGACGGGAAGTATGATGTGGGAGGAGGAGAGAGGTTTGACACGCTCACTGACCTGGTGGAGCACTATAAGAAAAACCCCATGGTGGAGAAATCTGGAGCTGTGGTTCACCTGAAGCAGGTAAGAGTTCCTCCAGCACATATTTGTTGGTTCCCTGGCCAGATCTGCCCCTGCTCTTTGACAGCTCCGTGAGCCTGAAACATCCTGCTGGCTCCTTGGCATCCTTGTCCAGGGTCACACTTGCCACCCTGACTTGAGGAATGGACCCAGCTCCTGCCAGTCCCCTCAGGGATTCAGGAACTGTTTTTTCAAGGATGAAAGTTCTCTGTCTTTCTGTTATTGAAAGGGATTTTTTTTTTATTCTGCCTTTCAGCCATTCAATGCCACGCGTATCAACGCAGCCAACATTGAAAACAGAGTGAAGGAGCTGAACAAAATGGCAGATCACAGTGAGAAGGCCAAGCAAGGGTTCTGGGAAGAGTTTGAGGTACAGGATTCTCCTGGGCTCTGTCCCACTTGTGCCTGTGGGTGAAGAACATCCTATCTGCATGGGTTTGTCGTGGTTTGCCAGCAACAGGGACCTCTTCTTAAATGGTGGAGTCACCATCCCTGGAGGCATTTAAAAGGCATTTGGACCTGGTCCTTGAGGACGTGGCTTGGCAGTTGACTGTGGTGTTAGTCAAATGTTGGACTGGATGAGCTTGGAGGTCTCTTCCAACCTAAACATTCTGTGATTCTCAACACTGTTGCCTCTTTCCCTGTTTTCTGTATTCAACTGAGTTTCTTCCTGGTCCTTTTTTCATTGCTTTTTCTCCGAGGCAGTTTCTCCTTCCTGAAACTGCTTACTTCTTGTTCCCTGCAGGGATTTCTGCCTCCTCCCCACATAAACTCTCTCACCAAGCTGCTTCTTGGCTCCTTTTCCCTTCCTGCCGGCGCTCCCTCCGCTCTTCTCGGCAGCAAGAAGCCAAGGGTTCTGTCAAAAGAGCCCTTCCTTTGCCTCTAACTCTCCTTACCTTACATTTTGTTCTTGTCTTCTCTGCTCCACAGATGCTGCAGCAGCAGGAGTGCAAACTCCTCTACCCCAGGAAGGAGGGACAACGACCAGAGAACAAGGCAAAGAATCGCTACAAGAACATCCTGCCCTGTAAGGAGGCACTCAGGGTTGGCTTGGGTTGGCTTGGGTTGGCTTGGGTTGGCTTGGGTTGCCTTGGGTTGCCTTGAATTGGCTTGGGTTGGCTTGTTTTGGTTTTTTTTCACCACAGTTTCTGGGCCTAGTTAACCCTGCAGAGTTTTCTGATCCTACTTGAGTTGGGACAGTTAATTCAGGGCTTTCTCCATCCCCTTTTTAACCCGGTTCTTCCCTTCTGCCTGGCCAACAACTGGTTAAACCCCTCTCCTCTGTGCTTTGAGGCCAAATCTGCTTCATATCTCAAGGCTGGGGGGCTTCTCTCTTCATTCTGGACTCTTCTCCTTCAGTTGACACCACCCGGGTGACACTCCGAGACGTAGACGAGAGCGTGCCGGGGTCGGACTACATCAATGCCAACTACATCAAGGTACTTGGGAAAGGGAAGGTGCCATCTGGGGACTGTCCCCAACCTGCTGTTATCTTTCTGGTGGGGAAATGCCCTCCTCATGAGGCAATGGTCTCTCAAGATGAATGTTTTTCACTGGGTCTAGGCCAAACATTGGGTTTTCCTACTGTATCCCAAAGGATCACTTCATTCTACCATGTTCTGTTTGCTCCTATTTAAGAGTTTATCCCAGTCCCCTCTTTTTCTTGCCTGTTCTGGAGATCCTGGGGGATTGACTCGGATCATGACTGTGTTCTCTGAGGTCAAATTATAATTGTCACCTGTGTGCAAAGAGCTGCTTGGAGCTGTATTTCCAGCAGGGCTGCTCTAGGCACTTAAGCACCAACCTTTGAGAAGTCCTCAGGGTGGTCTGAGAAGCCTTCAAGGTGGCTTTGCTCCCAGCCATGTCCACCTCCAACTTCTCCAGCTGCTTGCTGGCAGGAGGTGGGGATGCAGTAATGTGTATCACAGCAGCAGAAAGGTCCCTGGAGACAGCCAAGACGTTTTGCTGGCAACTCGAAGCTCCTGGTGAGGGTGGTTTGTGTCCATAGGTCTGAGTAGAGGGAAATCAGCTCCCTCAGAAAAATCCTGGGTGGCAATGTGGGATGATCCTAAAGGTGTTTTTCAGCCAAAAACAATTCTAGGAGTCCCTGGCTTTGCTGCAAGAAGTTCACTCAAGCAAATCTCAGTTCCTTACTCCAGTGTCATTGGTTTTTATTTTTATTTTTATTTTTATTTTTGTTTTTTAAATTTATTTTATTTTTATTTTTTAAATTTATTTTCTTTTTATTTAATTTTTTATTTATTTATTTTTTTTATTATTTTTATTTAACTTTAATTTTTAAAATTTATTTTAATGTTTTATTTTTATTATTTAATTTTATTTTTTATTTTATATTAATTGGGGTTTATTTTATTTTTATTTTATTTTATGTTTTTTTATTATTTTTTAATTTTTTTTTATTTTTATTTTTAATTATTATTTTATTTTTTCTCTCCCTTTCTCCTCAGAGCATCCCTGAAGATGGAAGGAACTCGGAGCACTGCAAGATCTACATAGCCACCCAGGGCTGCCTGCAGACAACAGTCAACGACTTCTGGGCCATGGTGTACCAGGAGAACAGTCACATCATTGTCATGACAACCAAGGAGGTGGAGCGGGGCAGGGTGAGCACTTGCAGGATGCTGTCCCCAAGCCTGCAAGTTACCTGCTGGGAGTCAAAAGTTTTGACTGGGAGTCCAAGTTGTCCCCAAGGAGCTTTCATTTCTCCTCTGTCCTCTCATGTCCCTTCAATTGATGAGGGAAAGGTTCTGCTTTGCCCTGCACTGCCAGGCTCCCCACGTCTGTGGCGTGTCCCTCAAAATGTCCCTCCTGAAAGCTCTGGGGGGGCTGCAGGGGACAGAGGAGCCTGGTGCTTGTCACAGCCAAGCTGGAGAGCCAGCTGGGGGACACGTTTGCAGAACGACTGTGAGAGGGACAAAAGGAGCTGTGCCAACCCCTCTGGGTGCCACCCGCCTGCACGTCTGATGACGAGTGGGTTGGTAGGAGCCAAGGAGCAAGAAGTCTGTGGAGGAGAGGAGCTCCCTGGGGCTGGCATGGGCAGTGAGGAGATGAAGGTCCTCCCACTCATCATCTGCCTTTTGTGCTGGCAAAGAGGAGATGGGCTGGAGGACAGGAGAGGGGGGATAGGCAGCCCCCTGGGTGGAAATTTGGCTCAGGAGGGAGACCCAGGGCCCAGAACTCAAGACCAAAGGAGGGAGATGCCCTGAGGGACCACATCCTTCATGGAGAAATGTCCCTTTGTGGTCCAGCCCTCCTTTGCAGGCCATGCCCTTGGGCTCTCCTTCCCACAGGGGTTACTGCCAACAATTGGGCTGTAGCAGCAGTCGGGGGGGTGGTTCCTCCCAACCCCCCCACTCACGGGTTGCTCTCTGGTGTTGCTGCAGAACAAATGTTTTCGCTACTGGCCAGACAAGGGCTGCACCAAGGACTACGGGGACATCTCTGTCAGCAACGTCAGCGAGAGGGAGGCCCAGGGCTACTACCTCCGGGAGCTGGAGATCCTGCGGCCTGCCCGGGTGAGACCTCTGCCCACCCTGCTCCCACCCCCAGGGAGGAGCTCGGCCTCCTCGGGTTGTCTGGGGTTTGGTTTTTTTTAAGAATTGAGTTGCATGAATTGTTCCATGTATAGCACTAATATGGGTGGGTTTATAGACAGAGAGAGCGTCGTAGAATGGTTGGGGTTGGAAGGGGATCATCTGGTTCCTTCTAGATGATCTGGTTCCAAGGGAACATCTGGTTCCAAGGGACCATCTAGATCCATCTAGATCCTCTGGTTCCATCTAAACCACCTATTTCTAAGACTATCTGGTTCCTTCTTGGTCCATTTAGATATGGTTCCATCTAAACCACCTTGTTCCAAGGGACCATCTAGATCCATCTAGATGATCTTGTTCCATCTGGACCATCTGGTTCTAAGGGACCATCTAGTTCCAACCCTCTACTCAGGCAGGGACACCACCCACTGGACCAGGTTGCTTCAATTAATATATACATATAAATATATAAGATTCTATAATTAATGTAATGGTCCTACTGCTTCACTTCTGGGACACTTTTCCCCATCTCTGGTAGGTGAAGCCTCCTGGAAGGGCTTTTCTGACAAGGTGGTGGTTCTCTGCTCCTTGCAGGATGAGTGCCCAAGGCTGGTGAAGCACTATCAGTATTTTAGTTGGCCAGACCACGGGGTGCCCAATGAACCTGGGGGGGTTCTGAGCTTTCTGGACCAAGTGAATCGGGCACAGAGAAGCATTCCAGACACGGGGCCCATCGTGGTGCACTGCAGGTAGGAGCTGGTGGGATGTCACAGAAATGTCTGGCTTCCCTTTTTTCCACTCATGAGCTGGTGGTGGGCAAGGGGGATGTGAGGACACCCATGGGACAATGCAGCCTGCTTCCAGAGCCTCAAAAACTTCCAGGGATGGGGCTCCTACCACCTCTCTGGGCAACCTGCACCAGTGTCTCACCACCCTCATGGTGAAGAACTTCCTAACTTCCAACCTAAATCTCCCCTCCTCTAGTTTGGCTGAAAACAGCCATCCCAACCCTGCCCAGGAAGGAGCAGGCTGGCAAATGAGTGATGGAGCTGAGCTGGCTAACTCTGGGGAATGTTTCCTCCTGCAGTGATTGATTTCTTTCTTTTTCTCTTCTCTTTCCAGTGCTGGAATAGGACGCACAGGCACCATCATAGTGATAGATATTCTGGTGGATATTATTCACAGGCAAGGTGTGCCTGGCTCTATGCCTCGTGCCTTTCACTGTTTGCTTTGCTCTGAGCAGTTCTGGGATCACCCTGTTCTTGAGCAAGAAGTTGGGATGGGATCTCCAAGCAGTGGGGATGGGATCTCCCAAGTACTGGGGATGGGATCCCTAAGCAGTAGGGATAGGATCTCCAAACAGTGGGAATGGGACCTCCAAGCAATGAGGATGGTATCCCAAAGCAGTGGGAATGGGATCTCCAAGCAGTGGGACCAGTAAGGGTAGAACTCCAGTAGCCCTTCTAGAAAGGAGCCACCAAGTCAAACTAATTCCCCTTCCCCTTGCCCCAAGCAAGCCAGCCCTGCCTCAGCCATTTTCAGTGTCCCTCCCCCCAAAAAAATAAATTGAAGAACAAACCAAATTTTTAAAAGATTTGAAAATCTCCCAGATGGAGAGATCCACCAAATCCCTTCCCTGACATTATGTTCAGCAAGATTCTGCTGAAAGCTTCCAACCTTGTCACGTGGTTTTCTCAACATTTTCGTGGCAGAACTGTTTTTGCTCAACATTTTCATAAGAGAACTGGTTTGTTTTTTGGTTTTTTGGTGTTGTTTTTTTTTCAACCTAACTCCCGCTGCCTAAACCCTGACCTTCTGGCTCTTGGGCAGGCTTGGACTGTGACATTGACATCCCCAAAACCATCCAGATGGTCCGCAGGCAGCGCTCAGGCATGGTGCAGACAGAGGCACAGTACAAGTTTGTTTACATGGCTGTCCAGCAGTACATCGAGGTGGAGCAGAAGAGGTTGGAAGAAGAACAGGTGAGTCCCTGGTTGGGTTTGGGGTGAAAAAAAAAAAAAAAAACACACACAAAAAAAAACCCCAGAACTTCCACCTTTTCCCTTCTACTGCCCTGGACACATTGGGAATAAACCCTCACCTGCTGCTCCCTCTTCAGGCTTTCTGTTGTGAGTGGGGGGTTATTCTCTTTGCTTTCTCTTGCAGAGGAATAAAAGGAAAGAGCGAGACTACTTGAATATTGGCTACTCCCCTCTGGAAAAAGGCAGAGCCAAAGGGCAGCCCCCCTCACCACGGGCCCAGTCTGTGTAAGCTGAATGTTCTTCTGCCAGGCTGAGAACTTCTGCTGCAGTAGAGAGCAAAAGCCCCATATTTACCCCCTTGCCAGCCTGCCTCTCCCATCCCTGAAACCTGGGAATGGCTAAAAAAGGAGAAGGTGCCCCCACCACACATCTTGGTGGTGGGATCCCTCCAAGCCCACCTTGCTTATGTCCTGCAGAAGCCACTTGGAACACGTTGAAGCCCAAGTTGGATGGGGCTTGGAGCAAGCTGGGCTGGCAGGAGGTCTCCCTGCCCATGGCAGGGGATGTGGACGTGGACTAGATGCTCTTTAAGGTCCCTCCCGACCCAATCTTGGATTTCATTTGGATGCCTTTGTACAAATTCCTTTAGTTCCCAGAGGGAGAGAAAGCAGGGTTGGGAATGGTGGGTTAACCCTGTGTTGTCTACAAGGGAAAAAGGGCAATGCTGGGGCATCACCTGCTTCCCCCCCAGGCTCTGGGAAAAACTGCAGAGCAGTGAAGCTCTTCCTGACAAAATTTTTGTTTCTTGCCAGGGCTGAGGATGATTCAGCTTCTGTCTATGAGAACCTGAACATCAAAAGCCCAAAGGGTTCAGGGATGAGTAACACGGGGAGATAAAGGAGCTGGAGGTGAGCTGTGCAGGTAGGAATGTTCCCCTGGTTGATCCCAGTGTCCCCACGTTGTGTTGACATCACCTTCATCCCAGCTCCTCTTCTGCTTGGCTCTCAGTAGCTTTGCTTGCCCTGGGGAAGGCAGTGATGGAGCTGGAAAATGTGGCTGTGGCCAAGGGGAAGGACATCTCCAGCATGGCCAGGGGTGGGGTGGTGGGAGATGGGCTTTTTGGATTGTTCTGCATTTGTCAGGCTGGGAACAGGGACTTCACTCCCTGCACTCAGCTCTGTACCCTTTTCCATGCACGTTTCTCCCCATTGCCAACCATTCCATCCTTTTCCCTTCTCGTTTTGGAATGCAGGTTTGTCAGCATTTACCTCCACCCTTTCCAAGTTCTGCCATCATGGACAATTTTTTTGCCTCTCTTGCCTTCCCCGAGCACCTTGGATATTCAGCAGCTGAGAGAGAGAAGCAAGCAGAGCCTTAAGAACATGCCTTGACCTAACTTATTCATCAGAAGGATCTCCTCCCCTTCTCCCCTCTATCCATAGGTTGCTATTTATGTGGAAGTGCCTCTGGACATTTCATTAGGGCTTCAAGGCTCAGTTTTCATTTGTTATTTGTGGGTTGTTTTGTTGATGGTTTGTTTGTTTGTTTTTTTAATTTAAGATTCTTATTTTTTACACACAAATTGTTCAAAGGAACAGAAATGACTTTGTGCTTAGGAGCTTGCCCAGGGCTGCCCACTGAGGGCGTTAGGAAGACCTTAGCACACTTGAATGTTTTCCTTAGGTCAATCATTTCTAAACTTTGAAGTGGTTTTAGACTCCAGCCTGGAGTCCCCTTGTTGCCTTGTGAGGGTGAGAAATAGAGAGCCCTGCCTAAACCTAACTATCTGCTCCTCTGGTCTTTCTTCTTCTCACCCTTCCCTCTGGCCATCCCACTTTTAGATTTCTATGCAACCCTCCTGGAGCCCCCTGAGCCACCCCTGCTGCTGTGGTCCAGCAGGTACAGTGTGTTTGTGTGTGTGTTTGTGTGTGTGTGTGTGTGCACCAGGGCTTCCCAGCAGGATGGAGACAGAGCTGAGCATCTCCCGTCCTCAGCTGGGTCTGAATGTTAAAATCTCACCCAGCTCTGGGTGCTGAGGAGCAGGAATCAGCTGTCAGCACTGTATGGGTGCTCCTCTGAGCTGAACCTCCTGAGCTGGGCCCCTCTAAGCTTGATGCAGCTCTGCTGTTACCTTGCTGCATGACCTCTTTTTATTTTTATTCCCTCCTGCAACTCGGCGAGTGTTGTATCTGCTGAGCAGGGGTGTTGTAGGTGTGTTTGTGACCTGAGCAGCACCCCAAAGATGAGTGTGTCTCACTGTGTGGAGCCTTCCAGCTCTGTGCAGAAGCCCTGACTTGTGACTGCCAATGCTTCCCACTCTGCCAGCCCTGCAAATGGTCCTGCAGGAGAGGATCTCAGACCCACTGAGGTCTGAAGGTGAGCTCTGTGGACAAGCTTTGGGGCTGAGTGCCAGTGCCTGGACCTCCAGAGCGTGCCTGGGGCTGATACTGAGGTCCTCTGAGGTCTCTGGGGTGGACTCATTGCTGGCATGGTTGGGGTGTTTGTGGCTGGAGTGGTGGCTCCAAGGGTTGAGCAGGAAGGTTTGAACAAAAGCACAATCATGCCTTGATTGTATCTCCTGGCTGGTCTTTCTGGTCCCTTGCTGCAGGGACAGGAGAACTGTTTCTTTTTATTGCACTTTTAATAAATGTTGAATATTCTCAAAGCTGCTTTTATGATTACAATTGTTATTATTAATGTTGTTTTCCTCCGTTTGGTTTTAAACAATTTGCTTTTGGGGAAAGCAGGTGACAGCTGAATGTCTCCCAGGGCCAAATGGTGCTGTTCTGGGTCCAATTTTCACTTATTTTGCATCTTCATTTTGCCTAGACATGGGTGTGAAGGTTCAGCTAAACATCCCACCTTTGTTTCCAAGAGAAGTGGGGGGGGATGCAGTGGGACAGTTGGAACTGTGAGAACATCTCAGTGGCCTGTTTCTCACTCTAACAGTTTTTAAGAGGCTGAAGATGTTGTGTCCCTCTCCCTTACCCTTAGATCTCCTCAGCAGGAGTTGAATGGGAACAGAGATGGAATGACTGAAAAAAGCCAGTGGAAAGCACTTCATCTCTGCTGGTGCTGGGCTTAGCACTGTGGGTGAACTGGGAGTGCTTTCTCTGCCTTAAACCTTGGCCAGTGAGGTTTTTTTACTGGAATACACTTAATTTGGGGCAGTCTGGCTACCCTATCAGTGGCAAGCAGTAGGGGGGGGGGAAAGGCCAGAATGATTCAAGTGAGAATCCCTGTCAAGCCCAGAGGTTGGCAGGAGCTGTGGCAGTGCCTGGAGCAGTTTCTGCAGCCAGGTGGCTGGCACAGATAGCACCAGCAACCCCAAATCTCTGTTGCAGATACAGCCCAGGCAGTCACCTCCCACTGAAGTTTTGCATAGCAACAGACCCGAGTTATTTCTGCTGTTCCTTCAGCCTTTTCCATTTCAAAGTGGGTTTTCTGCAAAGTGAGACTGGCAGCATCTTTCCTCCAGCTGGGAAGAAGCCAAAGGATGAGCAGTGGATGCAGCTTCTCATTTTGCAGGTCAAACCAGGCACGTGCAGGGAATTTGCGCCAGGGCCACCACCACCACCCCAGGCAGCAGGGAGTAAGGATTTCCAGGAGAAAGGATTTCCAGGAGAAAACTCTCCAGCCCTTCCACAACACGGGCTTGAGTGCAGGCACAGCACCAGGGGCTGGGAATGCTGCTGGACTGGGGGTTGCCAAGCAGACACCTCCAAGTAAGAAAAAAGGGGAAAGTGGAGTAATTGCCACGAGGTGACACCTTGCATTGTATAAAAGATAATTTAATAACATACACGTGTGGGACTTGCATACAATACTGACATCCATGTGCTTGAATAGAAAAGATTTCATTGTAAGCTGCCTTCATCACGAAGACTTGTGTTAATCACTGTCAGAAGATCACTGCATTAAATAAAAACAGGGTGTAAGCAACTGGCCTGTGTCTTAACACTGACACATTTTCAGATGAGGAGGGTCAAGGTGTCAAAAGGCAGAATTTCTGGTTTTGAGGCAGCACTTTGCCTGTGAGAAGCATGAATGGAGGTTTGCTGGTGGAGTCCCTTGAGGGGTGGGCTTGTCGTGCCATGGCAGAGGGCTAACAGAGCTCACCTCTCTCTCCCAAAATCACTTTCCAGGTAGGGATGAGTGATTTCTCAGCATCTTCTTAGGAAAAACCGAGTCGGACAGCTGGGGTGTCCTGGTGGGTGTTGTCAGCAGGAGGCAGCATCTGCAGCTCCAACATGGAGTTGGGTTTATTCTCATCTGCTGGCTTTCCCCTCCCAATCCCAACTCCTTTTAGGAATAATCATCTAGGTCCTTCCGTTTGCAACAAACGAGCCCTTTATTCCCTAAGGGAGGGAGAGGAACATCATCTGCTCTCAGTGCCAGCCAAGACAGCACAGGGCCGGGGGGTCTTGCTCCTGAGGTTGTGGTTTCACACCGTGGGAGGGGTTGGATGGGACCTCTGGAGATCATCACCTCCAACCCTCTTGCCAGGGCAGGTTCCCCTAGAGCAGGTCACACAGGATGGCAACCAGGCTGGGTGTTGAATGCCTCCAGAGACTGAGTTTCCAAGCGAGATCCCATGGAGAGCTCGGCAGCAGGATGCTGAGCTGGCCTGGAGGCATCTCGGGAGCATTTTTTTTTATTTTTTTTTTTTGGCAGAGCTCCTGGAGGTGGATGTGTGTGTGTGTGTGAGCCCCGAGGGTGGGGAGGGGGCCAGGGGTTCTGCCAGCAGCCCCAGGAATGGCAGCAGGACCTGCTCCTGCCTCCCCCCCACGCCCGGGGGGGAGCTGCTTAGGGGAAGGGGAGCGGTGTGATGGGTGCTGCTGGGCTGGTGGGTTTGGGGGGGAGGTACTCGGGCCTGCTGATGGCCACAGTCCTGGTGAAGCAGCGGAGGTTGCCCGTTTTCAAGGCACACTGGACCGGCCAGAGGATGATGCAGAAGAGGATGATGATCAGGGCAGAGAGGAGGACGATGCGTTTCCAATCGTCGCACATATCGCAGCGGGACAACCTCCCAGCCAAGCCCCTCGGAGGGGCCTCTGGGCTTTCTGGCTTGCTCATGGCCACGTCGATGGAGATACAGGAGTCTGGGTTCTCAGGGTCATCGGAGGACTGGCGGCAGCAGAGTTTGGTGCCTTCCATCCAGAGGACTTTCTCCTGCTGCAGTTCGGGGGGCAGCGTGGCGAGGAGCTCCTTGCTGGTCTGGAGGGCTGGAGCACCTTCCAGGGGGATGTTGGTCAGCTGCCTGCAAAAGGGACATGGGAGCTGGTCCTCTGGGTGGTTTGGGGGCAGCCCCGTGCTCAGGCGAGCCACGCACTCCAGGCAGAACACGTGGGAGCACTGGAGGAGCTTGGGTGTCTTGAAGGTGTTGTCGTAGGTGTTGAAGCAGATGGAACACTCCACGGGAGATGTTGGCTTGGGAGAGGTTGGGTTGGGAGAGCCTGGCTTGTCAGTTGGGGATCTGGCCTTCCTCTTGCCATCTCCTGGGGAGGTGACAACGATGGGGCTGATGGGGATGGGGATTTCACTTGGAGATGAAGGGACTGGGCTGGTCGGAGAGTCTGGGGTGCTGGAGTGCCACAGCTGGGTGAAGCACGACATGATGGAGCCCGAGGAAACAAACAGAGCCCTGGGAGACTCTAGAAGAGAAGAAAAACCACAGTCTTCATATTAGACAATGGGAACACACCCGTCACCAGAGTTCTACCCCTTAGAAGGAACAAAGAGCAAGTTCATGGCTTCCACTGCATCCTGAGCCTGGAACAGATCCCTGCTAGAGGTGAGAATGACACAGGTAGCCTGTTGGAAGCTGAGTACCAAAGGTGGTGGTAAACATCCTGCAAAGAAGCAAGCAGCCAGCAGAGCTCCACCATCCAGCCCAAGCCTTTTGCCCAGAACCACCATGGCATGACAGATGGGTACAGTCTTTCCCCACACGTCCCCATCTTGGGGCAGGAAAAAAAAAAACGCCACAACACAAACCTACCCCAGCTGGTGCTCCCCTGAACAGGGAGGAGAGCAGAAGACTCCATGAGGTCTTGTAGGGACCTCTCTATGGCAGTCTATTAGTCTGGGAGAGGCCCTCAGATATTATGGTGGCAGCATGAGCAAGGCCTAAGAGACAGATAACACTGTTCAGTTGGGGAGGAAACAAGGGGGATCAGTTTGGGTTTGGTGGGCTCAGAGCTTGGTGCCTTGAACCCTGGCCAAGCATCACCCCGTGATCCTGCCTGGTTTTGCCTGTCCACGGGGGGATCTGGACTCCCTCCTGCCCCAGGAGAACCCAAGGAAGGTGAGGAAATGCTGTGATGGTGCAAAGTTGGTTCCATCCCAAGCAGCACAAGCAGCATCCCTGTCCTGTCAGCGTGACACAGCAAGAAAAGCCACGTTGGAGGACAAAGCCTTGGTGCCAGGGACGTTCTCCATCGTTTCCTTGTTGCCTGGAGCTCCCCTGACCTCAACCCTGGAGGAGGGCCAGCATGGCCCCAACCTCCCCAGGTGCTTTTCTGCTCTCTTGTGCTGTGCAAACAGCTGAATGGCTGAAACCCAACTTCCAGCAAATTGCTTTCCAACTGACTCCAACCTTTTCATCAACCAAAAGATCACCTTCAGCGCCAGCTCTCCAAAGCTGGACACTCAGCTTCACCTCTGGGCTGATATCCAGACAGATGACTTTCCAGCTATTGAGGACCTTTGCCTGCAAGCAAGTAGTTGACTGGAGGAAATTCTCTGATGCTCCGTGCCGGGGGAACATTTTTTTTAGGCTGTGTCACCCAACTCGCCAGGCTTGATTCTTTCTGCTGGGAGATGGACGGATGACAAGCCAGCAATGTTCAGATGGCTGCTGTAATTATAGGTCTGCAGCCAGTCCCCTGGTGCCTCAGCAGCACGGGCTGCAAGCTCCACATCTTGCTGTGAAAGGCTGAATATTCCTCACGTTGCACCATTTAAAAGTTCTCTTTTCTTTAAGACTGAAGCATTCTGCCTTCTCCTATAGCAGCCGGCTTTGCCAGGGCTGACACCAGCTTTAAGGACTTTCTTTTCCCTTTCTGATTCTAAATAAAGACATTTTCATGAAGCTTCTCCTCAAGTTTTATTTTAGTCACAGACTATCTGCACTTTTCAGTGAATTTTACTCTTGTTGGGGTTTTTTTTTACTGCTTTTTCTTCTGGCTACGGCTCGCCACGCATTTTTTAGCACAATCTGGCAGAAGCTGACGAATGACAAATCCAAGCCTGAACTGGCAGAGAAATGAGGGAACCCCCTGGTTTGTTTTCTGCTTAAATCTTGGAGTTTGCAGAGCTCCAACCCATCCACCTGAGCCTTAACACCCGGGTGTTTGCCAGGAACCAGGAGCAGCGAAGGGGGTGGCAGGAGGTAACCTGGCAGCCTTTGCTTACGCAAACTCTGATTTCATAACCTGGGTAGGAAAAAAAAAAAAAAAAAAAAAAAAAACGAGAGCTACAGTAGTATCTGGATTGTAAACTTGAGGAAGTTTACTCACACCTGGTGCATTTCAGTGGAGATAAAAGCTTTTCCCCGCTCTCTCCCTTCGCTGAAGGTGACGGTGACACTGCAGGCGCTTGTTGGTTTTCATAAATTTAGAGTCTGTTCAATTTTTTTTTTTTTTTCAGCATTTGGGTGCTCTGTGGCACCTCGAGCAGGCATGACACAGGGGGCTGCCTTAAACTGGGAGGCTGTGAAAAGCAGGATGCAGAGCCAAGAGAGGGAAAGATGGGTTTAGTTCCTACTCTGCCGGGCAGGTCAGCCACTGCCTGCTCCTTGGGGTCTCTTGCTGTAGAAGTGATGCTCAGGAAGTTAAAATTGGAGTTGGGCAGAAGGTAACAAGGAAAAAAAAAAATTCCTCCTGGGCACTGCTGCTGACCCAGACCCACAGCCAGTGGGTAAGGCTGGAGAGCCCCAGTGCAGTGTGCATCTCAACAAAATCAGGTGTTGGGTTTGTTTTTTCTGTTATTTCTTGAGGGTCTGTTTTTTTCTTGGGGGGTTTCTTTGGTTGTTTTTTACATACACTATATATTTATTTTTAACAGAAGAAAATACCTGCAGCTGTTCAGACCTCCCTGGTCTCCCTGCATTTCCTCCAGCCCTATTTACCTTGCCTTCCCAGAAACTTTGGGAACACCAATAAATACCCATTCCGGAAAGACGCATAAACTCAGATTTAAAACTAAGTAGTTAAATATTTTTTCCTTCCCAACAAGCTCTAGAAAACTTCTTTCCACACCATAAAACCAAAGAGAACATCCAGTTAAGACAGTGGCCAGCACTGGTCACCAGTATAAGTCCCTAGTGGTATCTTTAACTCCGAGCAACTGAATACACAGCAAGTTAAGAGGTGTAGAGCAGATTAAAGTCTATAAATACCTGTTCAGAGTGCTGGTTAGAAGGTGAAAAGCATGTTCTGGGGTCTTGATATCTATCCCTGAAGAGTCTTCTCTCCAGAGGATAGTCTCAAGCTCAGGCTCTTTGGGGTTTCTAAGCCACCTCCTGGTATCCCAGCTCCCCGGCAGCTTCCCGAGTTGTTTCCAAGCACGGGCTGGTGAGAGAAGTAACTTCTAACAGCTCCCCAGGTCCGAGTGGCCCCGCTGCTGTAATTCAAGGATCTTTTATACCTTCCTGGCTGGAGGTGACTTACCTGCTCCACCTGCCTTTCCCCATCCCCACTGAATCACTCCCGTGGCTGCGAGCGCTCCCGCTCGGGCCGGTTCCCGTGACAAACAGGACGGGCTGGAATGCTCCTGATAAGGGGCTGCTGCCCAGGACACCCCAGTGCCTGCCCTCAGGAAGCAATAGGAGAAATGTTTATCCCTTCATCTTCTTCTGCACCAGCAAGGGCTGCCTGCTTTCGGGTCTATTCTCCCTGTTTTTTCAGTGGTTTTAATGGTTTTCGGTCATTTTTTTTAGAACTGGGTCCAGTTTGTGGAGGTGGAGTGGCAGCAAAGCTTCCAGAGCAAGCCTGAAAATGGGAATTATTAAGGAGAAATGATCTGAAAGTGCCTCCAACTAAAAGCAGAACCAAGGTGCTGACAGTCAAATTTCTTGTTACTGGTTGAGGCAGAATAAAAAAAAAATAAAAATAAAAAAAAATCAATTGTTGCATTAGAAAAATCTGGAGTAAGTTTTGGTTATAAATTAAGTGAACCACTCTGCTTCAAGCTCAAGTAGAATCAGTCAAAAGAATACTGTATGGATTGTCACAGAGAAGGAATTTCATTCTTTGAAGCTTTTGCTAGTCAGAGAAATAGCTTTTGACCTGCAAACCCTTTCTGGTTCAGAGAATATCAGTCCATGAGCCAGAACAAAAAAGAACAAATAAATCTACACTCAGGTGCAGATAAGGGAATAAGTGTAGGTGGGTGTATTGGGGGGAAATAACAAACATTCAAAATTTATTCTAGTTATTATTTGTGGCAAATGCTACTTTTCTTTGTGTGTTAAAAAAAAAAAACCCAAGCAAACCAACCAAGATGGTCTCTGGGTTTTTTTTTTCTGGGATAGAGTCAGAAAATCCTAGAGTCATGGAATTGCTTTGGTTGGAAAAGACCCTTAAGATCATCAATGCAACTAAATCCCTTCTTAAAAAAAATAAATGGTTGAGAAATTTCCCTCTAAAGTGCATGGAGCTGTATTTGTCCTTGGGACAGGGAAGTGCCTAAACCCTCAGACGTTAGTGGCAGGCAGTTACAACTGGCTTTGATTTCCACATTCCTCTGCTCCAGGTGAGCTCAAATCCCAAAGGAAGCTTTGAGAAATAACAGAAGCATTTTGAAATTACCCCAGAGTTTGAAATCAGGTTTAGGATTCAAATTTATCAGGGTCACCTGATCCCTCCAGAGCTGGAAGTATCCAGCAGCCTTCCTCCAGCGGCTTCGCGAGGAGCTCCATGGGTGACTCTGGAAGACCAACACCAGGATGGAGAAGGCAGGGAAAGGATTTTACTGAGCTTCTACCTGGGGGTACAAGCAGGGGAACACCATCCCAGAGCACTCCCCCACCTATTTATGTGGATGCTGGGGGATGAGCCAGGCTGGAAGCAGAGAGCTGACAAAGCAGGATCCTGGATGCAAATCAGAGTTTTAAAAGTCTTGCTCACTTAGTCACTTGCTTTGGGCTCAAAATGAATGCCATTTGCAGCACACTGAGGAGCTAAATTCCTTAGTCCTGGGGCTAGCGGGGACCCTCTCTCCTGGTGGCCACTGATTGGAGCATCTCCTGGAGTATCACTGATTCCCTCTGCTCATGCTCCAGAACATTTAAAGCCCTTGATCCACGAACAGCCCCAGGGGCACTGGACACCACCAGCTGCAGATCACCACCAGGACAGAGTTTGGGTGTTTCTGGGGCTGCTTTCCCCCCCCCATCTCAAGGTGATTGCTGCTGGAGCCCAAGCTGAGCACCCAGAGCCTGGGGCAAGTTGGGCTACCCCACCCTGTGCCCAGAGCTGGCAGCAGGTTGGGAGGATGAGCAGGGTTTGGGAGGAGGCTGCCTGGCTGCTATTTTTGTCCTGGGTTTGGAGGGATGGATGGGATGTGGCAGGAGCTGCAGGTGATGTTGGGAGGATCCCAAAGGGTTGGGAGCAGCTGGCTGTGGGAGCACGTGCTCTCAGGGTGGCCCTGAAAGGAACAGGGCTACCAAGAAGCAGCAGTTACTTTATTAACAATGGGTTTTCCTCAACCTTGCATTGTCAACACACATCTCAGGTGCTTCTCGAAGGCATTCTCCGTGTGCAGGTGTTGGGGTACACCAAAACCAGCCAGAAAATACTCGTTCTAAATTGGTATTTTTTAATTTTTTTTTTTTTTTTTTGCTAAGCCATGCAGGAGTTAAGCCAATGTGACTGGAACACTGGGGTGAGGTGTAGGACCTCACTTTCCATGGACTTCAGTGGCTCGTTTCCTAAACAAACAAATCAATAGAAAATCAGAAAGAAATTAATAATAATTAATAAGGAGAAGAATTGCAAGCCTGCTGATTTGGTCATAGCCTTTGCCTGGGTTGTGCATTTGGTTGGGAATGCTGGGAGCAATGGGTGCTGCCCAGGCTGGTCCCAGTGGATCCAACCAGAACCTGGTGCAAGGTCCCACCTGCAGCCAGGAACTGTGATTGGAACATGAAGTGATCCCACCCACCCATCACCTCTCCTCATTTCAGCATCAGCAGCCATCACCCCCTGCTCCAGGACTCTGGGGGAAGAGATGAGATCTTCTCAAGGGTATGTATGCTTTTGGGGGGGGGATTTAGGAAAGTTTGTAATGAAAAAAATGAGGTTGTTTTCTTGGCTTGGCTTTATCTCCACCACTGTCCAAGGATCTCTTTGAATTCTCTGTTAGTTCATCTCAGTGGCTAAACTCAAGTTCTTACAGATAGGTGGAAAAAAAAATAGGGAAATCAAAACTCACGAGGCAGTGAGCAGCAAACTTCCTCTGAGCTTTCTCTCCTTCCATCCAAGACTACTTAATTTCTCATTATCATGTACCACTTAGCACATCTAGGGGTGCTACCTTTTAGTTCATGGTTTTGATATTTTTTACACCCCAAGGGGAGCTCTGGAAAGCTTTTGGTGCTGGGAGAAGCTGCTACGAGAGCACAAAGGTATCGAGAGCCAAACTGTTTTGGACCCAGACTTTGCCGGGCAAAACTCCAACTGGTGCAGTGTTATCCCTGTCTCTACTGGGTTCGTGGAGCTGCACCTCACTTTGAAGGGAAAAATAAGAACAAGGGAAAAATAAGAACAAGGGAAAAACAAATCTGTGGCTTAGGATGGGATGTGCTGGTTTGAACTGGGTGAGAACAAGCCTGTGTAAATGAAACACCCTCATGCAGCACAGAATAGCAACCTGCAGGGTTAAATGCTTAGGGCAGAAGGATGCTGCTCAGCCTGTGTTCCCTGCTAGCTCACACATTCACCTGCCTGCTCCTGAAATCCAGAGAAAAATCTACACACACACACACACACACAACCCCCCTGGGCCTCTGTGGTTTTGGGCACGGGTTCAGCGTGGGAGCTGAGCTCTCCACCTTGTTATCAGCTGCTCATCAGAGGCAGAAGAAGTGGTGGGACCTGGTTCTGCCTGAGTTTTCTTGGCAAGCAATTCCTTGGCCTGGAGCTAGCATTGCTTTTTTGCTCCTCCAGCCTTCCTCGGGGTCGGGAGGAAGGATGCTCCGGGGTGGTAAACAGCACCATTAAATGATGTTTCCCATCCTACCTCACGGAGCTCTTTTATTTGTCTGGCTTCACGTGTGGCTCACTGCCTGCCCAGGTGTGTTCTCTGGGAAGTCTTATCATCCCTGCAGTAGTTTGCACCCAGGGCTAGACGGGGCTATTTACATTCCAAAATATCTATTATGTCCTGTCAGGAAAGAGGAGCCTCAGTGAGTCACCAGATAAGCTAGCTGAGAACTCACTGTGGGATCCTTTTAGTGTAATTATATTTTATCCTCCTCTAACTGTATCAGACAATCTCAAGACACTTCACAGACACGGTGAACTGAGCCTTCCAGTAATGTCTGCTGAGGGCAGGAGCTCATTTTACAGCTGGGGAAGTTTTATGGTGCATTGAGAAATGGTGACGTGACCTCTGTGGAAGCAGCAGTGCCTGGAAAAGCTGTGGCCTTGTGCCTCTTGGAAGTGTTGAAGGCAAGGCTGGGATAGGGCTTGGAGCAACCTGGTGGGGAGGTGTCCCTGCCCATGGCATGGGGTTGGAATAAGGTGATTGTTAAGGTCCCTTCCACTTGGAACCATTCCATGATTCTATGACTTGCCAGAGCTGGGAGAGAAGATTTGAACCAGGCAGTGGGGTGGGAAACACATCTTGGTGCAAACGGAGAGAAAAACTGCTCCTCTCAGAGCCCCAGATTGAATCTGCCCTCTGAGGACACTCAGCTTTACTCCAAACCCCTGGAGTTCCAGGTCCAGGTCCACTTGGGATCCAACTGCACCACTCTGCACTTCCTGTAGTCCCCAGGGAAGCACCAGGATTAAATAATGGTTACAAGGCAGAGAGGCAACAGAGCAATTTTCCTGATCCTCTTCTGTAACTCATGTGGCTGTGACTCTTCAGCAGCTCCAGGCTGGATGATTCAGCCACTCGTGGTGAGATTCAGGAATAGCAAGAATAGCATCCATTCCCTGGATGTGAGGTCAGCCCTTTTTTTTTTTCTTTCTTTTTTTTTTTCTTTTTCCCAGCCCATTATTTTTGAAGGAGTAAGTGACTTGGACCAATGGCTAAACTGTGCTTCCCTAAATCATCAGTGATCCATGATGCCATGCCCAGGAGCCTGCTGGCTTTCCAGATCTTTTTGTTGCTTCTGTAGTGGCTTTGCAAGGAAAGTTTGGTATAGAGAGCCACAACCAGTGGCTCAAAGAAGAGGAAATCACAGCAGAGTTGAGGTCCTGGCCAAGAGATCACTGAGGGTGGCATTTCTCTCCTCAGTTGGTACCTGCAATGTGGCCCATCAAAGGGATGCACCTACTTGAAGGCTTGGCAGATGTTCCCAAGACCTTCAGCTCCTTTTGGCTCTGTAAGTGGCTCGGGTGGAGCTGGAGCTGAGCTGGAGTTCAGGGCCACCTGCCTGGCAACCAAACTCTCCTGGCACAGCAACAGGATGATCTTCCATGGACCTGGAAGGTTGCTGCAGTTGTCAGACCTGGAATAAGGTGCCCAGAGGCAGCTGGAGTTGCTGGGGAGGGAGCAGGACAGGAGGAGCTGGCAGGAGAAGCAAGGTGAAGGGCAATGTTCCCAAGCTCTCCCCAGCACACTGGTAATTGCTCTGATGCTTCTCCCACAGAGGTCATGTTCCAGCAGCCTTACTCACTTCCCGACCCGGTGTGGGGAGGTGATGGACTTGGGAAATGGGCTGTGATGTCAGAGCTGAGCAGGGAACATCTGCAGGGACACCTTGCTTCTCCTCTCTGATGACTTTTCCTTCTGGAACAAGCCACCTGCTGGCTAAATCCTCCCCTGCTGTCCAGGATGGGTGTCTCACCCTGCCACAGGGGTTGTGCGTGCTCACCAGAGCTGGGAAGGGGTTGTTGGGGTGCTGATGGGTCTGAGCAGGGAGATTTTCTGGTCCACCAGACCTGAATTCCAGTGTCTGGTCACAGGTCACTACAGAAAGGACCTGGTGGTGGTGGTGATGGGGGACAGACACCCCCGGGAGCTCTCTACCAACACTGATCTTTTCAGGTTACAAAGAGCACATTCTGAGTTGATTCCTTTGGCTTTCTTCACCCTCAGGAATTCAGCAGCTTGAGAAGGATCAGGTGGCTGACACATCTTCTCAGACACCTCTAAGGTCAAGCCTGACCCCAAGCTTTCTAGTTCTGTGTCACATTCTCCCCACCCCCAGGATGAACCACCAGCCTTTCCTCTCTTATCCCCACAGACACCATCCCCCAGTCCCAATGGATCACCTGAGAAATCCCTCCCTTCTCCAGCACGTCCAGTGGAGCAAGCAGTGTGGTGACCTCTGTGATGTCCAGCAGGGAGAAGGACACCAGCACAACTTGGGCTCAGTGCCACTGGGTACTCCACCTTCTCTCTCCTCCCCTTTCCCATCCCAGAAACTCATTAGCCCTGAGCCATAAAACTTGGCATTAGGGAAGTGAGTTTTACCTTTCCTTTTTTTTTTTTTTTTTTTTTTTTTTTTTTTTTTTTTTTTTTTTTTTTTTTTTTTTTTTTTTTTTTTCTTTTTTTTTTTAATCTTTCTCTAAAGCCCCAGAGAGAAATTATTCCCTCTTTGAATCATAGAATTAGCCCTCTGCTCCCCCACCATAGAAATGATGGATGTGATGAATAAACTCAGGATGTGCCCTGGTAGCTGTCCTTTCAACTCTGATCACTTTATATTCCTCTTTGTCTCTATTTGCTTTGCATCCCTTGAGTTTCTGAAGTGTTGCTCTCCTCCAGGCAGTGCTTGTTTCAGGGCTGACCCTTCAGTTATGCCTGATGCATAATGGGTTTAGTTCTTGTGATTATATCTGCAGTTGGGTGTCCATTTGTGTTAGCAGCACATACAACTAATAATTCACCTGCTTAGGAGAGTGTGGGGTGGTACCCCTGATGTGAGCCTGGCTGCAGGTACAGTAAGAAAAATATCTTGGTGAGAGAGATCTTCAGTCCATCCTGAAGAGAGCAAATTTCTGCTTCAGTCCTAAATAATGTGGTGGGACAAGAATACAAAACGTAGCCCAGGTGAGTTTGTAAATACATGAGGAGATGCAGGGATGCAAACTGAGTTCCTCTAAGATAAGGCCAAGTGAAAAGCTGTCAGTCTTGGCACGAGGGTAAAATGTCCTTCTAGTGGCATCAGATGAATTAGCACCATTACCCTTAGATGAAGATATAAAAAGAACATAAGGATGTTCCTTGTGCCTTCACAGAAGCTTAATTTATAACTTCATCCCTGGGTGTCCTGGGATGAATCCTGGGATCCTGACATATGGACCTGAGCTGGAGAGCCACTCTGCATCCCAGCAAGAGACATCATTTCAGTTAATGATGCAAAGGGAAAGTGCAGTCATGGGTGATGCCCTTTTGATACATTTCCACCCTTTTCCATATACATCTTTCTGATGCTGTTTTAACAGAGCAGGACAGGAGAGCCCTTTTTCAGCTCTCAGGCACCTGGTGGTCACTCTAGGGACAGTCAGAGCCACAACCGCTGCTGTTTGGTAAGAGTGTTCCTAGGGACAGCAAAACTAGGGGGGTAACTCACCAGATCCTCAGGGGATACAAGTGGGTTGTAGCCCACCACAGGCTCCAGATGATGCACTCTGTATCCTTTCCTCAGCAGAGCACTGGCATCTTTTAGTGCTGCCATAACAGCGATTTTCCAGGGTAATTCTGGATGGGAACCCTGTCCAGGTGTGGACTCTGTGTCCTGGGACAGATGCAGTAGGAACTTGGAAGAGGGTTGTGGGGTTTGGCCCCCTACAAAATCCATAGTGTGATACAACAGTGAGGAACAGTGCAGGTTTTGTACTCAGAGTGCAAACTATTTCCCACCTGCATATCATACAGATATTAACTCTGCTTTACCTATGAAATGCAAATGTTTGTGGGTTGTTTTGTTTTGGTTTTTTTCCACACTCACTTCCTTGAAGCCTAAGCCTGTTGCTGAATAACACCCATTTACAGCCAGTTCAGTGGGAAAGGAGGATGCTCAGCAGCTCCTGGGACCAGCCCTTTGGCTCTCAGACAAATGCAGCATCATGTCCTGCCCCTCCTGAAAAACTACACTCCAAGGATGACATCTTCTACAGTTAACATGGAGCTGCTGCACGTTCTCTGTCAAAATCCTCTGTCTGGTTAGCAAGCTGACAGATTAGGTTGTGGATCTGAGCTAGCAAAGCCTCAGAGACCTGATTCTGAATTCAGCTTTTGAGGACACGACGAGGACACCTTAGAGACTTCCCTTCCCTGTCACAACCATCAGTGCCAGTATTGAAGCTCACCTGTTTAACTGGGGTGGTTTTGTTGAAGGGAACTAGCAGAACAGAGCTGCTGCTTGGATTTATGCCAGGGCAGGGCTGGTCTCCAGCCTTCCTGCAGTTCCTTTGTGCTGCAGGTTTCCCATCGTTTTGGCACCTCCTCCCAGGTACAGAATGATCCAGGCAACATCCCCCTGGAAGGTCAACATATGGGTTTAGTTAGTCCTCAGGTAACTAGTTCTCAGTGATCAGAGCATGAAGTGAGAAAACTGCTGCTCTGGAGGGGCTTTGATGTATTTTTAATGTCTCTAATGCAGCCAGAGAGTGTTTTAGCAATGGATGTGATATTCCCAGCTAAACTCATCGTGTACCAATTTGCTTCCTCTAAGTGCAGCCCTAAATGGTTGTGGAATCAACATGGAATAAATAATTAGCTTTCTCTAATCCTTCTTGCCACCCTTGCTAATGATCAATATTTATGATATCAAATGATTTTTTTTTTCATCAAGCTTCCCTGGGTCTCCTGAGTGCCTTTTCCACATCTCGTGCTTTGTGACCTGTCAGCAGCCTGAGTTAGGCAGAACACAGCTTCCACTGGGGAAATAAATCTTGGCTATGATGCAGGTGTCAGGAAGGATCCAGTGTCTGTTAGAAAAGGGCTTTTGATCAAAACTGACATCAGGGAGACAGAGATGAGGGGAAAAAACCCAAGCCTAGGGAGGGGAATGACAATGGTGGGGAAAAAGGGGGAGACTGAAGGATGCGTCTGGTGCTTTGCAGATTTGTGAGATGCTCTACAAATTCCTCAGCTCTGTGGCATAACAAATGTCTCAGCCCTCCATAAAACAGTTCTTGAAAGTGGGGCTTGGATGCTAAAGGGGTTGGTTCATGTTTCCAGTGCTGGATATACTGGTCAGGCTAAAGGGCTGCTCAGTCCAGAGTGTACCTTTGCACACAGATAAGGAGACACAAACATTTAAAAAGCTCTAGAAGCAATTGTTATTTTCTTCCCTGCTATTAAGTGGGATAATAGCAGCAGCTTTGGGAGTTGCAATTTACATGAAATGTAGCTTTTCTCACACCCAAACACAAGCTGATACCACAATGACTTCCCTTTACAGAAGGAAAGTTAAATACTGCCAGGTATGGCACTTCTGAAGGGAGGGGAGAATTTGGGGCTTCAGTTTCTCAACCATAAGGGAGATTTGTCTTTCCATTTCCTGCTTTTTTTTTTTTTTTTTGCCATTTTCTAGAACCGAGAATTCAATTTTTCTGCTTTTTATTTTGTGCATCATTCATATTTATTTGAAATGTCCTTGAGACAGCTCAAACGACACAGAGCTGCTTTTCTCCCCCACCAACCCCTGCTCTTTTTTCATGTCCCCGAAGCAGGGTGATCACAATGCTGCCCTGGCTGGAAGAATTACAGCCTGCCACGTCATAAAAAGAAACTCTGGTTGCCTATCAGTGGGAGAGCTGGTGCTGCACCACTTCCAAAACCAAAAAGACTTTGAAAGACAGATGAAACATTGACCACACAGCCAGGTCATCTCCGTGGTTTTTCTTTAAACCATGGAGCATCCTACCCAGGCTTGTTATTAGTAACAGAGAGTGAGTGCAGGAGGTTTTCATTTTGGACCTCAGAGGTGCTGTAAGACCCACAGAAAGCCTTGGCTTGTGTCAGGGTTTGACACTGGCCTGGCAATTAAACCAAACAACAGATTTTTCTATGAATCCCCCTCTCCTCCCTGATAAGGAAAGGAGAGAGAATAAGGGAGAGAGACTGATGGGTTGGAAACTGAACTACACAACTTTAATGAAACAGGAATGATAAATAGGAAAAATTACTAAATCTATACAAATAGACAGGAAAATTGATCCCAGGTTCCTTCCCCCTTTCCCCCAATAACTCTCACGTCACCCCCGAGGCTGCAGGGCAGCCCTGGGAAAGTCCAGGCTGGAATCCTGGGCTCAGGAGCAGTTGGGAGCTGGAGGCAGAACACACAGATTCAGGATCAGGATCAGGAGCACAGGCAGAGGAAGGGATGGAATCCTCCCAGGATGCTGAAGCAAACAGGGAACAGGGGAAGAAGGGGAAGCAGGAAGGGGTTTGAGCCTTGTGATCCCTCCAATTTCTCCTGAGTCTGAGGTGTATGGGATGGAATCCTCTGTTTGGTCAGTTCTGGCATCTCTCTTGTCTGCTCCTCCCCAAAGGAGGGTTCAGGTGGGAGCTCTTGACTCCTTCTGGAGGGTAAAATGTTCCTCAGAGCTGAGCAGTGTCCTTGGCTCTGCACCCCAGGCTCTGGCTGTAACTCTAACCCTGGAGTGGGATCAGTCCCAGCAGCAGACACTGACTGAGAAACTTGCTGTTCATTTCAGCAAGTGCAGCTCCTGACAAGAGACTGAGCTGAAAGCAAAAGTACAAACCAGAAAATCACCTTTATCCTGGCCCAGACCAGGACAGCTTGTCCCTGGGACATTTACAGTGAAAGAGAAAGGCAAAGTTGTTTGCTGCAGAAGCTGATGCTCAGACACCCCAAGCTCCAAGCATCTTTTGTTTAGGAAATTCCTCTTCGTGGGGAATGGTTCAATTCAGAGATTTTTGAGCCCACACAACCCCAGGAAACAAAACTACAACCAGGGCCATGTCCTGGGGTTGTATGAAATGGATTTTCGAGCCTCCAGCAAGCAGGAGCTCACGAGGTTTCAGGCTCTGAAGGATTAAACACGTTTGCAGATGAATTCCTTCATTTCTTTATTGCTATATTCTTCTTTATCCTGTTCCCTGGTTTTCCTTGTTGAGTATTTTATCAACATTCCAATAACTTTTTTTTTCCTGTTTGCTTGTTTGGTTTTTTTTATTTATTTCTATTTACTGTGAATTTCTATTTACTGTGTATTTAAAGACTGCTGCATGGGGAAATAACACGTTTCTTCTGGACCCAGAAAGCTGGAGGTGTGGAATAAGGTTTAATAGCTGTTAAATAAAAGAGAAGGAGGGGAAGGAGCAAAATCTTTGGATCTTTTGCTGAATATTGAGGCAAGCACAGGGCTAAAACTTTCCTGATCAGAGATCTCATTAGCATCCCACAGATGTGCCATGATTAACACCTTGATTAGGTGTTAATTTGGGAGGGCTGGAGTATAAATAGGAAAGCCCAGGGCTAGAAAGGATTTGTCTTCCTTCTTTTGTGTCTTTTCCTTTTGTGAACTGGTGATAGGAGGGTGCTAATCAAGTGCTGGGAGATTAATGACCATCAAAATTATAATTACAACTCACTTTCTTCCAGTTTAATATCCTACCTGACAGGCTGGGAGCTGCAGGGTGGGAGCTGGTGGTGAATTCTTCTTGGAGGGAACTGTGTGACTCAGCAAAGTTTTATGGAAGGTAAAAGACTGGAGAGTTGGGCTGATCCCAAGGGGATGAGGTTCAACACGGCCAAGTGCCGGGTCCTGCACTTTGGCCACAACAACCCCATGGGGAGCTCCAGGCTGGGCACAGAGTGGCAGAAAGGGACCTGGGGGTTTGGATTGACAAGAAGCTGAAGATGAGCCAGCAGTGTGCCCAGGTGGCCAAGAAGGCCAATGGCATCCTGGCCTGGATCAGGAACAGCGTGGCCAGCAGGTCCAGGGAAGGGATTCTGCCCCTGTACTCAGCCCTGGTGAGGCCACACCTCGAGTCCTGTGTCCAGTTCTGGGCCCCTCAGGTCAGGAAGGAGATTGAGGTGCTGGAGCAGGTCCAAAGGAGGGCAACCAGGCTGGTGAAGGGACTGGAGCACAGATCCTATGAGGGGAGGCTGAGGGAGCTGGGGCTGTTCAGCCTGGAGAAGAGGAGGCTCAGGGGAGACCTCATCACTCTCTACAACTCCCTGAAAGGAGGTTGGAGCCAGGGGGGGGTTGGTCTCTTTTCCCAGGCAACTACCAGCAAGACAAGAGGGCATGGGCTGAAGTTGTGCCAGGGGAGGATGTTAGGTTGGATATTAGAAAGAATTTCTTTCTGGAGAGGGTGATCAGACATTGGAATGGGCTGCCCAGGGAAGTGGTGGATTCTCCATCCCTGGAGATATTTAAACAGAGACTGGATGTGGCACTCAGTGCCATGGGCTGGGAACCCCGGGGGGAGTGGATCAAGGGTTGGACTTGATGATTTCTGAGGTCCCTTCCAACCCGGCTAATTCTATGATTTTATGACTTCCTCTGGGATGCTGAGTGGGTTGAGTGTCTCAGGAAGTCAGCTGGAAGGGCAGGAGACTTTCTGACCTTGGGTGAGTTGTCCAAGTCACATGGTGGTTTCCCAGAAATTTTCAGGAGCTCAGTGCCNAGCAGAGACAAGAGGCCATGGGCTTAAGAATTTTTTCCTAATATCCAACCTAAACCTCCCCTGGCAGAGCTGAGGCTCTGCCAGGGGAGGTTGAGGTTGGATATTAGGAAGAAATTCTTTGCAGAGAGGGTGATCAGGCATTGGAATGGGCTGCCCAGGGAGGGGGTGGATTCTCCATCCCTGGAGATATTTAAACAGAGACTGGATGTGGCACTCAGTGCCATGGGCTGGGAACCCCGGGGGGAGTGGATCAAGGGTTGGACTTGATGATCTCTGAGGTCCCTTCCAACCCAGCTAATTCTAGGATTCTATGATAACAGGAGGTTGTATTCAGAGGGAATTTCTTTTCTAGTGTCTGGCGTGGGTAGCTAACCCAGTGAACAGGTTTTCTTCCCTAAGCCTCCTTTGCCAGAAGCTGAACTAATTAAAATAAAAAAGGTTGGAAGTGGATTTCCCCTGTTATTTAAGACAACAGGCTAAAGCCAAATTTGTAGGAGGGCCTGGGAATTCAAAAGTGAGGTTTTGCAGCAAGAGGTAATAACTTTTCCTTGACAAATCCTGTTAAGCTTTCAGCTGTGAGAAGAGGTGAGAAAAAATTGCCCTGGGCTTTAGTGGAGAAGCTCCAGAGATACAGATCTGGGCTGCTGTTCCCAAAAACTCTGGGAATTGCAATTGTAAAAGTAATAATAATAAGTTTTTTAAAAAAAGATGCAAACCTCCTCCATCTCTCTGCAGCTCTGTGCGTACCTTTTGAAGTATGCTGTGAATTTCCTGGAGATGAGAAAGGTATTTGGGAAGCATCAACTCCTCAGGGGGGACGGAAAGCATCAGCCCCCCAGGGGCAACTTAATAAATGGCTAAAAATTCCTGGTCTGGACTCCTGGAAGTGGGAGAGCCAGCAAATTACCCTGTTCTAGCCACAGAAACCTCCTGGCAGGAAATCCTGTTACGCAAACCTGTTTCCTTGTTGCTTCCTGTGCTGTCACTTATTAATTTTATTTTTTTTTTTTTTCAGGAACAATCTGTCTCTTGAACACTGCACAGAGCTGAGGTTTTGCTGTGTCTTGGTTTATTTTTTTGCTTTCCTTTCCTCTTGGGTTCTTTTGAGAAACCCCAAAGCCAAACTTGCCTTCTCCAAGGTGCCCTAGTGCTCGTTCACTGGGGGAAATGTGTAAATATTGAAGTGTGAGCTGATGTTTCTCAGCAATTGAGGCTCCTGGGGACAGGACACAGATGTGGAAGGGGTGGTGGTAAGGGAGGAGTGCACTGACCTGGGACAATGCAAAAAGCAGGGAGGAAAAGGCAGGACTTGGTACCAGCCCAGATGAAGAAGTTTTGCAGAGGAGCAGAGCAGGATTCCTCACAGCTTCTGAAGTATATATACAGAAAAAAAAAAAGAAAAGAAAAAAAAAAAAAAAAAAAAAAAAAAGAAAGTACATTTTATAGGTATTAAAAAACCCTATCAGTGCTCTGAGTAACTGCTGAGGTGAAGAAAGATGTGGGAGGTGTATGCCCACCTTACCCAATAGTTCTATTCCCCACTCTCAGCCCTGAAGAGCAGTGGCTGTGGTGATCCCTTGGGCTATTCCATAGTATTTCTGGATGCCTCAGATTGCAGCCTTGGTGTGTGGTGAATCCATTGCAGAATGTCATAGACCTACAGAGTTTGGGAAAGGAGAGCAGGTGGAACTTCTCCTCTTGCAGGGAGGGGGGAAAGTGGCTCAATCACTCATTCACAGACACCTTGGAGTTAATTTTCCAGCACATGCCAGGGACCAGTGGGACTTGGTTCCATTCTGGGCCACCTGTGGTGAACACTGATCTCTCCAGACTGCTAAAAAAGACTTTCACTGACATCAGCTCCTGTGCTTATCAAGCCAAATGAAAAATCTGCACCAAAGCAGAGAGCAATTTGCTTTTTATTAAAACTTAAATGGAAGGCAATGTATCAGTGAAAAATCTCTTTTCAATGTAATGGCAATTAAAGCTATATATTATTGGAAGCACTAAAACTTTCACACACATTCACATTATCTATATAGCTGCTATTTAATGTCTGTACTCACAGCAGGAGCCTCCAAGAGTGATTCCCCATCCCCTTTTCCCCCTTCCTCCCCTTCTCCCTGTGTCACCTGCAGAGCTAATGTTTGCAAAGCCCTGGGCACTGAGCAAGATTTCCACCTTATTAGCTGTAATTCGTATAATTACCATATTTGACAAACTGACCTTCAACTAAACATGCAGAAATAAATGTTTCATTAAAAATGATGAATATTTACATTGCCCACCTCCAGCCTTTGCATGCCTGACCAATATTTGCACATGAAGGCATTTGGGTTTGTGACAAAGGCTCAAGAGCTCAGAAGGGAAAAAGCAAATCTCTTCTATCACTTAATACAGCTTGCAGAGTGGAACTTCTAGCACTGGAAAAGTTTAGCTGACAGATGGCAAAAGTGGCTGTAAATCTTTTCCATGCCCATACAGACATTTATTTTAAGTGGAAATACATTTATTTTAAGTGGAGAGCTAAATTCTCCTCATGTTACAAACCACCAGTTAAGGGGAGGGTGGATGGCTGGAAATTTGTTTAAATCCAGTGGAATCTGCATAGTTTTTTTATCAGTGTTACATTCATCAAACTGCTTAGTTCTCTAGACTGTTTCTCTACCTGGATAATATTTTTCAGTTCATTTTTCCAGGTATGTGCTGGCCTGAATATTTAGGATGGGACAATCTGCACTGGAGGTTTTGGTCCTAGACAGGTGTCTAGACTGATGAAAATACATAATATTTATGAAATATTTATGAAACATGGTGAACTACTGTGAAATCACTAGGCAGGAAGGGAACATTGGGTGGTTCTGGCCTGGGATAAAAAAAAAGGTCTTGGAATTATTCTTTTGTAAATTACAGCAGCTTTGGATGTAAGAATAATTTCTTCTTGTTTTTTAATAGCTCCTTGTTGATTATCAGACCAGTTGTAGCCTGTGAACTGCTTATCTGTGACCCAGAGAGCTCTTGTGCCTGTGTGTTGGTTTATTTTGAACTCTGGACACTTCTCTTGCTTGTGACAACTCTTCTTTGGTCTTCTACTTTTAAACCTCCAGGATTTAGGTTTAGACAGACCCATATGTTCTAGTTCCAATGGCTAACATCTGAAACATCCTTTGGCTCAAGTGAAAGGAGGTCTTCAATTCCCACAGCTCACACAATAAATCAGGGAATCCTCATCAGATTTCTCAATTAGCAGTTAAATAATTTGGGAAAGGGCAACTGTGAAGCTGCCTCAGTCCATCCAATGACAGTGGTAATCAGGTTCTCCTGGAGAGCTGCTCTATGTGTCAGGTAGATATCAAGATGTTTCTCCCCACTTCACAGAAATATTGCCAGTGGATTAGCAGACCATAAAAATCTTGTCAGTCCTGGCAGTCAATCCCTTGACACGGCAACTGATGTTTTTACTTCTGTTATGTAGGGTCATATCTGCTGAAAAGCAATAACTTTCTGCTTGGCTGCCTGGCTGGGTGTCATCCAGGTGCTCTTCCAGGAGAATGGATTTGTCCAAGGGAGGATCATTTACCACCTGGCAGGCATTGTTTGAGTCCTATTACACATTTTACAAATCACTCCTGTAGTCTTTTTAAAAGCAGAAAGCTTTTGAGATTCTCTTTAATGTGAATGCAAATCTACCAGGAGAGACTTTTCTCATTTAAAGCTGATTTGAAAGAAGAAAGAAAAAAAAAAAAAAAAAAGCCTTAAGCTTTCTTGTTCCTGCTCTGATCAAAAGCAGCCTTTTGATAATGTCAATAGTAAATCAGCAGTGCTTGCTGAGTGAGGAGAAACCAGAATGTTTGAGATATCATTTACAGTCACTGTCAGGGCAAGCAGCCCCCCAGACAGAATTCCAGAGCAGAAGATTAAAGATCATTACTAATTTGGGGCATAGAAGTGAGCATGGATAAAAACTGAGGCTTTATTTTACTCGAGCCAGCCTGGGTCCAGCTGGTGTGATGCTCCCCATGAAGCAATATTCCCGTTTTTTTCCTTGGTACTCACTGAAAAATGTCATTGGCCAAAGAAATAAGGAATTATTAATAAGTATGCTCAGAGGCATCCAGCTTTCCACAGCAACCTGCCCCAAATTCCTCCCAGCATCCTTTCAGACAGCAATATCAGAACTCAGTGGGTCACTG
Source organism: Florisuga fusca (assembly GCA_038090715.1). Classification (NCBI taxonomy): domain Eukaryota; kingdom Metazoa; phylum Chordata; class Aves; order Apodiformes; family Trochilidae; genus Florisuga; species Florisuga fusca. The sequence continues at coordinate 92,156 of JAAWXA010000067.1, forward strand.
GGCTTTGGAAGGAAGGAATTAGGCTGCTGGGAGCAGCTCTCCAGAACACCCTGCTGGAACAGCTGCTCTTGCAGAGAGCAGAAATCTGTATTTTTCTGCTTGGCTTCAGAGCTGCCACGCAACATGCAAAGTGAGGATGTTTCTGCTTTGCCTCTTAGAGGAAATCTTGGTAACTGCCTCAGCAAATTGTTAACACGCCCCAAATCAGGAAGTGAAAGGACAGAACTTTAGTTGTGGGCAGAAAGAGACAAATCAGGAAGCAGAGAACAGAAATTGAATTAACACAACTACTCCAAAAGCAAGGCTGGGCTTCAACCTGCAGGATGCTGAAGCACCCCCTGACCACAGCAGAACCAGTCAGGTTTCCTTTCAGCTATAGAAACTTCTGGAGATGCCTCCAACATCACCCAGAAATACTGGAAATGTCCCATAGAGAAAAAGGAGAATATGATCTAAGGAGTAATTTGTTTTCCTTCCTCACAGCCTGACAAGAGGTTGATAGATGAGATCTTTCCATTGAGTGCCATGCAGTCATAGTTGTTTCGTTCATTTTGAAGCAATTTCTTATTCTCTGTGTACTGGAGGAATGTTAATTTTGACACTTTTTCTGCCAAGCCCTCAAAATAATAATAATAATATGCAACAGCTAAAACCTCTGCAAAGTTCTGACTGGCAACATCCCTTTGAAGAGGTGCCTGGACATGTTTTTGTAAGGAAAACCTTGATAAACAGCTCAATGGAAGAACTCAACACAGTAAGAATTATTGTCAAAGCACTGCTGAGGCCCAGTACATACATTTGGAAAGGATTTTGTTATTCATCCATCTGCCTGTAGTTGGTTGTTGCAGTAATTTGCATTTTTTCATGCAGTGAAGCTTCCCACAATCTTCCCCTTTTCCCCCACCCCCAGATTGGGAAGGTCACTGCAAAAGGCTGTTATGAACTCTATTTCCCTTTCATTTATTTTCTCTTTTGTTCTAGTAAAATATGTGCTTGTGTGATACTGTCCTGGTCTGGGCCAGGATAAAGGTGATTTTCTGGTTTGTACTTTTGCTTTCAGCTCAGTCTCTTGTCAGGAGCTGCACTTGCTGAAATGAACAGCAAGTTTCTCAGTCAGTGTCTGCTGCTGGGACTGATCCCACTCCAGGGTTAGAGTTACAGCCAGAGCCTGGGGTGCAGAGCCAAGGACACTGCTCAGCTCTGAGGAACATTTTACCCTCCAGAAGGAGTCAAGAGCTCCCACCTGAACCCTCCTTTGGGGAGGAGCAGACAAGAGAGATGCCAGAACTGACCAAACAGAGGATTCCATCCCATACACCTCAGACTCAGGAGAAACTGGAGGGATCACAAGGCTCAAACCCCTTCCTGCTTCCCCTTCTTCCCCTGTTCCCTGTTTGCTTCAGCATCCTGGGAGGATTCCATCCCTTCCTCTGCCTGTGCTCCTGATCCTGATCCTGAATCTGTGTGTTCTGCCTCCAGCTCCCAACTGNCAGCTAAACTCATCGTGTACCAATTTGCTTCCTCTAAGTGCAGCCCTAAATGGTTGTGGAATCAACATGGAATAAATAATTAGCTTTCTCTAATCCTTCTTGCCACCCTTGCTAATGATCAATATTTATGATATCAAATGATTTTTTTTTTCATCAAGCTTCCCTGGGTCTCCTGAGTGCCTTTTCCACATCTCGTGCTTTGTGACCTGTCAGCAGCCTGAGTTAGGCAGAACACACAGATTCAGGATCAGGATCAGGAGCACAGGCAGAGGAAGGGATGGAATCCTCCCAGGATGCTGAAGCAAACAGGGAAGAGGGGAAGAAGGGGAAGCAGGAAGGGGTTTGAGCCTTGTGATCCCTCCAATTTCTCCTGAGTCTGAGGTGTATGGGATGGAATCCTCTGTTTGGTCAGTTCTGGCATCTCTCTTGTCTGCTCCTCCCCAAAGGAGGGTTCAGGTGGGAGCTCTTGACTCCTTCTGGAGGGTAAAATGTTCCTCAGAGCTGAGCAGTGTCCTTGGCTCTGCACCCCAGGCTCTGGCTGTAACTCTAACCCTGGAGTGGGATCAGTCCCAGCAGCAGACACTGACTGAGAAACTTGCTGTTCATTTCAGCAAGTGCAGCTCCTGACAAGAGACTGAGCTGAAAGCAAAAGTACAAACCAGAAAATCACCTTTATCCTGGCCCAGACCAGGACAGCTTGTCCCTGGGACATTTACAGTGAAAGAGAAAGGCAAAGTTGTTTGCTGCAGAAGCTGATGCTCAGACACCCCAAGCTCCAAGCATCTTTTGTTTAGGAAATTCCTCTTCGTGGGGAATGGTTCAATTCAGAGATTTTTGAGCCCACACAACCCCAGGAAACAAAACTACAACCAGGGCCATGTCCTGGGGTTGTATGAAATGGATTTTCGAGCCTCCAGCAAGCAGGAGCTCACGAGGTTTCAGGCTCTGAAGGATTAAACACGTTTGCAGATGAATTCCTTCATTTCTTTATTGCTATATTCTTCTTTATCCTGTTCCCTGGTTTTCCTTGTTGAGTATTTTATCAACATTCCAATAACTTTTTTTTTTCCTGTTTGCTTGTTTGGTTTTTTTTATTTATTTCTATTTACTGTGAATTTCTATTTACTGTGTATTTAAAGACTGCTGCATGGGGAAATAACACGTTTCTTCTGGACCCAGAAAGCTGGAGGTGTGGAATAAGGTTTAATAGCTGTTAAATAAAAGAGAAGGAGGGGAAGGAGCAAAATCTTTGGATCTTTTGCTGAATATTGAGGCAAGCACAGGGCTAAAACTTTCCTGATCAGAGATCTCATTAGCATCCCACAGATGTGCCATGATTAACACCTTGATTAGGTGTTAATTTGGGAGGGCTGGAGTATAAATAGGAAAGCCCAGGGCTAGAAAGGATTTGTCTTCCTTCTTTTGTGTCTTTTCCTTTTGTGAACTGGTGATAGGAGGGTGCTAATCAAGTGCTGGGAGATTAATGACCATCAAAATTATAATTACAACTCACTTTCTTCCAGTTTAATATCCTACCTGACAGGCTGGGAGCTGCAGGGTGGGAGCTGGTGGTGAATTCTTCTTGGAGGGAACTGTGTGACTCAGCAAAGTTTTATGGAAGGTAAAAGACTGGAGAGTTGGGCTGATTCCAAGGGGATGAGGTTCAACACGGCCAAGTGCCGGGTCCTGCACTTTGGCCACAACAACCCCATGGGGAGCTCCAGGCTGGGNTTTTTTTTTTTTTTTTTCTGGATAAACTTCAAGCAGATACTTCAATAACAGGTTTTCATTTCACCATTTAAGGAAAAAAAAAAAAAACCAAACAAAACCCTAAACAGGCCATGCATATGTTTACAAAACCTCTTCCCCTGTCGTTTATAATTATGCTATTGACATCCAAATTGCCCCAGTTTTCCTTTCTGCTCTGAGTGTTTAAGGCTTTGGGTTGGTGTTTTTTGCAAAATGTGTTTTTTAACGAATTTTTATTGACTCTACAACTGTAAAATGCTGCTGTTTGCTCCAGGCATGTGACTGCTTTGGAAGCAAGACCCAACTTCAAGTAGCTGCCTCCATTGTCTTGAGGTGTGTGGTTTTAATTGCTGGTTGCTGGCCTCTTGCATAATCCTTTTGATGGAAAGGGAGAGATAGCAGTTTGTTTTGTGGGTGCATGGAAGGAAAGCTGGAAGAACAAGTCCTCCTTCAGCTTTAATTTATAAAGAGGTGGTTGTAAGCAAAACCTTGATCTGTTCTCCTGCCAGGCAGGTTTCTTGTGAAACAGTTGCAGCATCAATGAGAAACCAGCAGTAAACCACATACCACGAGTGCTCGGCGGGATCTGAGGAAGATGCAGTGCTCCAGCCCGTGCCTCTGAAGGAGCTGGTAAGTGTAAATTTTACAAGTCTGGGGTTTGTGAGGCTGAATTTTGACTTTTCTGGTTTGTCATGATTAATTCCAAGTCACATTAGAATTTGGAAGCCTTTGGGAGTGGGGCTGAGTTGGCTGTGGTGTCAAACTCTGGGGGAATTATAAAACCACCTGAAGTTTAGCCAAGAAAGATCACTGATAAATACAACAGGGATAATAGATAGGCAGCTGCAGGTATGGAAAATGCAGATATAAAAGATGAATTAAAGAACACTTACTTCCAGGAGTGGGAGGAGAAAGCTGCCTGCTGCCTGGTGTTCATGAATTATTTGCATTCCTTTTTAAAAGCAACAAGAGGAAGACTTCACTTAGTGAGTCTTGATGTGTTTAGCTGATGTGTATTGTGGCACTTCAGATCCTGAGCTGACAGGGATTGGAGGTTTGTTTCAAACGTGGAACTCTGGTGTGAAATGCTTATTTTAATTAAAATGTCTGTGGTCACAAAGCTGTTGGTATTTTGAGCATAAATCTTTCCTAATTTGGGCTCCACTTTGTGCATGAAATTATCTTTTTTATTGTTGTTATTTTATTTTCATTTTTTTATTTTTTAAAGAATTTATTTTTATTTATTTTTAAAATAATCCAAAGACCCTGTCAAACATGAAGCACGTTCCATGGGCTTGTAAATTGTTATGCTGTGAGTGTCTGATCCTGATCAGTCCACATTGGGTCTATTTAATAGGCTTCTAATTTTTTACTGGCTGATAGAGAATCCAGCAGGATGTGAGGAAGTCATTCTGGGACCTGGAGTAAACTGTGAATTGAGTAAAGATAACAAACATCATGTTTGGAAACTTGAAGGCAGCTTCTTCATTTCTGTTTTCCTGCAGTGAAAACAGATTCAAGCAAGCAAACAACAAAATCTATCTGTATATAAAGCTTCCATACTGTCTCTCTCTCACAGAAATTAAAAATATTGGCTGATGATTTGAGGGCAAATAGATCTCGTGTCCTATTTCTGCTGGAACAGCTGCAGGGCACACGTTCTGCTTTGTTAGGATCACTACTGGCTGTGGACAAATATCTGCCCATAAAAGCAAAAGTCTTGTTGGTTCCTGTCTGCCCTTATTTGGGGTTTGGAAACACAACCAAGGCTGAACTTTTCCTGTGTGTTGCATTCAGAAAGAGGAAGCTCTGGCAGCTAGTGGCTGGTTTCACAAATGTGTTTGGTTTCAGTGTGACTTGGTTTTGAAAGTGTTTTTTCCAGATATTTGTATAAACAAATACCTCTTTCACCTGCTTTTTCTCAGTATTTACTGGTATTATCATAATCAGGTATTGACACAAATCCATGCATAGCATCAAAACTGAAGAATTTATCAGCAAATGTCTTTCCTGAGCCTCTTTTCCCCAGAGGAAGTCTTCCTCAGGCAAAAAGCTGTATTTCCTTTCTGAAGGTAGAGTGTAGCAAACTGATAAATAATAAGGCCACCTCTCTTTATCTATTTGTTTAAAATGCATCCATTCACATGCCCATCCTGAGGGGTTTTTGTTGTTTTTTTTTTAACATTAATCTCTACTGGGCTGCCCTGAAACACCCTGAAGTTGTTATTCAACTTTTACTGAAACAGAAAGACATTTAAAAAAAACAACTCCCCTGGTTTTCCAAGGTGCCTATTAAAGTTACAGCCAATGTGATCTAAACCAGAATTATTCATAGCATTTTATCTAAGTAGCCATATACTGTTACAGACAAGTGGAAAGCTCTGACCAAGGAGAGCAGCTCAATTCTTGCATCAGTTCCTGAGTCATAAGGAGCTTCTGCTCTGCTCAAGAAGAAACTCTCACCATCAAAGCTGTGAATTGGGTGTTCTTGCCTTTTGGAGGCACATCCTGCACTCTAGAAAGGTCTTTCATCTTCTGAGATGACCTCATCTTTTTTTTTTATCCCTCAAGTCTTGAAAAAATAATATGAAATTTTTTTAGTCAGGAATTTCTGGGCTTAAAGTGTAGAGTACAACAGAGTCTTTCCATCCTTGCATAAAATTCCCAGAGCTGAACTTTCCCTGCTGTTTTCAGCTGTGCCCTCACTTCCCAGCACCTGTGTAAACTGCCAAAATCCCTCTGAATTTTCACCATTCCTGTCTCTCATTCTGAGAAATCCAACAGGTTTCATCAGATGCCTCTGCCAGCAGGCACCCCACACGCAGTGCCTGGGTACCAACTGCTGCTTTTTCATTTCAGTGGAGGTATCATTTTATTTGTGATGTGTAAAGGTGAGCTTATAAAATAACAGATGCTGCAGCTTGACACTTGAAAGACTTGATATTCACTGGCATGCTTCTCCACAGCAGTGGAGGCTTTTCCTGCTCTGCCTCCCTCCCCACCAACTGGACAAATGAGTTGTAACTGTTAATCCTGGAGTTTGGTTTTCAGGCTTTTTCACTCCTCAATCTTGGAGCTTTCAGCTGATGGCAGGGGATGATAATATTAAGTTTTCCCACCAGGCTGAACTGATCTGGTCCTCAAGTTGAGGCAGCAGCCTATGTGTGATTTTAAAAACTGAAAGGAAATTAATCAGAGGAAGTGCTCACTGAGGGTGGTTTTTTTTCTTCAGAAAAAGACAACTTGCCAAGGGTCACCATACCTACTTCACAGTAATTTCAAACTCATCCACTGGATTTGCATGTAACAAAAAAAAAACAGTAACAAGTTTCAGTTTGGGAAATGAGTCACTGAAGGAGTTTCCCCCTATAGTTGAAGGTTTTCTTTTGGACAGTTTCCTTTTATTAATCTCTGGTTAGAGGGCCTTGTCTGCCCCCCTCTTGTTATTTGTGATATGAAATATGTTTTCCTAAAGCTCCTAAGCTGCAGGTACTGCAGGGCCTAAGAGCTGGATGTAGCTTCCAACATTCTATTGACTAGAGAATAGGCAGATGTTGTACTGTTGACACAGGGAGTGTCTGAACAAGGCAGATCAAGCATGATGTAGCACTTTTTAGTTTATCCAAACTATTGAATGCAACAAATGTGGAGTTTCTTTCTGTGTGGCAAAAGTGGAGAGGGGGAAAAAGCAAGACTTGTAGCTCACTGTCCCCAGAATTCTCTTCCACACTGAGGTGGTGTGTTCTCAGGCAATTAAAAATTCTGCTTATTAACATACAGGCTTCATTAATGCTTGATGACTGTGCTGTCAGGAGAGAAATTAATTGCAGTATTGCCTTTTCCAAGTGGTGTGTGCTCTCTGTCCTGATACAAATCCCTCCCAGCTCAATGTTGCAGCCAGAGGAGTCTGGAACTGTGGGGAGGCTTATCAGTGGTGGTGCCAGGCAGTAACTGTTCTATAGCAATCACATTGATTTTTTAGATCCTGGGTGTGGAATAGTCTCTGCCTGGCCCAGTTTGGAGCAGACTGATAAGGCTCCTTGTTTCTTAGCAACCACTGTCTGCCATAGCCAGCAACCTGCCCCTCTGCAGCTGGAGGGAAAATCCTCAAATTTGTATCTTTAACCAAGGTAAGTCCTTCCCCCCAGCGTCTTGAATTGCAAGTCCTTTGCTTTTGAATAAAAGGAATGTGTTGGCAAAAGTTCCTTAACAAAGGGAAAGGGTAACTTCTCTCTCATTCTAATTTCTCTCTCTTATTTAGACCTGTGTCTTTGCTGGGCATGGAGGTGCCATATGTCCTTCTCCTCACTAGACTTGTAGCAGAAGTTGCCAGCAAGTCTCCTGAAAGTTTGGTAGGTACTTGAGGGGTTTTTTTCATGCCAGGTGCTATAAATACAGAAGGATCAGATTGTTTTCCTCTCACATTGCAGCTTAAAGGAGGCTTTCTGATTGAACAGCCAGCCTGCACTGCTAGCACCCAGAACTGAAACTCTTCCAGCAGGTCAATTTGCTGGGCTTGCAGGAGAGTTCAACCAAAAAAACTTTTTCCTGAAGCTGGTTTTAGATCTTTTCATCTATAGATCTCCTGGTTCTTTACTGTAATCTGCCTCCCCATGATGCACTAGCAGTGTGAAGCCAGCCACCTCATTTCAGTTTGGACAGTCCCAACCATTTTTCCTGATAATTTTGATCTTTGTCACTCCTGGATTTGATGGGTTTTGCTGATTAGCAGAAGAATACTGCCTGTTACCTGTCATAAGGTATATTTATGTTATATGTGTGGATATATGGGGTGTAGATCAAGTCCTGTCACTTTTGACCAAGAATCCTTCAACCCTTTTTAAGACTGATTTGAATTGCTGTGTTCTTTAGGGAAATCTACCTGCAAAACTTTAAAAGGCATGAAAGTTTTATGGCATTTTTCTTGTACAGGTTCAGAGAGTGGATATGCCCAAGTCTATTATGGGATGTTACTATCATCTATCAAAAGAACCATGGAGTTTCTAGCAGCCATTTATCTCTAAACTTATGTCACAGCTTGTTGTCATTTGTAAATGATTTGGAAACTTTTTAATGTAAACAAAAATAAAAATAAACTATGTGCTTTCAGGATATGTGATTTTTAAAAATTAAATTATTATTTTATATTAAATGTTGAAGGTAGAAACTTTTGTTGTTCTGCTGGATTGCTCTGCTGAATGTAGATGTCAGCATCAATTGCAATTTGGGCATTCAGTGAAAAGTGGGTTTTGCCAGGAGTATTTCTGAGCAAATCTGTCAGGGCATTTGTGTGGTGCTGTCTGCAGGATGACTTCCCTCTAAACTGTGCTTCACTGAAGTATTTAATAATTATATTTTTTAAAGCAGTTTTCTGAGGCTTTGTCCAATGTCAGCAGCAGAGTGTTCATTTGTTCTCAAAGCATTAGTCTGGGGAGCAGCTGGCAGGTCAAAATTAGCCTGACATTGTTATCTCCTTGTGAGGGTGCTTAAAGCAGAAGAAAAAGGTTTTTTTAACTGTAGTTAGTCCTTAAGTCCTGTATGTCTGTGGGTTATTTTTGCTGAAGCCTTTTAGTGAGCTTAAGAACATGTGCAATCTACTGTGATTTCTTTTTGTTAGGTTTCAGAATCAGAATGCTGTGTGGATATGTTGGATTCAAACAGATCCTGTCCAGTAAACAACCAGTGCAGTCCAGGTACAGTGTGTCATTGTTTAATAAAGTCCCAGTTTGGTTTTGACAGTTAACCCCAAAATACAGCACCTGATAAACTGGGGAGTGAAACCAAAATAATTCCTGAAGGTACATACTGAATTCTCTCTTCTCTATGCACCTTTAATGCTGCTTATGACTTAAAAGTGTTGTTCTTGTATGGTAAGGAGAAAAGACAGCTATTAATAAGGTTTTTTTTGTTTTGTTTTGTTTTTTTTTTAGTGTGCAAATGCTACTGTGAATGCTTAAAAGCCCATATAATCAGCATAAAAAGCAGTAAGGCTGTAATGCCTGTCTAAGGGAGCATTAAGAATAATTTCAATATTGTCTTGTTAGCACAGAATGCCTCGTTCATCCTTGGGCCACATCTGTAGAGCTGTTTTCTTCTAAGTGGAGTTAAGCTCTTGTCACTCTCCAGCAGCAGCAAAAGGGTGATCTGATTTATTTAAAATCAAGGAGTGAAAATGGGGAAAAGGGCTGCAGAGCCCCCAGGGACAAGAGACTTGAAAACTGGGGTCCACTTCTGGGTTTAGCCATCTCTTTTAAAGCATTTTAATCCTGTTTTTACTGTTTTGTTAGCTTCTCAAACTGCTGCTGCATTTAATACATTTGTTTCTGCTTCTAAATGCTCCAAGATGCAGCATAAACAATTGTCTCTGAGCTCGGGGATTGTGGGCTTTTAAATCTTACTGTAAACTGATAATTTACCAATATCTTTGGTGTCAGGTGAAAGTGCTTTGGTGCTTCCTTCCTATTACTTGGCCCTTGTGTGGGGTCTGTTTTTTTAGTTTGTCAGATGTGATTTATTACTGTGGGCATCAAAAGTGCTGCTTCTCTCTAAGGAAAACGTAGCAGCAGAGCTGCTTGCAAATCAGCACCTTACTAATGGTTTGCTTTATGGGATAATTGATACCAGTTTGGCTCAAGGCTCTCTACAACTGGATTTTAACCAGCACAATAAGTCTTTTTTCCTTTAAATGGAGACTGTAATAGGATCTAATATGGATATCCTCCTAATCTTCATGTCTCAAGTCTAAGCCTCAAGTGAAACCACCAGAGCTTTATTGTATTAAATGAAGTTGTCCTTGAAGATGTGCCCTAAATACTTTATTTTTTTCTTAACAAAAAGACAACAGCATGTGCATTTAAACAGAAATTGGGAGGTTTGAACACCAAAGACATAGGCCAAGATGCAAGTTTAATCAGTTTCCAGCCTGCATGGGGGGGTGACTGATACAAAACACTTGCCATCTGTCACGGGATAGTTTAAAGAGGCTGGGGTAGAGGGTGTTTAAGTGAAACAAATAGTGTTGAGAGGACTGAGGCATGGTAAAAGGGCTGTGCTGTGGCAGGATTTGTGGTTTCACCTTGCTGTGTTTCAAGTGACTGAGTATAGGGACACCAGCATCTTTTTTTTTTTTTTTTTCTTTCTGATTCCTTGTCCCTGCCCACTTCCATTTTCAATAGGCAGTAGTGAAGTGCAAGTGGCATTGCATTTTCTTTCAGCCATGTGCCAGCATCTGAAAATAAACAGTCAAATTCTGCTGCTTTTTGAGCATTGTTGAAGGTACTCACAGGTTGTTAGACACTTCCCATTTTTCCCTGAGCTAAAAATGTGTAAAGCTGTGAATGGAGCTGTGTTGAAATTGCCCTCTGGGAGTTGTTTGCTTGTAACTCATTCTACTGCTTTGCCTCTTGAAAGGTTATATCCTCTCAACTTGTGTAATACAATAGGAAGCAGGAGGTGTTTGTAACCAGTAGACTAAACAGAGAGAATTGCTGTTGCCTCTGCCTCTTTTTGCAGGCCTGGCAAGATCCTCAGTGTGGCTTTTTTTTTTCTTTGCAAACCTCTGTACCTCTTATTCTTATGCAGGTTGTTACAGAAGATGGAATGAGGATGGCAGCAGCAGCTGCATTAGGTGCAAAAATGAAACTCTTCCTGTTTCATCTGTTTCCAATCTGACTGAATGCAGAAATAGTGAGTTCTTTACCATCCCTTTATTCTGAGGGCTGATTTTTGATACTGGGATCTCTTCTTGCCTGCATGGTCCATGAGGACTGCTCAAAGGGGTGGAGATTTTTCTTTTCCCTCCCTCCCCCCCTTCAGCTTTTTCCAAAGTCCTAAATTACAACTTTTCAGCTTTTGAACATGCAACACACATATTATGGAAATGTTGTTGAGATTTAGTTTGCAGGAACTGTGCAGAGTGCTGTGGAACCATTCCAGAACTGAGGGCCTGGGGGGGGGGAATAAAAAAATTTTGTTAGGTATTAGAGTACCTAATCTGTGGAGTCAAATGCAACATAAAAAGAAAAAAAAAAAATCACTCAGCCCAGTGTAAGTTCTTGAAAATAAAAAAGAATTGTCCTAAACATCAAAATGATTAAACTTACAGGGTAGGACCTGTGTCAAACATCCAGTGAATACTGACTTTTGTGGCTGCTTTAATCTCTGCTGTAAGAGAAAGGCATTTGCTGTGGGCACATTTGCCAGGGACTTCTTCACAAAAGAGCTCAGACTGCACCCGAGTTCCTTGAAAAATCTCTATTAAAAAGGGCAGATTAATTTTCTACTGGTGCTTTGTCTGAGAGGTGAGAATTGTTCAATTCCTTGTAAATATTTCTAAATGGAAGAGAGAACTTGATCTAAGTTTCTGGGAAATGTGCCTGTGAGTTATTTTTTTAGACAAAATATGGTGTTGCTTGTTTGCTTCCTTTTTTGTAAGTGATACAAAGATTGACTTTTTCATGGCAGAAATCAGGATTCATACACAATTTCAAATAATTACCTAGACATATAGTAACCTTTTATTCAGATTTTCAACAAATCTGTAGTTTTTGTCATATTTTCATTTGAAAGAAATTCTTTTTTTATTCCAGCTAGGAATGAGGAATCCAGAGAACTGAATTTCCAAATGAATTTCAGCACTGTAACTCCTTTCATACAGAACATAGGTGAGTGAATGGGTACAGCTACTGAGTGCTTTGCTTATAACACTGTAACTTAACAACCCTTTGTGGTGTCATGTTTGAAACAAGTTGTAAAATACCTTTTTCTGTAGCATAGTTTTTATTCTAAACATATTAGCCAACTTTACCTTTTCTAGTTTAGTCTCATCAAGAATCTTTTAGCAGACTTGAAGCTGAATTTTGAGGTAACTGTGTTTTTACTGAATGGTTCTTTCATCTTGTCCTAATGAGCTAGAAGTTTCTGGTACCGAGTGGAATGCCCCCAAGCACAGGTTTTGAAAGCTTTATAAAAGAAAGAGAATGATGGATTGAAAATCTGGCTGTCTTCAGGAAAGTAGAGGCTGTGGCTTTCCTGACACTTGGCATGTGAGGCTGGGGAAGTGGTTCATGGAATGAAATGAGTATTGAAAGATCTTTGCAAATGCTTCAGTGAGGTCTGTCTCTATATTAAAAAAAAAACCAAAAACACCAACAACAACCCAAAAAACCCCCACAAAAACAAACACAAAACCACTTTTGTGTCCTATGAAAGTTGGTCATTATCTTTTTTTTTTTTTTTAATGCTTCTATTAGAGGAGTTTTCTAATTAATAATAGTCTTTCTTCTCTCTCTCTTTTATATTTATTATTTTTTTTCTTGTACAGGGGGCCCAGAAGTAGCAGCCTCTCTCATCTTAGGGACATTTTTCATCAGCTTATTCCTGATTCTGTCAGTTGCTTCTTTCTTCTACCTCAAACGTGCCAATAAACTTCCTAATCTTTTCTACAGAAGAAACAAAGGTAAAATACCTCTCATTGTTTATTGCATCTCTACAACTTTGGCTGTGCTCAGTTTCCTCACTTAAAACCTTTTACATTTCTTCCTGTCAGTGTTCTATCTTAATGTAGCTACTCCTGCTCTCTCTTTTGATCACCCAGAGCAAGCTAATGAAAAATTTTCTCCTGGGGTGTGTTTGCAGTGTCACGTTTTCCTGGAAGTGCAGAGAATGTCTGTTCTCACTCTCAGTGTGCTTAGGTGTATGTTGCACAATGTCTCACTAAATCAGACATCTGTAGCTTTGAAAGATTTGCCAGAGTGCAATATTTGCCATGAGTTGGCACTGAATATTATCTATTTGATTTTTCAGAAATTGAAGTCAATCCTTTTTTGCACACAGGGCAATTTGATAGGACTTAATAATACTGGTTTATTCCAGTACACCAAATGCCAGACAGTTAGAATGCCTTACAAATCTAATTGTTTATTCTTGGTTTAGAGAGAAGGAAACTCTGCTACCAAAGGGCAGTGTAGTGACCATGATTGTGTCAACAGCAGGAGAAGGGGAATGGAATTTGAGGTCCCTCATTATTGCACTGCTCCTTCAGCCCTATTTGCCCTCTACACTCAGGGTTTACAAGAGCCAACTCCCTGATTTTTTTGGATTATTTTTTTTTCTTTAAAACAAACACCCCTTAGCTTTTTTGGGGGGTTCTTCTGGTAATGGAATCATGTGGCAGGTGATGTCTCTGTTCAGCTTTGAAACTCAAGCTGATCTGTGACTCTGGCTCACCCCTTCTGTGCAGTCTTTGAGTGATTCCCATGACAACGTCTAGCACAGCATTTGCTGTGTTAGAGCTCCTTCTGCTGCAAGCATGCTGTTTACTGGCTGGGTTTGCTAAACAAATAGACCTCCTGTTATTTTCACTCGTGTCTTCCAGGGCCAAGCTCAAGCTAGGCTGTCACAAGAGAAATTAGCTTAAGGAGAGGGAAAGGGTGTGGGTGGATCAATACAATCCCACCATTTGGCTAGGAATGTTGTCTCTAATCCTGGTAACTTCATGGAACAACACATTTCCAATCTCTGTGGTATAATTCATGTAACAACAGGTGCCACAGGAACACCTAACCCAAAGGTTTCAGGGGTTTGTGATTGCTTTTGCATGTCTCCCCCAGTCAATCCAGTTGCTACTTCAGTTTTTAAGTGGGTCAGGAGCTGTCGTGCTGTGACATTTCCCAGCTGGCTGGACACATCTCTGCTGAAGCTTCAGTGATGCTGGGCTCACTTCTGCATTTTGCACTGCTGGTTCCCTCTGGTCCAAAGCCTTGATTTGAAGGAGAAGCAGTAGAAATGTTTTTCTGGCTTATTATCACCTTACCTATCATTCTGTCTGATTTCTGACTCTCATGTGGTCAATAAAGGCAGCAACCTCTTTTATAAAGGGGTTGCATCGTTGACTGCTCCACTATTTTCTCCTTGCACTGCCTTTTTCTGGCTCAGAGTGCCATTTTTCCTATTGAAGCTTCTTCATACTAAAGACAGACTGCTGTGGCTGCCTTCTTTGAAAGCAAAGTAAGTCATTTCTGGAGACCTCTGCAACCCTTTATCTCTAATCTTGAAAAGAGTCTTGCAGGGAATGTATTCTACTAATGGGATTTCTGAATGTTCCCATCTGTTTTGGTAATCTTTGAGATAAAACTATTTTTATAACAATAGAACTGTTCTTCTGCATGTATATTTTAGAAAACTAGCTGTTCCAGCCTTCTAGATTATTGATGGTTAGTCTCTCTTTTTCTCTCTCTTGTAGCATCTGTTCTCCAGCCTAGTGAAACTGTAAGTAAATTCTGTCCTGGCAATAGGAACAAGCAAGCATAAACATCAAGTAATCAATAACTTAAAGTTTTAACACTTCATTAAGAAGCTACTTAATGTGATGTGGGAGAGACTGACATGAAAATAAAAAGGTGTTTGGGGGTTCTTTGTCCAAACTGGGAGGGGGGAAAAAAGTGAAATATGGACACTCCCAGTATGGATTCTCTCAACTTCTTTTCTCCAAGAAACCTGCTTGACACAATAAATATAATTGGAACCCTGAAATGTTTCTGTATTTTTAAATGAAAGACTGTTAAGACACAAGGGGATATGTTTGATGTGATCATTCTTTTGTTATGCAGGCATCCATGATACCTCCCCCAGCTTCTTCAGGTGAGGAACTGTTCTCTGGGTCATGCTGCTACAAATATTTTACCTGTTGGCTTCTCTTTGGTGCATCTCCTTACTCAAAAGCAGGCAAACTAGCTCAAAGTGGGTATGCTAAGAAGACACAGTAAGTCAAAACAATGACTTGTAAAGCCTGGTATAAAACTGGAGTCTGTTGAGGGGACAGAAATCCAATGAAATCTGTCTTACAAACCTCTTTGATAGGATTTATTGCTTTAATTAACAGAGGCAGACAGTATTGATGGAATACTTTGTTAAAAATAGATCTTTGACATCCCCTAAAATAGATTTTTAACTTCTCTGCCCTATTAGAGAAATCTTCCCAGTAAATGCAGTGGATTTTTTTTTTTTTCATAAGTGCTCAAAAATTAAATTATTCAGCCTGGGACCTATTTTCAGGATTGGAATCTTCTTGACAGTGGCAGACTGACTCATTTTCAGGCTTGCTGATTTGAAGCTCATCAGCTTCAAGTAACACAGACTGTTTGGAATATACTTTTTTGTGGGTGAGGGGTGCTTGTAGGTTGTCTGTCTTTCACAATGTGGGTTTTTAATAAATGTGAAACTCAGGCAGAAATTTATTTATTTATTGGGGAAGATTTCATCTGATCAGCTCCTGTCAGTTTTCATAATTTTTCATAATTTCAACCTATAATATTACTGAGAAATTCCTACTTTAATCCACTGGTTCAGACCAGATCTTGGTAATTCAAGAGAAAAAAATAATTGCGTTTTGTTATGCCTCTAAATTTGTGTTACTTCTAGGAAATAGCACATGCTGTTCTTTCATTATTAATGAGCCAGTGAGAGCCTAATAAAGCATGAAATATTTAAATAGGACTCTCCCAAAATATGTATTTTAAAGGGCAATGGATTGCACTTAATCAAGACTTTCTTTTAAATTACTCTGACCATGTAACAACATTTGCAAGTAAGTCGGTAGCAAAGGATGTATTTTGCAAATGGTAATTTTTGTATCTCTATGAAAAATTAATTTAGACTAGGAAAGTGGATTTCTTTTTTCAGGCTAATATAGCAAAATATCTTTACCTTTAATTCATATACTTTCAAGGCAATGCCAGAGCTTGTGGTGACTTTAAGATAAACCAAATCTCCTGAAAAATCAGGAAATAACGGCCCGCTGAGCTCTGCAAAGTTTCTGGTCTCACCTTATATATGCATAGCCCTGTTTAATCAAGACTGTATCATTAAAATTTAATTTTTGTTAATGCTGTCTTTAACTTTTGGGCATTTTTTTAAGATTTGTTCTAATCCTAGTCTGGCTCTGGCTGCTAAACTGATGAAAAGCCGGGGGTCCCTTACTGAAGTTCTGCATCGATTTTAAAAAAGGAAGCACAGTTATGGAGGCTTTTGTTAGGGCTGGGAAGTGAGCTGTGAGCACTAAATTCCTCTTTGTAACAAGTATTTAACAAGCTGTTGGCTTCTTTTTAAAATGTTTGTTTCTGGCCTTCTGCTATCTCAGCTCTCCCTTGTTTTTTTTTTTGTGTTTCACTGGTTTTGCGGCTTCTTTGCGTTTTCTGGGGGGTGGTTTGTTTTTTTTTTTTTTTTTAATGTTCAGAATGACTTTGACTCAGGAGCTTTTGGCTGGCATGTGGTGGTGTGAATTGATGAGAGGTTTTCAGAGTTCTGCAGGAGCTGCTAATGATGTTTCTGTGCCCCCCCTTTCAGTTCGGAAGCCGCGCTATGTCAGACGAGAGCGGTCGCTAATGATGTCTGCATCTGCTGCTATCATCTCTTCTTCTGAAACCAGGGTCAGCAATGTTTAGCCTTGATTCTTGCCTCTGGACTTTCAAAGTGGGTACACAGTGTGGAAGAAACTTTTTCTGGATCCACTGAAGTGCCAGGGAAACCTCACAAGCAGCTGACCTGAACGGAAGCCAAATGACTCTCTGGCAGAGGGTTTGTGCCAAATGTTGACAGAGACATGAACTCGTGCAAAGATGCTCCTGACAGGCTGCATCCAGTTCAGTGAACTGCTTTGGTGATCTTGAAATGCACTATTCCAGCTCTGTGGTTTTGTTTGTCTCCTACAGATGCTGTGTTTGGAAAATCTCTCTTGAAAGAACTTGCCTTTCCTTTGGCCCACTTTCAGTTTTGGCAAGTTCCTTCTTCCTGTGTTGTGATGTGTTCTGTGTCCCCAGAGCTGGCTGTCTCAGTGCTGGAGGACAACAAAGAATCCTGGGATTACTCAAGGATGTGGACCTGCTTGAAGGACCACTTGTAAAAGCTAACACTAAGTGCCAGTGCTTTATGTTTTAGGACAATATAACAATACTTAACATGCAAGTATCCTTCTGAAGCAAAAAATGATGCCTCCTGGAGCATCCTCTTCAGCTTATGAGGTAGCTGACCCTGGTTCTTAACTGTGAATATCAACCCACTATCCAGATACAGTTGTTCTTGGTGCTTTTGAAGGCTGTGGTCAGTCTGGGTCCAATCCCAAGTCTGAGAACTCGTTGGGAAGCTTTTCCAATGGCTTCAGCTTAGTAACAAACATGGCTTTGTTACTGATAGGCTGCTGTGTCTGTCCTGCAAAAGACTGTCTCCTTCTCTTACTCCAGCACTTGCAGGGAGAGCAGAATTCCTGCAGGGCAGCTGTGCATCCATGAGAGGTGTCAGTGAGCAGAGAAAGGAACTGGAGAGGGTAGGTGAATTTCTGCCAATGCAATAAGGAGTTTCCTTGGTCAAGCTCTTCATTGATATGCCTGACATCTGCAGGCCAGCACCTTATGACAGAGCTCAGTGTGGGTTTCTTTGTTGGAAGTGCCAGCCTAAATAGCTCCCTCTCTCAGATGCTTGTTCTTGCCTGTCTTATGCCAGCTGTGTGGCTGAGCAGTCACTCCATCAGGAAATCACTAGAAAAGAATTCTTTTCCTGAGATTATCCTGCACCCACTTTTCTTTCTTGTTGCCATGTGAACACCAAATCAGCCAAACAGGCATAAGAGTGGGAAATCAGTGAAAAAACCTGAGGTTGCTAAATTGGTTGCAGCATCACTGTCACCATATGTGAACTTCTAACTATGCAGCTTGTGTATTTCCCACCTACCTGTGTTGCTGTGGCCTCTTTTGGTTTAGCTGACACTTCACTCTGGGTCTGGGCTCCTAAAATTAAATTACTTGGAAGCTCTTCATCTGCATCCACCAGCATGAACTGAAACTGGAACAGTTGGTTCTCTCCTTCAGGAAAATGTGAGCACAAATGTCTTGAGCTGACATGACACCCATATGGAGAGTCCAGACCTTCTGATCTAGATTCTCTTTTTTCTGTGGTTAAAACTTAAAAGATGAGAACTGTGATGGGAGGAGAGAAATTTATCTTGTGGACCAGACCTGGCTGTTTCAGCAGAGTTGGATTTCCTTTTATCCCTCTCCTTAGCAGGTAATGAGGTCTCTTGTAGCATCCAAACACACCAGGGTGAAGACTGAGGATAAAGAACAATTAATGAAGAGACCCCCATGCCCCCTCCTCCCCAAATTGCTGAATGGAGAAACTGAAGTTTATCTTTCTGTCACACTGATAAATTAAACTTGAGTTCTGCCCAAAGCTGACAGCAGACAGTGCCCCTTGGAGACCCACCCTTCAGCTTGCAATATGAAATGTGCTTTCTGTGTTCCAGGTTCAGGCAGTGGCAGGTTTGTCTCTGTTATTTTGATGTCTTTTTCTCTGTGTCCTGCTGTAGTTTTTCCATTGGTAGGAATAATGTCTGGAGATAGTTGTTTTGGGTGGGTTTGTTTTTTTTTTTCCTGACCTTAGTTGCTGAATATTTTCCTAACTGCTAAGGAAAAGGAGTAACTATGCAAATAATGCCAAGAAACCACCTTTTGAAAGCAGGGAGCTTCTGCTAGTGAGTCTGTCAACTGCAGTGCATTCTTGTATTGCTTAGTTGCTAATGTTTTCTTTCCAGTCATAAATTATTGAAGGATAATTCATGTCACTGTCTGTCTGAACCCCACCTTATCCTCAAGTGCATATTGAAACTTAATGTCAAGCATTGAACTTTGGTGCAGTCAAGTTTTTCTCAAGAACATCTCTTCCCCTTCCCTTACCCTTCTGCCCTCCTCACCCCAAGCAAACTTGCAAATTGTTCTTGGGTTTTTTTTTTTGATTTTCAGGAACTGTTCAGCTTTTGTAATTGCTAACATGGTGAATTCCTGGTCTAAACAGTTTCTCATTTGTTTGCACTGTCAAATTAACTATATATACTGTGGTGTTTTGGTTTCCATCTCAGTCTAAAATAATAATTCATACATAATATATTTTTAAAAATTGGCTTTAATGGACCCTGATATTTAATGTATTTGTATATTTTTTAATTGTGCCAAAATAAATGTATTTGAGTTGTTTTGTTTTTGGTTTTTTTTTTTTTTTTAAATGACTGTGGGAGATGATTTGTGTGTTTCCTTTTCAAGCAAGGAATGAAGGGAGCAAGATTATCATCTGAAGCAGATCATTGTTTCAACCTGTGTGGCATGTTGCCTCCCCCAGCCCTGGTGGCCTCACCTGGAGTGCAGTGCAAGGGACTCTGCAGCAGAGAATGTGACTTGAGGAAATGGCAGAGTTTTAATGTGTGCAAGTTTACTTCCATCTCATTCAAAGAAGACAGCAGAAAACCTGGGACACTGTCAAATGTGCTAGAAATAAAGATAACCAGGTTGATTTATCAATTAAAGGGGAGATTATAGTCTTGGGTTCTCCCCTCATCTGATCTACGCTCAATTTTAAAAACATTCTTGTTGTTTGTTTGGGTTTTTTTTTCCTTTCTCTTTGCTCCCTGGGAATTTGATCCTCATGTTGGATTTCTTTCCTGCAAATGCATCTTTGTGTTCTTAACTTCAGTTGCCAAAACAATCCCCAAAAACAAGAGCTGAGCCATATGGCTTGAAATACGAGTGGTTAAATTTGGCAGTAAGCTTTTTTTTTTTTCCCCCTCCCTCACAAAACTGAAGTAATCTGATGTATGACAAGGATTCTGCTTTTAGGGAAGTATGCTGATGAGGAAGGGTAAGCCAAATGCTTTAATGCCTACTGTGCATACACTGTGGAAAGTCTTTAATAAAGGTTGTTGTTAAAGCCAAGGTGACAGTGTTTGCATGCAAAGAGAAATGGACCTGGCAGGATTATCTCACTGGGAGAAGAAGACTTAAAAAGTGGATTTGTCAGTTAAATGGACTTTGACCAGCAGGCACACCAAACTGGAACAGCCTTTGGGATGAGGAAGTACTGAGTGTCCTTGCTATTAGGCAGACAATTGAATTCAGGAGGTGAAATTGGCAGTAATGGAAGTGGGGAGAGCAGTAAGTGGATTTACACCAGGCAACAGTTGGAGATGTGTATTTTGCACACCTGAGAGCAGCTCTGTCCCTTATCCCTATGACACCATCTCAGGGTGAGTGCATCTTAGGTGGAAGACTGGCAATCATTTCTTGGGACTGTTAAATCTAAAATCTTGTGTTTCACTCAAATCCAGTTACCCAGGTGGAGGCCCTCCAGCAGGCTGGTGCCACATCCCTAAAAAATGAAGCAGAAATGATGTTGCAAACACATTTAGCATTCTGCTGTGTGAAACTGCAGGAAGTTGGCTAGAAAAAAAACCTCATAAAGCTTTGTGCAAACAGAATTACTAAGGTTCAATCTACCTTCCCCTCAGAATTGAAGTTCCTGGAAACTGTGTCATGAGGTTGTCTCGTATCTTTCTCTGCAGATTTTTTTCTTTCCCCCCTCCTCCCTTCCCACCCAAGATCTGAGTGACAAATGCTTCTCAGGAGCATTGCTTGGAAATACACCTGGAATTCTGGGTGCAAGTCTAACTTCCTGGCAGTTGAGACTTAAAGGCTGAATGCTGTTAAAGAAATTGAAGAGGAATGGAAAAAAAAAAATAAGAGGAAATGAGGTGCTAATGGGGAAAAAGGAACAATAAAGTTTTTGCTCTTATCCTACAGTTACACAGGAGGGCATCTGAGCTGCAGGGGTAAAGACAAGGAAAGAGTAGGAGAGAAAATCTAAGTGGATACAAAAGCTTCAGGCTCTTCTACTTGAGACTTGCAGGTAGCTGGGAGGAGAGAGTCAGTGGTGTGTGGCTGCAGAAAAGGGCTCCAAGGGGCTGAGCTTGATAGGAAAGTGTGGCTGTGAGTGGTGGGATAGAAACTTGGAGAAAACAGACAAAAGTTGGCCCTGCTCTCACTTGGAATTAATCTGATGGTCACTTCAGGATGTCTGAAGGAATGCACTTTGTGTCTGAAGTTGTGCTTGCATTGCTCTTCCTGCCAACACTGAGGTTTGTTGAAATGTCTAACAGCTGCTTTGCAGTTTTGTCGTTTATTTTCAACACTCCCTGGTGAGGAAAAAAAAAAAAATAAAACAAGCCCTAAATGATATAATGTTTATCATTTTAATAGCCTTGACATATTTTTGTTGCTAACTGAATGGAAGCAGCACTATTCTGATAATTGCACTTCCTCTTCCAGAGCCTGGTGATTTATGTCCCTGTGTAAAGTGTTAAAAGTGTTTTAAAATTATAGTTTCAAGAAGATGCACTGCAGCTCTGAGATGTTTCCTCCAGGTGATTAGATCTTTACCATTAAGGTGGTTGTATGCTGTACCAGGCCTAATATAGCAGGGCTTAGTTTTTAGACATGTCATGCTGATAATTTTTTTTTAATGAGTGTTGCTTATGAATAAGTCATCTGTTTTGTTGCAGTTTAACATCCATCAAATTGTAATCTTCTCTTCTGCTTCACCATCCCGGGTGCCACAGGAATGCCACAGGAATTTGGAGTGGAGTGCTCAACTTCCCTAAAATGCTCAGGCTGTTCCATGGTGCTCACCAAATTACTCTGACTCTGGCATTGCCTGTAAAAGTCCCCTTTAAATGCCAGTCAGTAACTGGTCTTTTTTTTTTTTTTTTTCCAAACTTAAACATCACTGTGCTGCTTTCTCTCTGTTTTTTCCATTGTGTTCACCCCTGCAGGCCCCCAGGAGCTGAGTGACAAAGGACAGGAGGTGTGTGCTCCTTAGGATGTGAAGATTTCCTGGGCTTCCTTGTGAAGTCTGAAACTTTCCCTGGGGGTAAGGAAGACCTAGAAAAGGAGTTAATTTTAAGTATCTTTATGTACATAAACATTCATACATACACACACACACAGAGGCAAAATGAAGCTAATTTAAAGGGAGACCTACAAAAGGAGTTAATTTTAAGTATCTTTATGCACACAACTATTCTTACAGACACACAGGCAAAATGAAGCCAATTTCAAATGCTGCTCACACTATTTTTGGCAGAGCTTAAACAGCTACAGAAATGTTTTTAGCAGTAATTGTGCTGAAGATAGTGATTTAGGAATAAATTAACTCTGGGGAGCCATCTTGTTTGCATGCAACTTTATGTTCCTATCTAGAGTAATGAGCCAGCAGTAGTAAGGTTCAGGACCTTTCTTGACTGAGGGTACTTGAGATCAGATATGTTACAATGAGGGAAAAATGTTTTTCAGCAGCAGCTGCTGCCAACTCCCATCAAGCCCAAATCATTATTGACTGTGAGGTTTCTGCAGTCTGGCTGCTGTGAAATGTTTGGCAGGCCACTTCTTAGCACAGGACTTGTCCCAGACCTCTAGAACTGGGACATCTGGCAATTTGGGTGATGATAATGATGCTGGCCTTCCAGCAGAATTGCATCATGTCTACTGCATGCAAGAAGAGCTGACAAAAAAAAAAAAATGCTAGAAAAGACAAAACTGGCAGTCCTATTCCTGTGGTGTTGGCTGGACCAGGACCTTTAAAATGAGAAACAACTCACAAATCCATCTTGGCAGTGCAGAAAGGATGGATGAGACAGAAGGCTCTTTCAGGTCTTGGGACCCCTCTCACTGCAGAATAATTTTGAGCACAGCTTTATCAGCTAAGAGCAAGTTTACATAGCTGGCTGCAAACACTTCCTTTAGTAGGAAGTGTTTGCTGGTGTTAGCAGGATTGGAACAACTTCTCCTCCAGGACCTCTGTGGCCTTGATAGTGTGGAAGAGCACCCATGCTAACACATCCATCTGAGAGGCCCAGGTTCTTGGGAGCTCTGTGGGGAAACACTCCCTGGATCAGTGTTGGCTTCTGTCCTGCTGGCTCAGGGAGCTGGTGGGTGCTAATAAGCAAATGTTACATATTTGCCTAATGAGAGCTCCATGTGTGCTGTTCTGCATCTCTATTCACATACCTGGGAAATGAAACCATTGGGAAGCAGTCAGGAAAGGCAGGAGGGGTGATTAGTTTAATATTCCACTTGGAATCCAAGCAGCTGAGCAACAGCATCCTCTTGTAGCACTCTGCTCCCTCTCTAAGCAGTTTGCATCCAAGCTCACTGTTTGGGGTTAATTTTTTTATTATTTTTTTTTTTTTTAGCTTTCCCTATTGTGCTGACAACCTGAAGGGCCAAAAGCTGGAGAACAGCTTTTTAGTTATGGAACAGGTGATAAAAATTATGATCATACATTATGTGCATGTATGTGCCATCAGCTGGGTGAAGTACAGCACATCTTCATTCTCTAACCAGCAGGTTAAACCTGCAATTTTACTGGGCAAATACCTGACAAAATGCAAAGAGCACCACTGAAGGTTAAGTATTACTTGAACTGGATGCTCATTTGATGAGAGTTTATGGTCTGTATCTTAACTAAAGAGCCAGTTAAAGCAGGAGAGGAGGAGGTTTTACCCAGCCAGATAGTTGTCTTTCTATTGCTGGGGTGATAAAGACAATTATCTGGATGGAATATGGTCTTAAAACACTGAGATTAAACCTCATATCTTGACTGGGATCCTGCCTTGGCTTCTTGGTCTGGTTTGTGTTCCTCAAGTCCTCTTGCTGGTGTCACAAGCCACTCATCCCTATTGAGGGTGGCTGAGTCCCCTCCAAGACTGGAATGGGGAGAGAGATCTTGGGAGGCTGCAAAAAAAAATATAAGCAGAGATTGTGGTTATTTTCCAGGGGCTGTGAAAGCACCTTTGTGCCTGTCCCTTTACCTGGGAGCTTGGGTTAGCTGTGGGCGTCCTGCATTCCCTTGGCCTGGGCTTGCCTGGAGCCCTCAGCATGGGCAGCTCTGTTTTGGGGTTTCTGTAGGTTTACTCTGTCTGTCTGACTTGTTCATGGCTTGTCTGCTGCTTTCTATGAGCTGTCAAGCAGATCCAGACAGAAAAAAAAAATAATGTTGGGTGGGAGTGCTGGCACTATCCTTTTTTTTTTAATTTCCCACTAGAAGAAACAGCAGCAGAATTTAAACCACTTCTTTTCTTGCATTTAGCTGTGCTTTCCATCCCCATCCATCCCAAATCCTGTGTCTGTGTTTGTCCCCTGCAGTGTGTCAGAGTGTGGAGAGAGCAAGGAAACAACATCAGGGGTGAATGCTCTGCTCTGAGGTGTTGCTGATGGGTGGCACCAGGGGAATTACAGCTGGGTGATGGCACTCTCCTTCCAAATGCCCTGCTCCCTTTGGACTTTGCTTTGGGTTCTGTGTCCAGCTGGGTGGTGCCTTTGTGTGGGTCTGGCTTTGTAGAGCCCACTTAGTCCTGGGCAAAACAGCTCCAGGCTTTTTTCCAAATCCCAGAAAGCCTCTTGCTGACTGGAAGCCCTTTAGCCCTTTTCAAATGTATTTATTTTGGCAGTCCTGAAGTGGAGAAGGTTGCTATTTTGCACTTAGACTTCCTTTTTGTTTTACATAATGAGGAAGACAGGTTTTATAAAAAAAAAAATAAAATAGGGTGATGTTTTCTTAAGAAACTCCCTGGGAAGTTCACTCAGCCTAATGCTGCTGATGGTTTTATGTTCCTGCTAGAAACCTGACTCACAGAAAATAATGGTGTAATTCTTTGTTTGGGTTTAATGTTCTCAACCTTGAAGATGGAAAGTGGAAAAAAAAAAGTGGTGAAAAAAAAGAATAAGAAGACTTAATGGAGAATTACATGCTGTTGCAAATATATGAATGCAGGAGAGCTTACTTCAGTTTCACTGCCTGAGCTCATTTTGGTCAAGTAGAAAATGGAGCCTCCCCAGCACCAGGTGTATCAATCCTTGAAATACCAATATTCTAGCTCTTCAAATTAGTGGAAGGGCAGGTGGTTAGTTAAAGGTGGTTAATTTGAGTCTAGCAGGTCCAAAGGAGGGCAACCAGGCTGGTGAAGGGACTGGAGCACAGATCCTATGAGGAGAGGCTGAGGGAGCTGGGGCTGTTCAGCCTGGAGAAGAGGAGGCTCAGGGGAGACCTCATCACTCTCTACAACTCCCTGAAAGGAGGTTGGAGCCAGGGGGGGGTTGGTCTCTTTTCCCAGGCAACTACCAGCAAGACAAGAGGGCATGGGCTGAAGTTGTGCCAGGGGAGGTTTAGGTTGGATATTAGAAAGAATTTCTTTCTGGAGAGGGTGATCAGACATTGGAATGGGCTGCCCAGGGAAGTGGTGGATTCTCTGTCCCTGGAGATATTTAACCAGAGACTGGATGTGGCACTCAGTGCCATGGGCTGGGAACCCCGGGGGGAGTGGATCAAGGGTTGGACTTGATGATCTCTGAGGTCCCTTCCAACCCAGCCAGTTCTATGAATTACACAAGAAGGGGGAAAAAAAAAAGTGCCTGCCCTGCACTAAGTTGTGATTCTGGTATAGAAAATCCTTTTCAGCCTTGGAGCCCCAAGCCTGGGCAGCACTCACGTTTGGTACCTCTGCAGGTATCAGCTCTGAGGATCCAAGACAGGGACCAGATTGACACACTGTGAAAATGAGGATTAATAACTTTCTGGCTCCTCTCTTTCTGGTCTTAACCATGACCAAAGATGAGGTAGGAGACCACATGGGATGGATTTGATCACCTCTAAGGCACAAATTTTTGTGCTAGCAAAGCAGGAGGCTCTGTTCATCTTGGTGCTCTGTGCAGAGCCCTTGCACTCTACAGCTTGTCAGACAGTCTGCAGCTTTTAGGAGCTGAGCAGCAAGTGAGCATCCATTCTTAATTACTTTTTCATCAATGTCCAAGGAGGATGGCTGAGCTCCTAACTAAGTTAATTGCACGACAGATGAGGGCTGTGCTCTGAACCACACAGAGTAGTTGACTGCTGAAAAACTTTGGAGCATTTGCTGCCTTTTTTTTTTAAATTAAAAAAAATTTAAATTTAAAATTGATGTAAAAAGAGAGAAGTTCAACTTAAATACAATCTAAAAGAAGTAAATATCCAGAGCATGTGAAAAATGCCAATTACTGCAGTCTGCTGAATTGTAGTGCTTTTGTGAGAGATTCTTTGTCTCCTCCTGGGAGGCCTCAGCTTAAACCTGCTCTCAACAATCTCTTTTCCTTTGTGTGCATGGGTATCAGTTTAGTTTTGCCATTTTAACAGCCTCCTGGAACGTGGGGCAAGGGCTTAAGTTGGGAAAACAACATGGAAATAGGGAACTACATCAGACTTCTGTTAGCCTGAATCTGCAGAGTGTTTAAGTGCCTGTTGGTATGAATATCATCTTGAAACAATTCTGTGGCAATTTGTGCCTCCAGGTTAGGGCTGGGAAATGCAACCTGCAGGATTTTACCCCCTTTTTCTCTCATCCCTGCTGCTGTGTCGTGCTCAGGACTGTGCTCAGCATCTGGGCTGAATGAGAGCAGATTGCTTTGCTGGAGAGGGGCAAGGGCAGCAGGGGAAGAGTTCTGTGGCTGCAATGCAATATTCCTCATCAGCCTGGAACCAAGTTCCTTGAGAAGGAAAAGAGAGCATTATTTTCACTCACTGGAGAGCACGTTAAGGGCTGGGAAGTGCTCAGGCTCTGCAGAAGTGTGTGCCATGGCATGGAGACTTCTCCAGCTCTGCAGTGTCGAAGTGCAAGGGAAATAGGGAATTTTAAGCATCACTTGGAAAACTAGGGAGTGAGGAGTAAATGGGAACAGCTTCAGGCATGTCATCTCCCAAGAGCTCTGCTGTGAGCCCAGGTGCTTGCCCTCCTTGACATCCCAGAGTCCTGTGGAACCGGAGAGGAATGCTGGGGGACTGGTGAGGGAAGTGGGAACAGGGAGCTCTGTTACCAGCACCTTCTCCTGAAGCTTCTAAATCCAGTGCTGGGCCAACAGGAGAGAAAAACAAGAGTTGAAATAGTGTTCCATGGGGAGCCAGGGCACAAAACAAACACTGGAGGGAGGTGGTTTTTCTCTTGGGGAGCTGCAGTTGCTTGTTGAGGGAGGACTGACAGGTGGGAGGATGGACTCTGGTGCTGATCTGAAAAATAAACAGATAATTAGAGAGTGTTAGGAGCCTGATGTGTGATACACACCTGACCTAAGGCCCGTGGTTTGCAGGTTTGAAACAGGACTTAACATGTCACTGTTCAGAGATAGAAAGCAGATTTTTACCCTCCCATAGAGTCTGATTGCTTTGACTTCCCGGCTCTGCCCTTTTCTTGTGCAGTGCAGTTCCCACTGCCTCAGGCACTATCTGGGAGGCCTGTCTGATTATTCTTGCTTTTACCAGCATCCCAGTAAATATTGTTTGAAGACAAGGTATATATTCCTGATATGCTATTTTACAGCACACCACACAGCTCTTTACTGCTGGGTGACACAAAGTCCAGGACCATGACCTTTGAAAAGCTCTCACTCTCCCCTAAGGAATTTCACTCATAAATCACTGACTATTTTTGCTGCTTGCTGCAGTTAAGAACGAGTCCCCAGCCTAATTTTTCATTATTTTTTTTTTAATAGTGTCCTATCCAGTGAAGTATCAAGTGGTGGTGGCTCTCACTTCATCTGTGTCCCCAAAATTAGAATCTGTTTCAAATCTTGGTACTGGAGGCTTCCCTTTCCTTCAAAACTGACTTGGAGCAATTTTCAAACTAATTTAGGTTTGATTTATGACAATCATGCCAGCTACATGATCCCCTTTATGCCTTATGTGCTTTCCATGGAATATCTATGCTTGGCTCAAAATGCCCCTTCTGAAGACAATGAGATGAAGGAGAATTTTGCCTCTCCAAAACAAATCTTGATTTCAAGTCCTCAGGTAAATTGAAAAAAAAATAATTCACTGAATGCTTGCTGGAAGGGCAGGTTTTGCTCCTGCTGGAGGTAAGACTCTGCTGTCATAATATCTACCTAGATACAGCTCCAAAGCAGATGCTGGTCCTGCTCACAAGTGCTCTCACTCCTGACTTGTTTCTAAGAATGTTGCTCTTGTTAAAGGAGCTAAATCAGTCTGAAAACAAGTTTTACAGCGAAATCACAGGGAAGAGATGGCTGGAGATACTTGGTCTTGTTTACCTTTAAACCCCTTTGTAACTGCAGAGGTTTTGAATGAATTTTCTTGAGCAGTGATGGCTTGAAGAGATAAGTGCTTTCTTTAAAAGCCCTGACAGTAAACAAAAAGCTGGTTCTGACCAGTGTGGAAACAGGACCTGTCCTGTTGCAGCAAAATCCTGTTCTAACCAAACCTGCAGTTCTTGGGCTCCCAGAACACTCTGAGAGAGCAGACACACACACACAAAAAAAACCCCAAAACCCCCAAACTCTTTTTTATTTCATGCCCATTAAAGGGCCAAGGGTTCTGATAAGCTTCTCGTGCTTCCCTTATCTAAAAGGAAAGGATTATTCCTGATACTCAGGCAAGGTGGAAACTCTAGCTGTGGTGCATGCAAGAAGCTGATTCTAGTTTGCACCACGAAGTATTTTTTGTTAGTTTAGAGATCTTTGGGGCCTCTTCCTCTTAAAGCCAAAGCTCTAGGCTGATGCTAACAGCCCGTTGGGTCTCTGATATCTGTTGTGGTCCCAACCTGCATCCCTGTGGAAGGCACTGGGCAAGGAGGGTGTGAGGTTCTGAAGCCTTCATGCAGCATGTTTTTTCCTTAAGCTCCTGGTGCCCTTTTTCAGGCTGGGGAAGAGAGGGAATTCCTGATTTTACAGAGCAGGAGACTCGTTGCCCTCTGGCTTAGACCCCAGCCAGTTTGATTTCCAGTCTCTGTTCAGCACAAGAGGGATTATTTCCTAATGGACTCTGCTGAGACTTTTTCCTGCTCTAGTGGGAGCTGGGGGGGGGCTCAGGGCTGTTCCTCCCACCAGCCAGGCAGAGTTTTTCCTCCCAGAGCTTCTGCATCTTGTGTCTGGGTAGCAGGAGGTGGGGCAGCTTGGAGTTTGCTTTTAATTTGATGTTCCCAGGGCTGCTGCTCCAGCCCTTCCCCGTTGTTCTACCAGCACCCACCAGGCTTGCTTTCTGCTTCTCTGCTCCAGCCCTGAGTTCCTCTGCTTTTCCTGGGAGGTGCAGAGCCCTGGGGTTGTATTTCTGTGGAGGAAGAAAGGTGAGCTTGTGCACTCAGACAAAGCTGGCATTGTGTGCCCTGCTTAAAAAGGGACTTTGGGAGATGCTCTGAGCATCCCCTGGGCAGTGCTTGCTCCAAAACCCCAGGCAGCTCCAAGGAGCTGAGTGAAGGAGCTTTATCTCCAGGGGAAGGAGAA
This sequence comes from Florisuga fusca, assembly GCA_038090715.1. Lineage (NCBI taxonomy): Eukaryota > Metazoa > Chordata > Aves > Apodiformes > Trochilidae > Florisuga > Florisuga fusca. Next base: position 121,527 of record JAAWXA010000067.1, read on the forward strand.
GGCAATCCCCTTCCTCAGACTTTCCTGCACTCTACTCCCTGGTGTGCAGAGTGGTTCTGAAGAGGCTTGTGAGAGGGCAGAGAGGAGGGTGGGATCCGGGAAGCAATAGTACAGAAGCACCAGGGAAATAAGCTGCCCCTGCTGCCAGCTGATAGAGCTCTGGACAAAAGGTGGCAGAGGACCTTAAAGCTTGTTCATGCTGGAGAGGTTTCCTCTGTTTCCCTCAGCTTCCTGTTTATGTGGGTGTCCAAACTATCCTGGTTGAAAATATCTGCTTAGTAAACTTCTGGGGATGTAGAACTGTCTTTTAACTGAGCTATCAGAGTTGTTTCCTCTCCAGGAACAGCTGCACCAGTTTTCAACCATTAGTACAAACTCTACACAGGCTTAATAGCTCCTGCTAGGATGCTTTGGAGGAGTAAATCAGATTTCCTCAGCAGAGGCTGCTTGAAAGGAAGCAATGCAGTGCAGCACTGTCCTGCTCTGCTGATTTGTGGTGATTGGCATCATAAAAGTTGTTGGGTGGGCAAACCTTTGGTAGAAGTTTTTCCTGGAAGCTCAGGTTTCTGCATTTTCACAGGATTTTTATTTTGTTCAGCACTGGTCATCTACACTGAAAATTCCCAGTATTGTTTAGAGGAGCAATTTGGTGGCAATTGGACAAAATGTAGCAGAATTCTGATGGTGGTAAAAGTTTTCATGCCAGAGTTAGTTCAGAAAGCACCGAGGTATCTATCACCAGGTTCTGGACCATCCTTCCTTTCAAAAAACCTGCTCTTTGTCCCAACTTTGAGGTGCTCTGAAGAGAGGAATTGTTCTGCAGCAGCTTCCTGGGACAGCAGTGTGTGAGTGACACCGTGTGGTACGCAGCATAAACTCAAAAATTACACTTAACATCTGCAGAATGAGCATTGAACCAGGCCAAAGCTCTCTGAGGAAGTGTCCACACACCAGCCTGATGGCTTTGTCACTGGAATTTCATTGCCTGTTTCTTCCCTGAAGGCCAAAGTAGAAGCAGTGTCACTGGGTGCCAGTCCTGAGCTGGTTCTTTGCACATTTTAACACCTCACAGCAGCGAAGGGGCAAGACACAAAGTCTTAAACATCAAAAAGAATCCAATCTTTCCGAGCAGCTCTCCCTGGATTACATTTTTCTAGCAGAACAAGAATCAGTTCAGCAGAAGCATTTGACATTTTAATTGGCTTGGTTGTGAATAATTTCAATCCATACACCACAAATGAAAAAATACTGGGGATTGGTTAATTTTCTGTTTCAGATTATTTCCTCAGTCTGCAATATGATTTCAGTAAGAAAAATTATTTCTGATTGAGGGGGGTGGATAGAATCTTGTTATCTGTCATGATGATAGGAGAAGGGCTTTATGTTGAATAAGGAAAGGAAAAGCCCTAACATTGCTTTTAATTTTAGCTTGCAACCTGTCAAAAATCTTCTACTTCGTGACAAATTCTCTGTTGGAAAATAGAACAAAGAGAACAAGTGAAGAGATAATATTTGAAAATCTAATTCAAAGCATATGCTGCCCTCAGATAACACAGTGAGAGCTAATCTGGTTCTACAGGTAAATAACCTTTCAGGGGATGCAGAGCTGAACATTGATTAAGATGAACCAAGCGTGTAATTTCATGAATTACCCACATTCCCACTTCAGATTCAGCAGGGAGAGTGCTTTAGCTAATTCCAAAAGGGAGACAAATGTCTGAGCTGCTCTCTAATAGAACCTTTGTTATCTCCAGTGCTGATTTTTTTTTATTTTTTTTTTTTTTAAAAGCAAATTTTAATTCTCAATAACAAGGCTTCTAAATGTTGGCAGAGCCCTGCAAGTGTGGCAAGCGCACCCCAGGTGAATATGGGGTTTAGTTTGTGTTCCTTTGTGGTGTGAATATCTGCCCCACCACGACAAAAGGTCCTAGAGCAGGGTTGGCATTTCCACGTCTTCAGGTTGAAGGAGAGTGAATACAAGATTCTTTTTCACCATCTGAGTCAAGATTTTTAATTTTTTATTATTTTTTTCTCCTTTTCCCTTCTTTGTCCTTGGGCAGCAGACCCCACCTGTCTTGAGACTGGAGGGAAGAGGATTAGGAACTTCCAAAAAGTGTCATTTTGCCAAAATATACTTTATAGCTATGCTGCTCTGTTTCTGTCGCAGTGCTGGGACTGGTGTGTGCTGTATTCGTGATAAAATCCCAGCAGCTGCTGAGCAGGGAAACCTTTATTAACAAATTATTATTATTCTAATAAAGGAACATTACTCCTTTTGAGTTCCATTTCCCCTTTCAGGAAGAATCAAAGCTGATTGTGGAAGAAATGGGGTTGTGACCTTAGGGGACTTTATGAGAAAGTGTTTCTCATTTTCGTGCAACGTGATGTACAAAAGCTGCTCAAGGGAAAGGCAAACACAGCACCATTCATTTCAACACTATAAAACATGCTCCCACAAACCCCATTCGCAGACAACAAGCTGGGGGGGAGTACCAGCTGGAAGGCAGGAGGGCTCTGCAGAGGGACCTGGAGAGGCTGGAGAGTTGGGCTGATTCCAAGGGGATGAGGTTCAACACGGCCAAGTGCCGGGTCCTGCACTTTGGCCACAACAACCCCATGGGGAGCTCCAGGCTGGGCACAGAGTGGCAGAAAGGGACCTGGGGGTTTGGATTGACAAGAAGCTGAAGATGAGCCAGCAGTGTGCCCAGGTGGCCAAGAAGGCCAATGGCATCCTGGCCTGGATCAGGAACAGCGTGGCCAGCAGGTCCAGGGAAGGGATTCTGCCCCTGTACTCAGCCCTGGTGAGGCCACACCTCGAGTCCTGTGTCCAGTTCTGGGCCCCTCAGGTCAGGAAGGAGATTGAGGTGCTGGAGCAGGTCCAAAGGAGGGCAACCAGGCTGGTGAAGGGACTGGAGCACAGATCCTATGAGGAGAGGCTGAGGGAGCTGGGGCTGTTCAGCCTGGAGAAGAGGAGGCTCAGGGGAGACCTCATCACTCTCTACAACTCCCTGAAAGGAGGTTGGAGCCAGGGGGGGGTTGGTCTCTTTTCCCAGGCAACTACCAGCAAGACAAGAGGGCATGGGCTGAAGTTGTGCCAGGGGAGGTTTAGGTTGGATATTAGAAAGAATTTCTTTCTGGAGAGGGTGATCAGACATTGGAATGGGCTGCCCAGGGAAGTGGTGGATTCTCTGTCCCTGGAGATATTTAAGAAGAGACTGGATGTGGCACTCAGTGCCATGGGCTGGGAACCCCGGGGGGAGTGGATCAAGGGTTGGACTTGATGATCTCTGAGGTCCCTTCCAACCCAGCCAGTTAATTCTATGATTTCACATCTCTTTTCTTAGCCCCATAGCCACCCTCCTTTCACTCTTGAAGTAATTCTCCTGAAGAGGCCATTGGTTAGAGTTAATGAGGAAGCTGATGTGGAAGTTTGGGATCCCTAAAAGTCAGATTAATGAACAGGTGAGGAGATTAACACCTCTCCCCAAGTCAACTCCAGGGATCTGTCAGGAGGCTGGAATAACATCAGGCTGGTAGTTCAACGAGGGGTTCAATTAGGCAGCATACAGTACAATTAACTGCCTGCAATTAGAATGAGTGCCTTAATTACTGTGTTTATATTTTGCATCCTCTCTGCTCTCATCAGACAAAGCCTCCTCTGCATAGAAAGCTGGGCATAAGCATTTTGCTTTTCACACTTGTTTCCCTACCATATGCTAATTTAAAGCTCTAAGACTCAGTTGTGGCAACTGATTATCTTGCTCAAATAACATAATAGAAAGCAACAAAGGCAGCACAGTTTTGACAGTTGTTTTGGTCTGCCTTTTGCCTTCCTTCTTAATGGATGGGGATGTTTACTAATCACATCACATTCATTCCCATTGCTCCCAATTGCAAGTGTACATAAAATGGACTTTAAAGCCTCTTAAAATAAATTTTCTCTGGAGTTGCTTTCTTTTCCCTAAGTGCTTTGGTTAAACAGGGATGTTTGTCTGCCACTGGAGGATGATTTTTATTTTTTTTTCCCCCTCTCCCAAGTGGCAGCTGGGGAAGGCTTGTTTCCAAGGTGTTTCAGAAGGCAACAACCCAATATCCTCAAGATCTCTGTGGTGTCAGATTTGGCTTTTGAAAACCCAGACCTCCCACACCATGCAGGTTGCATTGGGATGTGTCTTGCTCAAGGCTCAGCTTTGATTCTAAAGGTGTCACATGGGGTCATCCCCCTCTTTTTTAGGTGATCTGCTCCCATGCCTTAGTTCCTCTTGGGAGGACTTCTGCAGTGCTTTTACACTTGCAGACCACTTGCAGACTCCAGCAAGGTGAAGAATGATCTGTTTATTGATGCTCTTTGTGTACCATCCCAGTGCCCTCAGCTACCACCGGGCAAATATTTGCTTTACAAATTGGGTTAAACAGGATGGAGAGACTGAAGTATTTTGTGCTCTAATTGGAGCAAATGGTCAGATTATGGAGGCAAATCTACAGGGGAGAGGTTACTTATCTGTTTGCCTTACCTTAATGTGTGCCCAAAAGTAGGAAGGGAATGATAAGGATGGTTCAGGAAGGGAGGGAAAAGGCTGAAAGGGCAGAAGTCAGAGGCCAGAGAGACAAACGTGAAGCATCTTATAAATAAAAAACCCAAACCTCAAGGATTTAACCTCAGAGGCTGAAGGGCTTGTGTGTTCCAAAATAAAGAACATTCTCGTCCAGTCAAGCCCTTTTAAAGGGTATTTGAGATGTGGCACCTTGACTCACTGGTAAAATTCTGAAAATGCAGGTTAGGGTTTCTCTATGATTACAGCACTTCTGAATTTTTGGTAGGCCATACAATTCCAGTGTCAGCTTGCCTTGGTTTCCCTAAATTCAACAAGCAGTACACGAGCCCTTTATCTTGGGGCAGGTAAAGATTAAATATAATTTTTCAGCTATAGGTTACCTCTACAGGTATTTTTCCCAGTGAACAGGTATTTACCTGCAGAGCTGCCAATAACTCTGGGTGTTAAATCACTGTATCCAACAATGCCCATTGATTCTGTGAGAAATACAGCCCCCCAGCTGGAAAGCATCTGACTTTGTAGGATGCAGAGCATGGGTTGGGTTTGGTTTAATTGGGTCTCCCAGGGAAATGCCTGGGACTCCTCAGCTATTGTTTCCCTTCCTCTCCCCATCAATCTGAGGGAATTTTTTAGCTAAATTTAGGGAGGGGTGTGTGGAATATCACATGGCTGCTGGGCTAAGCAGAGGAAATTGTCAGGCCTGGTGAAGACTTCAGCTCAAACATGTGCAGTGCAACTGAAGAGGGAAAAAGCTGGGGCAGTTTGATCATTAAAATGGAGGTGGCTATAAAATAAAATCAGGTTGCTGCAGAAATCTCAACTGCATTGGATGGATCTTTCCAAGCAGTTGATTATTTTGCCCATGGTTCTGTTTTTGCTCCAAATCTTGGGTTTTTTCTGATCAAGACTTTCCCTGACTCTTGCTTTCGCCAGTTCTGCCCCTACCTTCAAAACTTGATTTTGCTACAGCAAAAAAAAGTCTGTTTCCTTCCCTCCTTTGTATTTATTTTATTTTATTTTATTTTATTATTTTATTTTATTTTATTTTATTTTATTTTATTTTATTTTATTTTATTTTATTTTATTTTATTTTATATTTTTGCAAGCACAGGACAAACCTCTCTGCCCACTCCCATGTTTTGGCTGTGGAAATCCAAACCCAGAAGCAGCAGCAGTGGCCAAGTGGCCACTTGGGGGGGTCAGAAAGCAAGGTAGGTGTGCCCTTCTCCTGCCCTTCTCCTGCCCTTCTCCTGCCCTCTTCCTGCCCTTTTCCTCTCCTGCCCTTCCAGCAAAGCAGGAATGGGGGGAACTCCTTTTCCAGGAGACACTTGAATCAGTGTTTCTGTCTTGGTCAAGTGTCTGAGTGTCAGGAAAATTGATGGTTGATGGCAAAATAATATAAATAAAATCATTTCAGAAGAGAAATGAAACCTTTTTCCTTCTACAAGGTTTTTTGGGTTTGTTGGTTTTTTTTTCCCCTCCAAGGAGGTTACTTCTTTGGCTTGCAGCATTACCTCTTGTTGGAATAGGAAGACAAAGGAGCCTATTTGGACTGTGCAGACAAAAAGTCCCTTCCCTTAGGGCTGTCACACCTCTCTCAGCTTTGTTCAGTCCCATCTGGGCAACCCAAGAGCCACAACTCCCACTGCTCCCCAGTTCTCCTCCCACCAGTTGCCTTTCAGCTGGTGATTTAGTCTGACTGCTACTTATCTGAAGACTACAGCAGGCTAAAAATAGGCAGTGAAATCTGGGGCTGTTTCTGCCTTGTGTTTGTGCACTCCTGCAAAATTCAAGTGCTATTCCGGGGCACTCCTGTAGGAGGAAAAAAAAACAAAAACAAAAAACCAAACAACTTGAAACACTCTGATTAAACTTTGAACTAGACATAGATATGGATGGGAGGAGCACACTGAGCTCCTCTTCCTCATGGGAGCTTTGGAATATTTCAGGCTTGTAAAATAGGGGGATTTTTTTTATTATTTTTATTTTTATTGAACACAGAAGTTGTGTTGTAACCAGGATTTTCATCTCATCATCACCAGCAGGTTAATCCTCCCCTCTCAACACACACCTACTCCTGCAAGCTGTTCATTTATACTGGTTGCCTCTTTGCTAATAAGCTTTGAAAAGCAAGTTCGTTAAGGTGCCCACTGCCAGACTCTGCTTTAATGAGCCTTTCTCAATGCCTCCTATCTTATCTTGAGCTTGAGAAGTACAAAACGTTCCTGTGACATTGCTATAAATCACATTTTATTGATGCGTCTCAATATGAAACGCCTGCTGCAGTTTGGTGGTGTCTGTTTGCTTTGGAAGGGACAGTGTTGGACAAACAGAGAGGTCTGAGCTTTGCTGGTGACACGGGGATTGCTGGGGAAAGATTTTCTGGAGGCTTTGCCATTGGCCTTCCATGACAATCAGTTGAGTCGTGCAAGTTTGTTGTTCATACCGAGCACTTATTTGACTTGCAATTAGGACATTTGAGGTTGTTTTTTTTCTTCCTCAGGACTGCAGAAAAATTACTGGGTTGCTTTTGCTGTGTACAATAGGTCCATGAGCCATCCTGCTGAAGACCAGAGCTGCTGGTGAAGTCAGGTACCTCTGTTTATTGGCACATGGATGGATTTAAGATGGAGTCATTAAGCAGGCACACGTAATAAATCAACTGCCCGAGGCAAGCTACACAGACCTAGTGGAGAACATGAACCATGCTCAGTGGGAGGAATCTCCAGACCCAGGTAATCCATGCTGGACCTCTTTGCTTCCCACTGTGATCTCGAGCAGCTTGGAGACAATTCCCAGGGCCAACTGCATCCCATCACCCTGCAGGAGGACGTGGTGGCAGGAGGGCACCCCAGCCTGGCTCTACCTCCTGCCCTGCTAGAGAGCTGGAAAATTATTTTTTACAAATACTAATTAGCTGCTTTTTTTTTTTTCTTTTCTTTCTTTTTTTCTTTCTTTTTTTTTCTTTCTTTTTTTTCTTTCTTTCTTTTTTTCTTTCTTTTTTTCTTTCTTTTTTTCTTTCTTTTTTCTTTCTTTCTTTTTTTTTCTTTCTTTTTTTTCTTTCTTTCTTTTTTTTTCCTTTCTTTCTATTTTCTTTCTTTTTTTTTCTTTCTTTTTTTTTCTTTCTTTTTTTTTTTCTTTCTTTTTTTCTTTCTTTTTTTCTTTCTTTTTTTCTTTCTTTTTTCTTTTTTTTTTTTTTTTTTTTTTTTTTTCTCCCCAGAGTGAAGAAGATTCCCTGTCTGCTGGTGCTGCACCCAGTAGCCCTGCTCTGGATCACAGGTCTCAGAAAGGCCAAGCTCCTGCCATTAACCTTGCCAGCTGGATTTTCAATACCTCCATGCCTTCTGCACCCCTGAAAGAACCACAGGGTGTTTGTCCTCCCTCAGCTGTGTGGGTGGGGAGGTGAGCTGTGACTTTGAACTCTCTGATGGATGTTGCTTAGTGATAGTTTCCAATTGCTGGGGGCAGCAGCTGCTTAAAAAAACACCCATGTGTGTGTTACTCAGTTGTCCAGGGACTGGGGGTGTGATTGGGTTGGATGTTTTGTGGGTTTTTTGTTTCAGTGCTTCCAGCTCATGTACATTGTTATTCATGCTGCTGTTTGTCTACCTGAAAAACAGGCTTTGAGCCCTTCCCCAGCAGCCCTTTATTTGCAGTTGATGCAAATTTGAATGGCTATCAGGAAGTTGAATTTGGGGAAGTTCATTGGTTTTGGATTTGAAGGGTAAATCTTCAGAGTTTTCCCTGAGCCTCACTCTGAACATCTGTCTGTACTTGCTTTTGGGAGTGTACTTGAAGTCACACTTCAATACTAATATAAAATAACTTCTGGGATGGATCAAAACTGTCTGTAGGCTTGAGTTTGATGCTTCTGCTGGGGCTGTGTTTGAGAGAGAAATTATTTCTCTAAACCCTCCTATTTTACTTTCGATCACATCCTATTTCTACTTATTTATGTCTAAGTGTGGTGCTGAGTGCTTTGAAAATAATGGTCCCAATCTCTTCTGGAGCTGGATGGGGTCTTCTGAAGCATTTGTCTCCTTCATTCTGGCCACTGCATTAAGCCATTTCATTGCTCACTAGCCAAAGTCCATCCCTGGCTTGAGAAGCAAGCCCTTTCCCCCTCTCTTCTGCAAACACAAGAGCTGGAAGTGACATTTTTATCTGCTGCCTCTCCATGTGCTCCTAACAATTCCCTTTCCAGAACCACTGCCCCATCCACCTGGAAGGTCCCACATTTCATCCAGGTTTCTGCTTTTGGTGCAGTTAAGCACTGAACCCCAGCAGGCTGCCCTGTAGCTGCTGCACACATCCCTGTTTGTACATCCTAGGCAGGTGTTTGCCTAACTCCCTTGTGCAACAAATGGTGTGGGTGACAATAGGTGTAGAGAAACTTGCTTTTAAGAGTGTTGACAATCGGTTTTAAGAGGATGTTTCCCTCTTGTCTGAAATATATCTGGCTAAGCTCTGTTTCACATTCACTAATGAGGACAGCCACTTCAATGTACTGAATTACACAGGGTGTCTGTATTCACCACATACAGCAAAACGGGAAAAAAAAAAATTATTTATTTTTTTTTTACTCTTTTCTGACCAACTCGGAGGCTGTGTTCAACTGAGTTTCCTGATCCAACAACGTGTAATCAACCAAGACAGCAATTCAAAACCTCTGTTTTAATGAAGCTTTAATTGTGCAGGTGCTCAGCAACCCTGTGACTGCATTGCACAGCTTTCAGGGTGGAAAAGGGCAGCTGCTGTATTGAAGGAGAAGGAGGAAACCTGGCCAGAACAATGCCATCTGCAATAATAACATGATGCCTTATGAAAGGAGTCAGGTATTTGCACTGGGGCTCATTTGGCACTGCCAGGTTTGTGGTTTAGGGTGTCTGCTTGTGCTGCTGCCTGCAGGGAAAGAGGCAACTTCTGTACTGGGCTTTGTTGTGAGAAATATTCATTTCTTACCAGAAGGGTGGGAAAATGGACTGGAGGCCAAAAATGGGGATGATTAAATAGATTCTTAAAGCCCCAAATGAAGTGTTCTGTCGTTTTCTCCACGGGGGTTGGGTTAGGGTGTGATTGTTTGCTGAGGACTTCATCACCATGGAAGGAGAAAAAAAAACTTCTCTGGGAAATATCACAGAGCAGTGGAATGGGCACGGGCATGGGATCCAGGGGCTTCTGGGTGCTGTCTTCCTGAACGATGCAGTTTCCTCTCCCTCTCTCTCAATTTTGTGGGCCCCCCCATTGCAAGATGGAAAGGGGTTTGAATAATTGACATTACAGCAAGTTATTTAAAGATCAGTTCCTCTGAAAAGCTGATATTTGAAATGCCTGGGTGCAATTCAGGGGGTGGGGTCTATTCCCAGGTCTCCCAGTTGTTTGATAGATAACTTCCTCACAGAGCTGAGGTGTCCTGCTCCTTTGTTCCCTTTCCTAGTTTTTTTGCATATTTATTTTGTGACTTAAGGTAGAGCCTCCTCGTTTGTCTTGGGAATGTGCCTAGCACAGTGTGGCCTCCTCAGAGGTAACAGAAGACACCAACATAGCAGTCAGGAGTGGCTTCAGTTGTACCAGCCACTGAGCAGTGAAATGATTTGTCTTTTTTAGAAGGAAAAATAAATAAATAAACGGGAAAATGAGGCAATCTACAGTTTTTGGAAGATCCAATTGCTCAGCTACATGGTTATTTCTTCACTCTCCCCAAAAAGTTCATCATCTTTCTGCTAACTTCATCCCCTTCTTCCCTCACCCTGGGGAAGGGGTAGCAGTGCATGTGTGTCCCCCCTCCCCAATGAGAAGTTCCCTTTCCAGCAAATTAATAAATTAAAAAAAAAACAACACAAGCCCTTCATCAAGCAGCCAAGAGCGTATGTAGACCCTGTTTTTCTTCCCAGAGCTGAAGTTAAAAATTATTCAATGTAAAATTCCTGGCCTGTGAAACAGAGGCTCTGTACTGTACCAGGCAAAGATTTTCACCAGCATTCTCTTGCTTAGCCAAGGCTGAGATAACAGCCACTCTCCAGCACTTGGTGGAATAAATCTCCAGTTCCGAGATTCCATCGGGGTGTTCATCTTCCACCTTCTTTTTCCTCTCCTGAACAAGGTCTTGCCTCAACTTAAAGCTGATATTTCACTTTTTTTGTTTGTTTTTTTCCCCTTGAAGTTACGTGTTTTTTTTTTTTTTTTTTCTCCTCGTTTAAATGAGAACGACTGGAGGGAACAAGTAAGTGGTTAGACTTTTATCTTCAAGAATTTTCTTGAGGGATTGTCATGACTGTGGTTTGCATTGTTTTGGTGCAGCTTTGAGAGTGGTTTAGGAACAAAGGGGTAAAAAATTCTGAATTTGGAGACACTGGGTGAAATGAAGTAAGGCTGAGTGGCAAGAGCTCTCTGGGCTGAGGTGATTTAGTGGTTGGTGGCAAAGTGATTCTTGTTGCTGCCTTGAGCTGCAGGTTACTTCCAGCTTTCTGATATCAGCTATAAATTTGGAGAATTTATGTTTGCTTCAGAAGCAGTAGGGAAGTTACCAGTGGAAGAAAAATACAAAACCTTTTGTTATTTTATTTTATTTTATTTTAATTTTATTTTTTAAACACAGGGTACTGTAGTGATTCATATTCTTTGTAATCATATCTTGGCTATTGACTGGAGGATGTGAGCTTCCTAGCTGGAGGGATCCCAGGTTTGTTTACAGGTGTTAGGAGTGAAGTCAGGAAATTCACATTTCTGGGAGGGTTTTGGGGACCCAGGTATGCAGTGACTCTTTCAACAAAGGAGGCCTCCTACAAAATCTGTGCTCTTTTTTAGGAGCAGATACCAATAATAATAATAATAGTAATAAGAACAAAAAAGTGGCTTGATAGAAGAGTACAGTTCTGATGTAAAATGCATGCTAAGGTTAAGCCGCAAGCAGTGCAGGAGCAGTTACAGGGTACTATCTTCTGCTTTTATGGGATATTTTATATGTTTGTAATGCCCGACATCCATAGGGAAGGGAAATGTTTTGTTTAAAATAAAATAAAATAAAATAAAAAAGATATTGAAGTCCTAGCGGGTCACAGATCCAGGTTAATGCCAGAGCAGGATGCAGGAGGCAAAGGTGGATTTGGGCTTGAAATACAATTCTCAGAAAGAACATAGCAACAATAACTTGCAGCCCTTGCTGAGAGGGTGCCAAGCATTCAGGAAAAAAAAACAACTGAAGCCCTGAGGTCACTGCATGTTGTCCTTCAGAACAAGGAATAGCTGCTGTTCATTTCAGTGGGGCTTTTTCCAAAGCCCAAGTGTCTGTCTCCTCCTTTTGGGTCTCCTTGTCAATATTTTTGGGGCTTTATTAGACAGTGATAAGCATCCTTCTCACAGTGCCTTTCCTTTACACTCTTAACAGGGTGTAGGATTGTAACTTGAGCAGGATGGCTTCCTGTGTTCCACCACAGGAGCAGGGCACTGATACTGGGGGGAGAAATCCCAGTGTCCAAGGAGCCAGGATACCTAAGGAAATGTGTGCTCTTTGCTCATGACTGCAGCAATTCCCTTTGAAGATGACAACATAGAAACTTGATGTGCTGGACTTACAGAACTACCTTTCCTTCCTTCTTTCCTTCCTTCTTTCTTTCCTTCCTTCTTTCTTTCCTTCCTTCTTTCTTTCCTTCTTTCCTTCCTTCTTTCCTTCCTTCCTTCTTTCCTTCCTTCTTTCTTTCCTTTCTTCTTTCCTTCCTTCTTTCTTTCCTTCCTTCTTTCCTTCTTTCCTTCCTGCTTTCCTTTCTTCTTTCTTTTGCTTTCCTTCCCTGCTTCCCTCTTTCCCTCCCTCCCTCCGTCCCTCCCTCCCTCTCTCCTTCCCTTCTTCTTCCTTTCCTCCTTTCTTACCTTCTTTCTCCCTCTCTCCCTCTCTCCCTCTCTCTTTCTCTCCTTCTCTCTCTCTTTCTCTCTTTCTCCCTTTCTCTCTCTTTCTCTCTTTTTCTCTCTTTCCTTCTGTCTTTCTGTCTGTCTTTCCTAAATGCTCTCCTGGGTCTCTTCAGGTGATTTCACAGCTGCCCTCAGGTATTGTGACCTTTCTTGGGAGTGCTCTGGCCTCTTGGTGAACTGGGCTGGGAAGAGTGAAAGTAGCATCGTGTGACACCAGGGATCTCTGCTTCCAGGGACAGGGTCACATCCAGTTGCAAGGGATACAACTTCACTGGGAACTACTGAAGTTTTGAACTCTTCAGATAAAAGCCACACCCCAAAATTCTAGGGGAAAAAAAAATAGGCTGTGTGAAATAAAAATTTGGAGAAGCACAGAGGATCCAAAGCCCAGAGAGGGCAACAGAATATCAACTTCCCTGGAATTTGGATCAGGATTTGGATTAATATCTACTCTTTGATTTTGATTACTGTCTCTCAAGGAGAATGTAGTGCTCCCTCCCAACAAAGAAAACATTTCTTCTTTAAATGTTTTCAACTTAGTAAGTTTTTCACTTTTTGATATCTCTTATTAAAACTCAGCTGTAAGGCTTTTTTTTTTTTTTTTCAGTGCAGAAGTTTGCCTCTTTGTACCTAAAGCAGGTTGAATATTTATAACAGCTTCTTGGCCAATGCAAATCAGCATAGTTATGTGATGTGCACTCAGCTGAGCAATTCATTGGCCTGAGTCCTAGAGATTTAGAAACCTGAGAACTCCCTTCTGTGCACAAATGCAAATTTGTGTATTTCAGAGACCCTCTGCTTTTAATTATTTCTTACAGCTACCCATTAAAACCCTAACCAGCACTTTCTGTCTTCCCAAGGAAAAAAAAACAAACAACCAAACAAACTACTCTGCATTCCCTCTTTATTCCTGGGTCATATTTTAATCTCTAGTTTTGGGGAGCAGTTCCTAGCAGGAAGGAGCAAGGCTTCAAAACACATGAACCACAGCTGGAAAGAGCATTTGTGGTATTTGAAACTGATGTTCATCCATCCCATGGAACACAAATGACAAGGTGCTGTGAAAAGGCAGGAGAATATGTGTTGTCAGAGGTAACGGTGTAAAACTTGCCACGGGATTAACCTGATGGTAAAACAAGGTCACTGGAAATCAAAATGAAAGCAGGTGCCTGGCAGGGAAGATTTAGAAGCTTCACTACCCCTGTTCTATCAGCTCAGAAGTGCCAATTTTGTCACATATTGCAACAGCAGACAAAATAACTCTATTCTGCACCCAAGTCATGAAAAACACAGAACAGTCTGTGGTTTTGCAAGCTCAAGAAATATAATGAAGAGTGAGATGTAGGGATGTTTTTGCTGCTTACATTTAATCAGATATAATAGGCTGGAGTTTGCAATTACAACTAAAATCCACACCTTTCCCTCTCCCTAAGCACCTGCCAGTCTGTTACTCATGGGTCTGTCATGGTATCAGACATGGTATCATGGTATATTATGTGGCTATTTTCATGTTATATCTGTTACCTGTTTCTTCAGGGTCTCGTCAGCCTTTTGGATGAATTTCCAACTCAAAATGCTAACAGAGGTTCATCTTTTGTTGTTGTCTTGGTTTGTTTTTTTATGAAGATGCTCCATTCTTGAGCAATAAGGAGGATTGTGAAGGACAAGAATGATAAAAGGTGTAATGCTGGAGGGATAAATTTGGAGCTTTATGAAGAGGCTTCCAATTAATGTAAGCCCTGGACTAGAGCAATGTTTAAATAACAGGCTTTGATTTCGTGCTGGTCACATTGTCAGGGTTTAACACTGGCCTGGCAATTAAAATGAATAACAGATTTTTCTATTAATCCCCCTCTCCTCCCTGATAAGGAAAGGAGAGAGAATAAGGGAGAGAGACTGATGGGTTGGGAACTAAACTACACAACTTTAATGAAACAGGAATGGTAAATAGGAAAAATTACTAAATCTATACAAATAGACAGGAAAATTGATCCCAGGTTCCTCCCCCCTTTCCCCCAATAACTCCTGCTCTTCCTGCTCTTCCTTCACCTGTTCCCTGTTTGCTTCAGCATCCTGGGGTCAGGAGCAGTTGGGAGCTGGAGGCAGAAGACACAGATTCAGGATCAGGATCAGGAGCACAGGCAGAGGAAGGGATGGAATCCTCCCAGGATGCTGAAGCAAACAGGGAACAGGGGAAGCAGGAAGGGGTTTGAGCCTTGTGATCCCTCCAATTTCTCCTGAGTCTGAGGTGTATGGGATGGAATCCTCTGTTTGGTCAGTTCTGGCATCTCTCTTGTCTGCTCCTCCCCAAAGGAGGGTTCAGGTGGGAGCTCTTGACTCCTTCTGGAGGGTAAAATGTTCCTCAGAGCTGAGCAGTGTCCTTGGCTCTGCANCCCCCCGCCCTCAGGCGGTGCCCTGCCCGCTCCTTCCCGCGCCACCCTGGGAGTTGTAGTTTTCCTCCCACCAGCCGGCAGGGAGCTTCGGACCATCTACGCGTCCCCTCAGGACCACAAGTCCCAGCAACCCCCGCGCCGCGCCCTACCTGCTCCCTCCTCCTCCCAGCAGGTAAATGCCCGCCCACAGCCCGGCGCCTCGCCCCTCAGCGCGGTGCCTCTTGGGAAATGGAGTCCCGCGGCCGTAAGAGGAACGAGGGGGAGGCAGGCTCCAGAACTACGATTCCCAGCGTGCCTTGCGCGGCCGCCGCCATTTTAGGGGTTGCTCGGCTACGCGGACGCCCCGTGAGGGAGAGGGAAGCCTGAGTTAGGCGGGAAGGAGGCCAAAAGGCCGTTCTCGGCCCAATTAACAAATGTTGCTGAAATGTGACGAGAAAGTGCAGGGTCTCTCGGCAAAAAACTGCGACTTCAGACGGGTTGCAGGGGCAAAGCTGCGCTGCTGCCCTGAAATCTGCACCTTGATGTGGGAGAGGTTATACCCCCCCTCAAGATGTGGACTAAAAATTCTTCCAGTACTTTTTGTAACAAAGTTAAAATGCAAAGATTATAGGCAGTGCCAAAAATCTTTTGGGTAAATATTTCCATTCTAGAGAATGCTTTAAAAAAAAAAAAGATTTTTACATTTTACATGTAAATTCATTGAAAATTATTCTAGATGGTACATGGAAGTATCTTTTCCAGTAAGAAGAAACCACCTGGTTGAGTGTAATAATACAAATATTTACCAAAAAACCCTCATGTTTAAGCATGTTAAATATTAAAATTCATTTTCAATGCTTATATAACTGTGCAGATAAAAACTAAATGCAGCACTTTGCAAATTTCCTGATCTGGACATCTCTGGAGAGCTCCACGTTCACCCTTTGCTTTTTTGCTCCTCCAAAGTAGGTGCAGTTGTTCAAAGCAGAACCTCACAGAGGGACTTGGTGCACTGTTTAATCTAAAGTTTTGAAGAAGTTAGAGGAGAAAATCCTCTCATGGAACTGGTGATACAGCAAGCCTGGAGTTTCTCCCACAAGGGTGGTACAATTCAGTCCACTTTGCCAGAGAGGAAAATTGGGAAAGTGGGCAGACAGACTTCCTTCCTTTCTGCTCTCTGTCTGTGGCACCCAACGACGACCAGAATTCACCTTCTGATAAATACAGAGCAGCAGAAACTGCATTGTCAACTGGGGTGTTATTGTTGATTATACTTGTGGTTACACAGAGCTTTGAGGTGCTCAGCTCACACCTTAGCAGAGCAGTGAAAATGATTCACAAATATCCTGAGATTCAGCCAGTTACTGGGTGCAAAAACACACAAAATTACACTGTGACAAAGTATTTTGGCTGAAGGTTAAGCCTTTTGCCTCCTGTTCACTAGCTACAAAACTCACGATGACTTTGTAGCCAGGAAAACCACTTCTCACTTTCTGTTCTCAGCTGTGTGTTGTGGTTTGCATAACTTTGTGAATCTGTCACCTGGAATTTGTTCTGCAGCTTTTTGGGATCCCTTCCCACCCTGGCCTCCTCTCAGCATTTCACAAAATAAGGCATTTGGCTGGATACAGTGGCAGTGTGATTAGAATTTTTCTTCCCTAACAGCCTGTAAGAGGCTGTGATGTAAATCCTATGAATAGTTCAGTAGTTGACACCCAAACTCATTGTATTTCTCCATAACCAGCTATACTATAAAACCTGGTGCTGTTCTCTACAGCCTGTCTGTGCAGGATGAGATGCTGCTTTCAGATTTATAGGTGGAGGAAAGAAAGGGAGAAATGGTGGGGTTTGAATTTAGGATCATCAAACATCTCAATTTACAAGGCAGGAAAAAAGTTCTGCACGTGGATAGGCAGAGCCATTTTTTGTGCACGTGTGGGGTTTTTTTTTTCTTCCATAATTCAGAGAGCAGCACTGCTGTGAAACAAAAGTGCTGGAAAAGAATTGTAGGTGCTGGGGAAAAAAAAAATGAATACACTAAATTTCTGTCTTCCTGACGGGTTCCACTGTTACTGCCACTGGAGCACTGAAGTGCAGTCCTTCAAAACTGGGTTGTGTCTGTCAGGGTTTAACACTGGCCTGGCAATTAAACCAAATAACAGATTTTTCTATGAATCCCCCTCTCCTCCCTGATAAGGAAAGGAGAGAGAATAAGGGAGAGAGACTGATGGGTTGGGAACTAAACTACACAACTTTAATGAAACAGGAATGGTAAATAGGAAAAATGACTAAATCTATACAAATAGACAGGAAAATTGATCCCAGGTTCCTCCCCCCTTTCCCCCAATAACTCTCACATCACCCCCGAGGCTGCAGGGCAGCCCTGGGAAAGTCCAGGCTGGAATCCTGGGGTCAGGAGCAGTTGGGAGCTGGAGGCAGAAGACACAGATTCAGGATCAGGATCAGGAGCACAGGCAGAGGAAGGGATGGAATCCTCCCAGGATGCTGAAGCAAACAGGGAACCAGTGAAGGAAGGCAGGACGAGAGGAAAGGGCAGGAAAGGGGCAGAAAAAGGTGTCGACCCTTGTGATCCCTCCAATTTCTCCTGAGTCTGAGGTGTATGGGATGGAATCCTCTGTTTGGTCAGTTCTGGCATCTCTCTTGTCTGCTCCTCCCCAAAGGAGGGTTCAGGTGGGAGCTCTTGACTCCTTCTGGAGGGTAAAATGTTCCTCAGAGCTGAGCAGTGTCCTTGGCTCTGCACCCCAGGCTCTGGCTGTAACTCTAACCCTGGAGTGGGATCAGTCCCAGCAGCAGACACTGACTGAGAAACTTGCTGTTCATTTCAGCAAGTGAAGCTACTTACAAGAAACTTAGCTGAAAGCAAAAGTACAAACCAGAAAATCACCTTTATCCTGGCCCAAACCAGGACATCACGTTCCTCAGGGTCTGCTGGAAGAGAAGCAGAGTTAGGAAGAAGGCCTTGGGTGGTAAGCACTCATCTGAATCCCTGGTGATTCAGGGCATCAGCTCCCTGGGTTTCTGCTTCCTGGTTGTACAGATCTGCCCTCCCAGGGTGAGGTTGCTCTTGCATTGTCCTGGTGGGACCAGCCCTCTGGATAGACTGCAGTGACTCACATGAACCTTCCAGGCTTTGCATTTTAGGTGACTGGGCAAATAAATGTTCTAAAGGCATCTTTTCCCTACCTTAGAGCCTGTTTCTAGGTCTAAACCCAATAGCAGGACTGAGGCAGGCAAAGATTGCATCAGATGATGAAGCCTTCAATATCTTCTGCCTTTGGGACTGCTTTTAATGCAGGCTTTGCTGGAAAGGACTGAAACCTCCTTAATGAAAATAACACCAGAGGTTTGTTACAAGGTCTGATGGTGCTGAACGCCTCCCAAATAATTGCTTTACCTCCTCTCTGTCCACTTTGAACTAGATATGCTTGTTCTGCATGTTTGGAAGGAACATAGATTCAAGAAAACAAGATAGCTGGAGCACCTTATTGAATCCCTTCAGCCCAGGATGCAGGTAGGGACTCTGAAATGTTTGTTCTCATCAGCATACAGAGAAACTGGGCTTGGCTCAAATTGCTGAGTATGTAAATTTGTAGCTGAAATGGCAAAAAAAAAAAAAAAAAAAAAAGGCATTTTCCACTTCTTCCTGTTCCCAGTTAGTCCATCTATGGGGAGAGGTTCTCCAGGCCTTGGGAAAAAAATCTGGTGTGGAAAGCTGGTGCAGTCTGCTTTGATCAGCTTCTGAAGCTCTCTGCCCACTTGCCAAGTGGTTGTGAACAGAGAGAGATGTGTGAGAACCAGCTCCAGAGATCACGGACTTTTTCAGACCTTCAGATTTTTTGTTCTCTTGCTCCAGTGTCTTTTTTTTTCCCAACTTTGATTTCCACCAGATTTTAACATCAAATCAAGTCCTCTAAAACAAAAAAGCCTTTGACTCGTGAGAAAATGGCCCTTGAACCTTCTAAAGGTGCTAAACAGTTGCTGAACTTAATAGTGGAATAAAGTTTAGGCTGCAAAACTCCCAGGGAGATAACACAGAGGAACAACCTCAGAGCTGCTTCACCTCTGGAGTTCTCTGTTGAATTATTCCCTGGAGAAGGGGAGGGGAGAAGGAGGGTCTGAGAGGATTTTTCTTTTGGTCTGATTTCACGGTCTGTGTTTGCAGTGCTGTAAAGAATTTCTGCCCTGATTCTGACTGAAAACAAGAGTTTTCCTGGGGAGCTGAGGAACCCTGGGCTCTGTGTGTCCTTAAGGGAGTTGAATAGAGATCAAGGGTGTGTGTAACACACACAAAGCTGTGGGCAGGACATAGGAACAAGCACATGTGGGAAATTCAAGGATTTTAGCTAAAAAACTGCCTGGAATGAGAGCAGAAGACATGGAGTATCTGCTTGGTCCCTCCCAATTAAATGGCATTTTAGGGGGCTTCAATTTTCCCCCCAAAGTGCAGGAGGGTTTCACACTGCTCCTGATCTTTTGCCAGTCCCTACTACCAGGATACACCCTTGAAATCTTGCCCCTTTTCAGGCAATTCTTGGTTTTCTTTCAAGATTAGCCACGAAGACAGCTCAGTGTTTAACCTTCTTGCCCTGATTAGGATGGAATGTTAATTAATACTTCTTCACTCCTTGATGTCAAGTGCTGTTGAATGTGCAAAAGAGCAACTGAAGGCTGTTCAAAAATTATGATAATGAGGATCTTCAGATGGCACCTTTGATTTTCCTCCTGTTATAATTCCCCACATTTCTGTTAATATTCTAACTCATTAGGTACATATTTGATTTTTCCAGGCAATTGCTTTGCTGTGAATGTATGTGCTAATGATCCTTCTTAGTGGGTTGGACTTTTGGATGAGTTAATTGTGTCAAACTTCCCTCCTTCAGTTCCTGCAGCCTTATTCCTACAAAGGACTCTGCAGTCAGTCTCAGCTCTCAACATTTGGATCAATTTAGGAATTTCACTTCCAGTTTTCCAGCTGGGAAATGCCAGTAAATCTCCATTGTGGGTGGCATTACTGTCCTTAACTCTCATCTGCAGGTAGCAGATACCTTGGTTCTTGCCTCCAGTGTACCTTCTTGTGCTCCTCACTGCCTCACCATGGGAATGTAGGTTTAGCTGCAGGATGAAAATGAGAAAAATGAAAGCCCACACATCAGGTATAAAGGGCTGAAGCTCTGGGAAAAGCAATGAGGTGGATGGGAACCTCCAGTCAGGCAATACAAGGAGGCCAGTGCAGACAGGGGATGGGGAAATCATTCTTTAGTGGTTCATCTCTCCCTTTTCTCCCAGTGCATTAGGGAGATTGGCAGCTGAATCATCAGTGAAATGGTCCATATAGCTCAGGTGAGATGGCAGCTGGTTCAGCTTCTGCTGAGGGAAGTTCCTACAACCATCCACACTGACTCTGGATGCAGACCTGACCCTTGGCTCCTCTTATTCCTCCAGGACAGCAAACTCTACACCATAAGGCCATGAGATGCAGTCAGTGGAGACATGACAAGTGGATGTCCCTGCTCACTGTGAGGTAAACACTTCCATCAGGGGGAAATAGCAAAGTCAGGGGTTAATTTGCTATAGGTCAATTTTTTTCCAGTTCAACCCAAACTGCCAGTGGATCCGGTTCCAAAGCTTGGTTAAGTTCCTGCACAACCCTTGATTAAACAGGAAAAACCTGTGAACTGTTGGCTTTGGATCCTGGACTGAGGACAGGGTGCACTTGAGTAACATGCATGCTTCAGTGTTTCATTTGAATTTCTAAAGCTTTAGAGGAAAGGGAAAAAATTTAGGTCTTTCTGTAAGAAGAGGGGAAAGATCTAATCTGTTTCCACCCTGCATTCCTTACATTCTTCTGATAGTCTGCTACTATAAAAGCTCTTAGTGCCACCTACAATAGTTTACTGGAGCTGCAGAAAACCTAAATCTGTCTGTAGGGGCAGATATGACATAATGTATGTGGAGGTCCTGTCCTGTTTAGACACCAGTGCATCTAAATTGTGATTATTTCATGCTCTGAACAGCTCTTGGGTTTCCTTCAGAGGAGGAGACAGGCAAGCACCCACTTTAATTCAAAAAGACTTTTTTTCCACACTGAGAACTTAGAAGTGTCCTGGTATGGAAATGCCCTTTTTGGAATACGAAGCTTAGGGGGTTTCTTGTTGTTTTGCTGCTTTTTTTTTTCTCCTGTTTGAACAGGATGACTCCAACTTGGTGCCAATCCAAGGCAAATAAAAGGTGCAGGCTCCAGCAGCTGGTTAACTCCTGAGTCGCTGCAAATAAAGACCATGGGTGCTGACTCAAACTCCTTCCCATGCCCTGAGCTCCACCCCTCTTTCTTCCCAATCTTTTCCAGGCTACCAGGGTCTCAGCACTCTCCTGACTCAAGATGGGAGCTGGAGATACCTTATCTTTTGCTGCTTGGGTGATTAAATCCTCCTCTCTGCACCAGTTTATTGTGGCGGTGGAGTTAACAGCACCTGCCTGGCTCAGCTTTCCTTTCCCATGGGCACTCTAAAAAAAAAAGTGGAGCCAGATGTTTGGTTATTTTTGGTCCTGCAACTGTGCTGTCAGGCCCACTGGAACCAACTGACAGCAGTGTGTCAGTAGTAGCTGGATCAGGACCCAGGAAACGTGGGCTTGGAGTGGTTATTCCTGCCACGTTCAAAGAGTGAGAGACTTTTAAAGACTGCAACAGAATGTTTAGGAACTCTGGTTCCCAATCTTTGGGTTTGGGGTGTGGGGAAGGGGCAGCTAAAAAGACTGGAAAGGGGAGAGAAAAAGGGAGAAAAGGGAAAAAGGGGAAAAAAAGGCTAAAGACTTGGGATCTAGCTACTGGTAATGAAATTTTAAAATAGATTTTCTCCATGTTTGGTGATTTTCACTTCTGCTCCACTTAAAGGATATCCAAAAGGAAATATATAAATATAGGTGTGACAAAAAAAAACCAAAAACCAACCCAAAACCCCCAAATCCTCAAAGTCCCCATCCCCCTCTGGCATATCACCTCTTTCATAGTCTGGATATTTAACACTTGGCTCTTTTATGTGTATAATAGTTTCAGGAGGAATTGCTGCTAGCACTGAAAAAAACCAGCCCTTGAAATGCTCAGAAACACACAATGTCTGTCTGAGAAAGGCAAATGTCACTCAGGTGTCTGTATGAGGGAGCACTGGGTGTGCTTTGGGCCCGTTTTGGTGGCAGTGTCATATTTAACCAGTTTGTGTGGATGCTGAAGCACTGGAGCATTGGTCCCTGAGGTGGAATCAGCTGCTTCACCTCCTCACCTGCCACTGGCAGCAAACAGAAGCTCTTATACAGGTGGCTGGAGGGAAAGGGACCCAAAAAACCCCTTGGTAACAGTGCTATAAATCCAAAGTTGAATGTCTCCAGCCACAGCTTTCTCCAGTGTTTAACTCCTTGCATCATAAGCCAAGAGTACATTTTGTCTCTCTTTAAACTCCCAGGGACAAAGAGATGAACTTTTACCTTCCGTGGAAGGACACAAAACTCACACGTTTTACTTTTCTTCCTGGGAATCTCTTTCCCTAGCTGTGCATGGAAGAAATCAGTGGCTCAAAGAATTAACATTGGAAATCAGGGTGTGCTTTGCATAATTAAACACTAATATCCTGTCAGGTGTCTCTGGAACAAAGACAGTACGTGGAAGAAATGGCAACAGAAGATCAACAGCTCCCATTAGACCTAATCTAAGCTCAGTGATCAGCATTTCATAACCAAAAAGTGATTTGAATAGTGTAGCCTTGAATCACAGCTTCCTCCTGTGAGTTAGGGTAGCTCTGATTTTATTTGCAAATGAAGGCATAAGCACAGCAATATTTGTTTTTAATATTTAAATATTTTCTGGAAAAACAGTCCGAATAGAATGGAACCAAATCCTCAAGGTGCTTGAAAAAAAAATCTTCCACAGAAACCAAACAAGAAGAAAAAGTGTCTTGAATGCTGTGCAGCTCAGTCTGCTTTTATCCGTTGTGGGTCCTCTTACCTGTCTGGCCCTTTCCCTGTTCCTCCCACTATCACCCATAAAAATCAAGAAGATAACATCCAGCCTTGCATGGTCTGAGCCAGAAGCACTTGTTCCTTTTGCACAAATCCTTGCTGAAATTCCAGCCAGCCCCCAGCAGTGGTTTCTGTGCTACCAGAGCAGAAGGACCACTGCTTTGTGACCTGTTGCAAGAGTTTTTTACCTTCTGCTTCAGACAGAAACCAAGCATGTCATTTTAAAATATCAATGTAAGCTGAACTCTCTGCTTCTGTATTCCTTCCCTTTCCATTGCCAGAACTGGGAGAATACCCTGGCCTTCTGAAGGGTTGCACAGCTCTCCATAATGAAGGATGCAGAACTGAGCTGGTCAGTCCTGCTCGCTGGGAAGTGCTGTAAGTGGGGATGGTGGAAGATTCCTGGTGTTTCCCCGAGTTGGAAGGTGGGTGCCAGGGGGGGGTTACAGCCAGAGAATGGCTTTTGGAAGCTCCTCAGCACCCTGTGTTGTGCCTGGGTCAGTACTTAGCAGGCAAGCTACAGAGAGAAGGATGTTGTTAGAAAGTCTTTGGTGCATCACTAGTTCAAGAAGCTCTTAAGAAGTGGCTTTTCTGCTGCTCTCAGAGCTTTACACCTGACAGGAGAGAGCAGTGCTGCTTTACCCCAGCCAGGACCCTTGTCTGAGAGCAATGAATTCTTGCATTTATAGCTGGGAGGCACAGGGGCTCCCCCAGTGATGCAGACTTGGGCTTTTCCCTTCCACATTTCTACTCTAAACTTCATTTTTCACTCTTCCTTTGCATATTTCTGCTGCAGCAATGACCCAGCCAAGCATCTTCTGCTTCAATAAGAAAGATTTGTCTGGCACAATCACAAATCAGGGCTGCTGGGAGAGGGTTTTGGGGATTCCTCCAAGGAGAAGGGGGGACAGATGTTTGGTTGCTCTGGCACAGCTCAGGATTACTGGGATTCTCCAGCTGTGCCTGGCACATCGTGCTCAGCCCACCCTGCCTGGCATGAGGGGCACAGGAAAGGCTCTGGAGATAAGCTGGGAGTTAATGAGTTACAGAAGCTGTAAGAGATGACATAACCAACCACAGGAGACTTATGCTAGCTAAATGCCTTACTTCAGAAATCCATTTATTAACCAGTCTGAATAAAGAGATGCCTCTCACAACTCTTCATCCTCTCAAATCCCCTGTAGGGTGTTTTTTGGATTATTTTTTTTTATTGTTGTTTTTCTTTGAGGCTGTTCTCTACATTTTTTGTAGGTGATTCATAATATTGTCACTTGATACTTCCTCCTTCTTCCTCAGGGTTAGCTGTTAGCCACCCAGCCCACCTGCCTTCCCATTTAAGATTAAGCCTCTGCTTTTTCCACCCTGTTTATAAGGACTGAATGCTCTAGCAGAGTCTCTGGATTTCTGAATTCAGCTTTGGTTTGAGAGATGGGTATAACAGTGCCACTTCTGTCCACGTCACATTTATTTTGGTGTCGATGAGGTCCTCAGGAGAGGTCTGGTCAGAGATTTTGTGTTCATGTTGCCTTCCCTGGGCAGATTTTGGAATCTTGTATGCCAAGTGTTTGAGGGCAAATATTTTTAAGCAGGAGCCCAGCAGCAAACAGTGATGGCATCAAGGCCAACAGGGCATTTCCTGCTTCCTACACGTGGCCACATCCCCATCTGACACAGGCCTGTAAAAAAAAAAAAAAAATAGTTCTTTAAAAAAAAGAATTATTTCCAATATGAACACTTACAGGGGCTTGTCTGAAGTTCTTCTTCTGCATAGAGAATCAGACATTGTACAAAACAAAAATCCACTCCTCAAGCACTGCCTGACTTTTTTACAGCATTCTTGTTTCATCCTTCTCATCCCTTGGCTTCCATTTGTCATTTGTTTTGCTGCTTGTTTCCCCAGAGGTGCCTCATCTCAAAGGAATGAAATGTTTTGAGCCAATGCCTGGAGGCCCTGTGTTAATTTGTTTTATGGCCCTTTTCTCCAAGCACATCCCTCCTCGTTTCTGCGAGCAGAAATTCCTTTTTCATCTGGAGCAGCCGTTTGAATCAGCCAGTTGAAAACATCACCATCAATCAAGCCCATGCTCAGTCTTAATTTCCAAGTGTCCCAGTGATTTAGAAACTTGAGTTCTATTTCTAAAAGTGATCAAAGCCCATATGCCAGATTTGAAGGCGTTTCAGGGTTTACTTCCCTTGATTTGAAGGAGAGTTCAGTTCCTGAACACGCCGTAATGATTTCATGCCTTAGGGCTGACATCCTCTAAGGAATGCAGCTTTCCAGCATCTTTTGAAACCATGGATGCTATGAAAAAAGACTCCACCAGCTCTCCTCATTTCCTTTTGCCTCCCCTTCTGAGAAAAATTGAGTTAGCTCAGCCATGGGACAACTGACAGTCCCAGCTTACCTTTGGTTTTAACAAACATCTCTTTATTTGCTGCTTCTCCAGAGTAAAAGAAACAGCATCACCTATAGGCAGCTGATAGCTGAATAAACTTGGGGCCACAGCAGGAAACATCAGCCTTTCCTAAAACTGCTGCTGACCTGGGTGTTCTGGCTGCAGTCGTATCAAGCTTGGATATTTTTTTTACATTTAAAAAACTACATGGTGAATTCAGGCCCAGAGAGGCACAGTCAGTCCTGTTCTCAATGATTAACAGAATCACTCTCAGGCAGACCCAAACCTCTAGATGCAGCTCAGCTGACACTTCCAAGTTTGATTTTCTCCTTACCAATAAAACCTGCAGGTTAGAAGGAGGTTTTCAACCTTTCATAGCTTTTCAGCAGTGTGAAAAGACAACGGAGGATAAATGGGTAAAAAAATGTTAATTTTCACTTTTCTAAAGGAATTGAAGTGGTATAAGATCCCATGTCGTTGGGACAACATTGAAAACTGGGATCCTTTAAAGGAAACACACACTTTTTCATTGAATATGCAGTTCTAAGTGTTAGATGAAGCAGAAAACTGATAATTTTTTTCAAAAAAAAGTATAGTGGTAATCTGAGCTGTTGGGCCAGCTTCTCCATCTAGTGAAAATTATCAGCAAATGGTTCAATAGAAAAAGGGCAGAATGAGTTATGTTTTCTTGGCCCCCCTTCCTTTGTTTCATCTAAGAAGACAAGCCATCAGGTGAGAGAGTGAAAAGATACATATTTCATAATCTTGCAGCTTGACCCTGAAGGAAAAGCTTGCTTTGCAAAGCAAACATCATAATCCCAGTGCACTGCAAAGAGAACAGCCAGAAAAAGGTACAGTCCCCTTGGTGACCCCATTGACAGCTTTGGGAAGCTTTGGCAGTGGGAATTCTGTGGGATGTCAAACCAGGGTTGGGTGATTTCAGAGCAAGGGGCTGGAAGAGAAGCAGCTCCATGGCTTGGTGATAGCTCCTGGCAAATGAGCAGCAGCTCATTTATTACTCAGCTCTGTGTTGCCATCAGGTGATGTACAGAAAAAAAAAAAATAATAATCTGCCCAACAAGTGAGAGGTTCTGGGCTGGAAAGGGTCAGGTCTGCTGGTGCAATAAGTTCTTACAAATCAACAAAGCAGAGCAGGGAAACGATGAGAAAGCCACAAAATAAGTGAACAAGAAGACCTTGGGAGTTCACCCAGTCCCTTCTTCTGCCCCGGGTGAAGATTGAAATCTAAACCCCATCCCTAGCTGGCTTTGGTTGATGCCACTGCCACCTTTCCCTGTTTCCATCTCCCAAGATTTGGCTCTCCTTGTGGTGGCCACGCTGAGATTTTTCAGCAATGAGCCAAGGACAAAGAGTTCTGTGCAGGGGCAGGGGCTCCTCACCCCTTGCTGGGGCCTTTTGTAAATTTGGAACACAGGTTGGAGGAATGTTTGCAGGCAGGGAAAATGCTTCCATTCTTTTTCTTGCAGTTAATTGCATTATTCTGACTCCCCCCACTCTTTGCAACTGGATGTCTCTTGACTTTTTTTTCATTTTCAAGCCTACGTGGTCAATCAGCACAATCAGCTCCTGCCATTCCTGGGCAGTTTCCAAAAAGCAGGAAGATGGGAGGAGCAGCAGCACAGAGCTTGTCAGAGGAACCCAACCAACTCAGTGAGGCCATGCCAGGGTTATCTAGGGATGATTGTATTTGATAATGATTCATCCAGAGAGCTTCCTGGATGGCCAACACCCTTTCCACCCAACTGCTCTGGTGGGAAGGGTGACTCAGTAACGTGCTCCCTGCTGGGAACAGGCTTCCCCATGGCTTTTCCATAGGGGCTTTCTTGGAGGCTGCCAAGAGAGGAAAGGATGTGTTCTGACTTGCTGGGGTTTTGTGAGCCTGGTACCTTTTAAACAGAGATTGGGGTTTGTTTTGTTTTTTTTTTTCAAAGTTGGAAAGCAAACCAGGAAATTCAGAGTTAAGGACAGTAGTTCCCCCTGAACCCAAATCTCTGTTGAATCACATTAAAATGTTAGCATTCCCCCCAGTTTCAGTGGAAAGGTATTCTCCTTATTCTCCTTATTCTCCTTATTCTCTCAGCACACAGTGGGCTGTCTCACTGACATGGTGAGTTAGGCAATCATGGAATCACTAAGGTTAGAAAAGAGCTCTGAGATCATCCAGTCCAACCATCAAACCAACACCACACTGCCCACTAAAACATGTCCCAAAGTGCCACATCTGCCTGGTTTTTGGACACCTCCAGGGATGCTGATTCCACCATTCCATGGGCAGACTGCTCCTTCCTCTTTCAGTAAGGATATTTTGGCTGATATGGGATCTAAACCTCCTCCTGGCTGGTCAAGTGCAAGGAAAAGGATGAGTTTTTTACCTCCTCACACTTCCCTTGGGTTCCCATTGTACTTGAGCAGAGTCTGCCTAGATCTGCTTTGGGCAAATCTCAACTCAAAAGTTAAAATTTCTCCCTGACAGTGAGAGGCAGATGGTTCATGAGCTCATAGCAGCCATCCTGCCACCTGCAGGAAAAACAGTAGTTCTAAGGCAATCCCTTTTCATCTCAATTAAATGGGAATGATGTTGTAGGAAGTTAAAAATTGGGCTCCATGGGTGTCATCACATTCCTGAACCAGAGAATGTGCTTTTTCTAGAAAATGGTCCAGAAATATGGAGCATCAAATGAGACTTTTTTTTCAGAAACTGGACTGAAATGTCCTGGGGTCTGCTGGTAGCTTCAGGAAACCAAATGAAGCATTTTTTAGAAGTTGCAGACACTAAATACTTTAACTGTGTTGTTTTAATCAGCAATATCTGGACACAAACCTTTTTCCCTCCAGAGCTGTTTATGTCTTTTCTCCTTAGATTTTTTTCTGTTTGGTCTTTTCCCAGATTTCTGAGTTTGATTCCACTCCCCTGCCAAGATCAGATACTTACAAAGTTTGCTATGAGCAGACTTCTGTGGGATTTGCTAGTACCATCTGCTTTATTAACTTGGCAAGTTCATGAAAAAAATCCAATGAAAACAAGCTCTGCATCTTAGCCTGGCATAGAAACTGATAGGTCCTGCTCCACATCCTGATTTATTTTTTTTTTTTTTTCCTGTCTAGAGAATTTCTAGAGTTTCAGAATTGTTGCAGTATTAATAGTGATGTGTTTTGAAGCCAGTTGTTATCCTGGTTTATCTGCCTCCTCAAATCTAATTAAGGCAGAAGGGAAAGTGCATGCAAAGACACATTTGTGTTCTGGGAAAAAATGATAATGCTTATAAGAAATGACCAAACCTATTAACCTGAAATACTCCACATTTATAAACAGCCCTTTCATCATGTGGAGAAAAAAAAAAAAAAAAAGAAGTTACCTTGAATAGTGCTGGAACAGTTTATTTAATTGATACTTGCACAGAGCAAAGCCTCCAGGCTATGCAACACCAGCTTCACCCAGAAGCTTGCACATCTTCACTCCTTGGCAGTGGTTTGGGTGCAATGTGTGAAACAAAAGTAAATCCTGAATTAAATCCCACAGCAAGGAAGGGCAGGACTGACCAGAAACATCTGGGAGCAGTTTTGGTGAGGAGGTCACCAGAATTTTCATGAAACTAATCCCTCTATTTTTTTTTTTTTTTTTTCCCTTCAGGAAATAATAGTCTAAACATTTTTTGAGGGTTTTGCAGCACCAAAATGAGTAGATGAGGGAGAAGTTTGAAGCAGCACTCATTATATCTTAATATTTGCTCTCTGTTGACTTGGATTGGTCTTAGTATAAAACCTTGCCAGGATGGAAATGCCCCGTGCACTCCTGAATATTGGTGTAAGGGCAGCAGAGGCAAGTTAAGACAACAGCTCTATCTCCTCCTGAATGTTTTTGGGGTACTGTAGCTTCCCCCTGACACCAAAGAACAAAGCTGATGCCATACAGCAAGAAGAAAATCTCCCCAGTAAAGGATGCCCCTGTGGAGGTGGAGCCCAGGCTGGAGTGAGCCAGCAGCAGATGGGAGGTTGTTTACACCTCAAACAGAATGATGTGGAAGTGGTAATTATTGGATGGCTGGAATAAAGATGCCTTCTACCTGACAAGTTCAGTTCTGCTCTTTTATTGAACTGTGTGACTAACGCCCAGAATTCAACACCCTGCCATCACCTGGAGTTGTGCTACTGCCTTCTTTTTTCCTAGAAAGGTTTCTTTTTCTTTTTCTTTTTCTTTTTCTTTTTCTTTTTCTTTTTCTTTTTCTTTTTCTTTTTCTTTTTCTTTTTCTTCTTCTTCTTTTTCTTTTCCTTTTTCTTTTCCTTTTTTTAACACAACACTGGTGATTTAAGCAACACATTATTCCACTCCTTTATTGGCAAAAGCTGCTGTAATGTATGTTTGTGTGGTGGAGGCTGTGAATTTAACGGCCTCCCCATCTGCTGGTTTTAAAAAGAAAGAAAGAAAGAAAGAAAAAAAAAAGATTAAACCCCACAGCTGATGTAAGGCTCAGCCTTTCTCCCCTCCTCCTCTCCCTCCCCAGTAATCACATTATTCACTGGGATGGAAAACAGAGTTGGTGTTAATTTCCTCCATTCCCACACCTTGCAACCCTGAGCAAGTTATTGCCATTTCTTGTCCTTCAGAGACCAATTAGTGAAGGCAAAGGCAGCCCCAGGAGCAGTGTTGCTAGGAGTGGGGCTTCAGGCAACTTCTGGAGACTGGCAGGCAAGATGCAAAAAAATCTGGATGGAAATCTTGGGGCACTTTGAAAAGGGCCTGATGGAGAACTGCTAGGAAAATGCCTGGGTCAAGTGTTGTGTGGACTTGGAATTTGAAGGGATTCTATCCTGATGGGGCCCTGAGGTGGGACAGCTCGTGTTAATGCCCTCCAGGTTCTGAGATGGGTTTGGAGTGGGATGTGTGGAGGATTCAGGTGACACTCAGCTCCTCCATACTTCATTCTCCAAATTTTTGTGGAAGGGAAAGGGGGAGATTGGAGGAATCTCTCCTTTCCACTCCTTGCACCACAAGAGATGGTCCAGGCCACCCTGTGGCAGGGCTCTGCTGAAGGTCCTGGTCATGCAACAGAGCAAAAGAATCCTTAGGGAAATAGTTTTGTCTTTGTCTCAAGCCTGAAATCAGGGAGGATCCAGGCAGCTGCTGGAGGTAATGATGGATAATAAAAAATAGGCTTCAATAAATGTGTAATCAGTGTAGTGGGAATTTTGTTGGCCCCAGAGGATGTGCTTGTGCAGTGATGGAGCAGCTCGTGCTCTCCCTCTGTCCTTCCTCTTTCCTCTGACTTAGAAGGAAAAAATTGAGCTCTGCATTGGTTTCCAAAAAAGTCTGAAAAGTGGCTACCATGGAGAAAGACCTCCAGAGTGTCACTGTACCTTTCTTGCTGCTTCTTTTGTCTGCTTTGTATCTGTTTTTTCTCCAGTGTCTGGCTCTGCACACTTTGGATTTTGCTCTCCTGTGTCTGTGTCACAACTTCCCTCCTGAGCACAGGCCCCTCTTTCAGCTTTGTTCATCTAATTACAGTGCAGCACAGGATAGACTGAGAGAGAAGGGCCATAATTAGGATTTTTTTTTTCAAAAAACATTTCCTGTGCAGTCTACTGATCTTCTGCCACTGCTGTCTCTTGACTAATACCTGCCTCCTTTCTCTGCTTAATGCCACTGATGGGGCCAGCTGTCAGGAAAGCTCAGTTTGCCTCCTTTTGTTTTTTTTTTTTTTTTTTTTTCATCTTTTATTTTTTTCCCCCTGCTCCTTTCCCTGGTGGTGTTGTCAAATGGAGCTCACTGCTCTGTGCTGCTGTAGCATTTTTCATCTCAAGCCTTAAATTTCTGTGCAACAGTTCAGTATGAAGCAGCTGTGGGTTTAATTCTCTAGATGGGCCAACTCATGTTTCTTAGATTTAAATTAGGGCCACTGAGAACTTTGTCAGGTTTTTTTTATTATTATTATTTCTTTAGCTACATCTTTGGAAACTTTAGGCAGAGTTCTCTATCCAAATTGCTGGTACTTGGGTGGAAGAGGTGTAGGGTGATGTTCAGACCCCCTGGAGGGTCTCAGTGGTAAAAAATTGTGGCAGCAGTATCCAGCTGAAAAGAATTCTTTCAGAAGAGATGTTCCCTGTTGGCAGATCAATAATCACTCCAGATTTTGCACCAGCTTCCAACACAGTAGAGTGGTGGAGTCCAGGAGTAAGCCCAGGAGATCTAAACAATTTCCTTTTAGGTTTCTAGAATGCCAGATCCATGTCATGACAGCAAAAGGAGTGAGATTTTCCTTGGGTGTGAAGTCTTTGGGACAAGTTGATGTTGGGGATTTGTAAAACAGGTGTCCCATTGCTTCTGCTCACCACATGTCTGGTGATTTGTACAATTAAGTGTTTCTGTTAATTAAAAACCTTTTAAAAAGAAAATTTGACACAAGTTTGTTTCTTGACTGCTTCCTTTAAGCAAACCTCTGCCTTGCTGGGGCATCATTTTAGATTCTTCCTGCTCTGATTGTTGTTACCAAAAAATGATCCTTTCTCTTTGCTTCTACTTTAATACACACTCTGCTTCTAGCAGTACAAAAAGGTCAAACAGCCTCTCTTTCCCTGTGATTCTTTTTAGGAAGTGTTTGTGTTTCCCAGATTTTCTTTCAGGAGGCTGTTAACCAGGAGCTTTCCAGGAAGACCAAAAAGATTCCTCTGCTCCATCAGGACAGGCAGTCTGAGCTACCAAGAGCCTGGGGAGTGGCTGGGAACTCAGCACACTTTATTTTTATTTTTTTTTTCCATTTACTTCCCCTCAACAGAGCTGCTCCATGACCTGCCCAAACACATCCCAGAGCTGCCTTAGAGTGTATGAAACTCCCAGGTGCATACAGACCAACACTCCTGGGTATCCTGGGTGCTTTTTTTGGCTATACCAGTTCCTGTCTTGCCTGGATGGTGACTGTGGTTGTTGCTGTAGCTTTATCCAAAGTCTGCAAAGCCACAGCTGCAACCTCATCTGTCCTCAGACTTTCCCTGGGTCTGAGCAAATGAAGCCTGAACTGATCCAGATCACCAGAGAAACAATGGGATGCCAGATCTCAACAGGAAGGGAGCTCAGCCTGCACTTAGGGAGAAGTTTATTTCTATGACTTTCTGGAGTCACCATCCCTGGAGGTGTTAAAAAAAAAAAATGTGCAGATGTGGCACTTTCAGGACATGGTTAAGTGGGCATGGTAGTGCTGGGTTGATGGTTGGACTTGATCTTAGACTCCTATGACTCACTATAATATATATATATAATCTATACATGATTATAAAGTGCATATTCCCCACCTTGGAGCAGGAAGGAAAGCCATCTCTTCTACACTGTAAAATCTGATGAAGCTAAAAGTGTTTTTTCCTCACCAGTTTTACCATTAAACACCCAGGTAAGACCCTGCAGAAAGATCATTGTGCATCAGTGTCCTGTTATTGAGTCTTTAGTGATGATTTGTGGTATTTTTCCTTTACTGTGTCTTAGGATCTGCTGAATTGAGTCAGTTTGTTGTGTTTTTCTTGCTGTATGATTTGGCATTCAAATACCTGCAGTCAGTGAAGCACCAGTCACTTGCCTCATTTGAATTACTCACACAAAGCTGCTCTCTGGCTTTGAAATCTGATTTTCCTCCCTGTTCCTTTGTCTTACTTCCTAGGTTCCAAAAGACCCGATGGAACTGCAGTGTTGCCATTTGTAGGGATCATCTCCCTGCCTGCTGGGGGATGATTCTAGAAAGCAGGGACTCTCTTGCAGTATTACAGAATTGGTTGGACTTCCCCAGGCTGGCTCTGCCTATTGAAACAGCTGCATTTGCCAACAACATGGGCAGTAGCAGGTAAACAGGTGCAGGTATCAGAGATTAGGAGGGCTGGTTTAAATTTAATAGCTAGACAGTTGGCTGGAGCTGAAACAATCCCAATGGAAATAATCTCCCACGTGCAAAGCAGGTTAACAAAGGGAAAGGGGATGGAGCTAACAGTAGCCCTGATATGGCACAGCTATCCTCAGAGTTTTGGTCAGAGAAGTGATTTTTCTGGGGAGGTGGCACGTGGTGGCTGGGGACAGCCCTCCTGAGGGGTGCTGGTGGGTGCTACCTGTCTGTGACAGTAGCAAAGCTGAGACACTGCAGAATTTTTATGGCCTGAAGCTACTGAGAACCCTCCACACTTTGTATTTCACTGGTAAGCTCTTGAGGCTGCAGGGATCACTCCAAGGCCAGGTGCTCACCTACAGGGATCTGATGTGTTCCTTTTTTTATCATTCCCCACAAAAAAAATCAAACCAAACCAAAAAAGCCAACACCAAACCAAAAACCAGACCTGAAAGCTTTGCTAGCTGTAGTTGGGCCATGGGGTGATGCTGATGCTGCCTTATCCTTTGTGTGGATTTCATCCTCCCTGAGGTGGTGAGGTGACATCCCCCACCTCCTGGCCTCTGATTTGAATGGGTAATTCTGGACATTTGTTTTCAAACAGGTGGTTCTGACACACCCTGTCTCCAGCATTCAAATCCAGGAGGAACACAGATCCAGGGACATCACTTCCTTCCATGGAGTCCAAGAGGAACCATCAAATGCATCAACAAAGGACACAGCATGGACCAGCACCTGGGCTCAGTGTTCCTGAATATTCAGAACCAGGACCAGATGATCTTTGAGGTCCCTTCCAACCTAACAATCTCTGATTCTCTGATGAACTGAAACCCTGGGCACTTGGGTCACCAGAATAGTGACGGGATTTGGTGACTTTGGGCTGAAGTTATGGGGCTTCCTGGATGATGCTGAGTGAAACACTGCTGTGTTTTCTAAGCACACAGGTAGGTGCCCATGCACTGTGAAGGGAGCCCAAGCAGAGCAGTGTCATGATGGGAGCTGCTCTCAA
Organism: Florisuga fusca; assembly: GCA_038090715.1. NCBI lineage: Eukaryota > Metazoa > Chordata > Aves > Apodiformes > Trochilidae > Florisuga > Florisuga fusca. The sequence goes on from JAAWXA010000067.1 coordinate 155,676, forward strand.
GTCTAACAGAATTCTCAGAGCAAAATGCTACCCAGGAACACAGAGACCTGTGGCTGGCCCTCACAGAAATTGTCTCTGTGCTGTATACTCACTGAGGAATATTTTTTTTTAAGGACTGGAAGAGCTCACTACATAAGATAATTTCTACAGATGCTGTTTGGTTCCCCTGTGTGTTACTAATAAACTGATTTTTGTATCCTCTTCCCTTAGATGCTGTCCCATTGCCACCATGAAGACACCGTTTCAAAGGCCCAGTCTGGGCACTGCTCTGGCTTTTCCCTTCCTTCCTGGAAGAACTGGCTATTCCATGGCTTTCTGTCTACCCACTTGGCTGCTCTTTCAGTGTAGGAGATGGATCTGGATCTGGATTTTCAGTATACACTGGAGACTTCTTGGGAAAACGTGGCACCTGAGCCAGCCAGCAGGGGAGTGCTGTGGTTTCTGGCCCAGCCCTAAGATGAGAAGTGAAAAACATGAAATCTGCTCATTCCAGTTGGTGCTAGGACACTTCCAGCTTGGTTCAGCCAAAATCAGGAGGCTTAAATTAGGCAGACTCAAGGACTTCTTCAAAGCTAACTAGGTGGAGAGGCTTTCTGGAAGACATCAGCACATTAAGTACACACAATGAAACCCCACCTCAGCACAAATTTACCTTCCTTCACCCCCAGGCTGGGTAATCAAACAATCTACATGTGTATTCAGCCCAACCCAGAGAAATAATTTGTACAAAATAAAACAGCAGCATGGCCTGCCCAATAAGGAAAAGCAGGATTTTTTTTATTTTTTTATTTTTTTCCAGTTATAAAGGGTTTCTTAGCCAGCAGAGCTAAATGCAGTGATCCTTGCTGAGGTTAATCAGGGTGTTAGATCTGTTTTTGCCACACAGGAGTCTTGCTTTAAACAACAGCCTGTTGTGTCAGACTTGGGTAAAAATACACCAGGAAACAAGGTTTTTAAAGCTGCTCAGGAAGACAATCTTTTGTTTGTTCAGCACTTCATGGATTTGAGTGTCAGAGCTGATGGCTGCATGCAGGAAGCCAAAAATGAGACTAGTTTTTTGTCTCTTTCCCCCTCATCATTTATCATTGGTAGAAATTGGAGGCATCCTAGGAGAGGAAGGCTCAGCAAGGCTTTTAACTTCACCAAGGAGGTAAAAAAATGCTGTAAAGAGCAGAGCAATGCAATGGGTGCACCCCAAAATTAAATTTACTGGGAAGGAAGTGGCCAGTGTACCTTGTACCAAAGCTGGCTGGCTTGGAGGGCTTAAAGATGCTTCCCTGAAGCCAGTGACAAAGGACCTGATGTCCTCAAAGTGTAGTAAAATAAAAAAGCTCTGGGTGTAGTAACGTAGCCAAGATCACCTGCAGCAAGTCAGCTTTCAGATGGGTGGTTTTTTTCTGCCACTCTTAAACACTGGGTCTTTTATGGTGTATTCTGTGTCCTGCACCTGACTACATAACAAGATGCTGCTCACTCTAGTTGGTGTGTCCCTGCTCTGGCAGTAACCTGGAGTTTGCATGTGTTTAGGAGTGAAAATTATGCCCATTGTTCTCTCTTTTTTTTTTTTTTTTTTTTTTTTTTTTTTTTTTTTTTTTTTTTTTTTTTTGTGGGTGTTGATGCTGTAATTCACCGACTTGATCTGCAGCAAACCTGTTTTTAACTGTGGATCTTAATGTGGGAGATTGTTCAAAAGGCAAGGTGTGTCTCACTGATTAGCTGAGTTGAAGTCACCTGACCCTGAACAAATAGTTCCTGACCTGAATTTTATGTTACCTTTATTTACTTAATATAGAAACGTTAAAATTGGGCTGCAGTGAACTCTGCCTTTAACCATTTCCCTTCTTGCCTGCTTTGGAGTTTTACAGAGAGCTCACTGCCTCGTGCCCTGGAGTTCTCCCTTTGCCCCTCCATGGATTCATCACCTCCCCAGGTGCAGGATTTGGAGAAGCAGGTAGGTCCAAAGCTGTTCCAACACGTAGTGGAAATGCCAGGGGGTGGGGGAAGGAAGCAGAAACTTACTCACTGAGGTGGATACCCTGTGCTGGTGATTCAGAGCCCTCCTCCATCCCATCAGCTCTCCCAAGAAGCTGCAGTTTGGAGCCACTTGCAGAACCAGCATGCTGAGTCTCCTGTTCCTGCTGACTCCTGGCACAGGAGGGTGATGAAGTCAGGGTTGTGTTTGCACTCTCACACCATGCCACTGCTCCTCTGGTGACTGCTGCCTCAGCCAGCCAGCCCCTGGGAGGGTTGGAACCAGCTCTGTGTGGGCAGAGATGTTGCCAGTGCCACTTGCTTGCCCAATAGGTCCCTGATGACACCTTAAGGAGGTCTGAAGGGACAGGGAATACTGTTGGAGCTAATAAAGAGACTGATGGTCAGATGGTCAGATTGATGGTCCATTGGCTGGACTCTGACAGCTGGAGAAGTGCCATTTTATGCCATTCTCCTTTCTCTGGGAGGCTTGGCTAACAGGCTTTTCCCTACAGAGTTTGGAATAAGGCAATCATTCCAGTAAAAGTCTCTGGGATTCTCAGCTCTTTCCTTTCTCCAGCCTGTGGTACTCTGGCCATGCAGCCCTTTGTCCTGCTGACCTGACAGCCTCATGAGAGGACTAGTTCAGTGCCTAACCTGACCAGATGACCTGGCCAGCCCTGTGGTTTGGTGTCAGCCTAACTACAGTTACCAGGTGGTTATCCTCAAGTCCTCTTCCAGCAGCTCAGAGCACTGGTTGGTCTCTGCCACCACAACATCTGAAAATCTAAATCCCAGCATCAATCAGGGCTGCAGACTCGGGACAGTTTGGAGGGACAGGGCTCCTGCTCAGCTGCAAGGCAGGGCCTTGTGTTTCCAGTTGTGATTGGGTTGGGATCTTCTGTGGGATCTGGCTGTGGAAGTTAAAATCTGGGGGCTGGGGGCATTTTGCAGATTTGTGCTGCTAAATCCAGCACCATCCTGTTTTGTGAAATGGGGTGTTAGAGGAGCTGGGCTGGACTGAGCATCTCCAGGGCTAGGGAATAAGGCAAGAAGTCCAGATTATTGCCTTCATTCCTGCCAGATTGATTCTTTAGCCAAGCTTCCCAAAGCAGCTCAAAATCTCACTTCATTTCAGAAATCCTCTGTATAAAGGGGAAACTCTGAAGGGGGTTACAACAAAAAATACAACTGCCTGCAGAAGAAGAACCATTTCCCAGGGCTGCCATGGGTTCTGTTTACCTGTCTGGGACCTGGGAGCAGTGGCTGGACCTGTCTGAATGTACTGGAGATTAGCAGGGCAGGAGAACACCTGCTTCCACTGAACTGATCCCAGAGGAAACAAAGCACAAGAAAAGCCAGGGCCTGAACAACATAGGATTGGATGAAAACTAATACGTAGCCTCACACTGGCAGTTGGCAGCCACAACCCTCAATTTAAAGCAGCTGAGAGTCCCAGCTCTTTAAATCTAAAACCTTGCTGCCATGAAGATGAAAGACACTGTTCCACACACCCCTTCCCTTTCTTTTTCTTTATTTATTTATCTCCCTTTTCCTTTGCACTCAGCTGTGTCCAAATGGGGAGCAGGCAGATGGGAGTCCGGGCAACCCCAGATGCCAAGCTGCTTGCTTTATAACAGGCAGTGAGGAGTGGCAGGCAACTCAGCCAGAAGGAAAAGGTGGAAACTTTCTGCTCATTGTTTAGCAGCTCAGTGACCTCCTTTAGTGTAACCTCAGGGGAAGATGGGCTTGGCTGGGACTCACTGGTCAGGCTTCCCCTCAGATATGGGATTGAAACTGAGGGTAGGAAAGGAGGGACTGGGATGCTTTCATTGATCTCAGGGAGGGCTGCTCCTCAGCACCTCTGCAACCAAGGTCTCAAGAAAAGTTTTTTAAGCCAGGTTCTCAAAAATTAAAAGCACTAAAAAGGTGGGTGCAGAGGCTGGACAATCCTCACCCGGGGCTGAGTTTCCCTGCCTGCCTCTGAGCTGTGTTTCAGTCAGCACCTGGACTCAGCATCTTTCAAATGTCATCAGGCTTTTTTTTTTTTTTTTTTATCCCTCTGTTTGCTTTGATTGGAACAGGAACAGCTCTTGAGCTGTTAACAGAGATGCCCACACTGCACACCAGGGCCCTCCAAGGGTGCTGTGCAGTGATTGATGGGCAGCTGCTGGCCTCTCCAGGGGCTCCCTTCAGTGCCACCTTGCTGAGGGGGGAGTTGTGTGTGTAATATTGTGTGTAATATTTCACCTTTTGCTTGTTCACCAGCTTGTGAAACGTGACTTCCATCTGGCAGATGGGCTGGCTGGCCTGAGGTGAGGATGTTTGCAAAGAGAGAAGTTTTGAAGGTGATAAAACTTTCTCTCTGTGTTCCACCAAACCCAGCTCAGTCAGCTTTTGCCTGCCCACACAGCAGAGCAGGGAAGAAGGAGGGAAACATACCTGTGACCTTAACACTGGCAAAACATGTTTTAGCTGTGGACTGATTGCATGCAAGATGTCCCTCCAGGTGATTGAACCTCCCCAAAGAGCCTTCTCCTCCTCCCCTCCTCCTTTGCTTGCTTAACTTGTTAAGACACGGAGGGTTGTTCCTCCTCTGACTCCCATTCCTGACCTGACAGGTGGTGCCTGGAACTGAACTTTGCTCCCATAAACAGAGTTGGGTTTTGGGGAGCAGCCTGCCCTTTGCTGGACTCACCCATCTGCAGAGAATCCAGTGAGTTCTGGCAATGGGTGCTGGGGTGAGGAGCAGGGCCCAGGACCCCCCAGTGCCATGCCTTTAAACCCCCTGGATGGTGCCATGAGTGGCTGAGGGGAGGGAAGGAGATGAAAGGGAGTGATGTGAAGGGCTGTGGCCTCAGATGAAAGAAACCAACACCTGGATGGCTCTGCACTGGGGTCACCCTCTCCTGCAGAGAAGGGAACAAAGGATCCTAACGGGCAAGTCCAGTGTGGTTTGTGGCACTGTCAGTAGGAGCTTAATAAAAAAAAAAAAAAAAAGAAAAAAAAAAAATTTAAAAAAAGATGATTGAGCTGCTAGGAAGAGTGGCAGTGCAATGATTTTTTGATAGGAGATGTTTATTTTCCACCATTTGAACTCTGGAGCAAAGAGTCTGCAGCCTTCATGCTCTGCCCAGTCCAAAGCCACGAGCATTCTCCTGTAGCCATGCTCAGTCTTTTCTTTTGATCATTTGTTTCCTACCAAGCTTTTGGTGTCAGTGACATCCTGTGGTGTAGTTATAGGTTATCTGTGTCTGATTTTGCTCTCCTTTTTTTTTTTTTTAATTTTTTTATTTTATTTTATTTTATTTTTGTTTGGTTGGTTGGTTGGTTTTGGTTTTTTGGTTTTTTGTTTTGTTTCTCATCTCAGTTTTTAATACTCAGCCATTCTGTGCTAGCCTGGCCCCTGATTTCTGTATTGTGACATTAAAAGTAGCTGTGCTGCTGGGTACCAGTCACTAAGCACCCCAGGAAGCAGTATTGACCAGTTCTTCCCACCCCACTCTGCTGTTGATTTGCATTTCTTGGGGTAAATCTTGCAGTTTTTATCCAACTGCCCAATTTGGGAAAGATTCTTGTTGGCTGGAGCTTATCTGCCTTTACCTGAGGAGGGATTATTAACGTGGGGGTTTGGTTTCCTGTTGAGATTTAGCTGAATTGTGTTGATAAACACAAAACATTCCAATAGTGTCACAAGTCACACATTCATCTTTCAGAGATGAAAAATGCATCATCGAGCCTTGTCTGCTGTATTCAACGGAGCTTTATGAAGTTCAGAGCCACCACCTTCATCAGAAATGCATCACTGGAGCTTTCCATGAATGAAATCTCAAGCATGATTCTCAAAAGATCATCAAGCCCTTGAGAAGTCTCCACCTCTGCAGAAAATATTTGTTTGCTAAGAGAAACAAACCTGAGCAGCTCACAGCAAGGCCCCAGCAGGTATTGTATGACTGAATTACACCTGCCCCATGAAATGCTGCTGCTGCTTAATGGTCTTGCTCTGTAAATCATTTATTGAAAGCGTGGGTACTTCTGAGCCCAGCTACTACATTACTATTTCCAAGCTAAATAGGAGGTTCAGAGTTCAGCAGTTTTGGAGGAAAATATATGAAAATGGTTTTTCACTGTGCAGCAGTATGAACTGCTGGCTCACAATAGAAATACTGACTCAAAAGGAGTAGGAAGGTAGAAGAAATCAAAGTACAGGGCTGGAACATTAAATACTTGGATGTTCTGGCTCTGCTGTGGATTTTTCTACATGATCTTAAGTCACTTCAGCTCTCTTCAGCTCTCCTGTTTAATTCCTCAAATATAAAGCAATGTCCTTATTCTTTACAGATGTGTTCAAGCTAAACCCACGAGTTTTGAAAAGTGCACAGAGACTGTGTGTTGGGCTGAAAAATATCCAGACACTACGGGGAGACTTCTCACCCAGATGGAACCGTGGTCAGGCACCTCACGTGAGGTTTTCAAGTGGGAGCTTTAGAGACATCAGAGAACTTTGGAGACAAAATGATCATAATTCTCTGGATACAGGCAGCAGGTAAGTCTCTCTGACCTGCACCTTAGAATGTGCAAATGATGAGCTGCTGGCCTGAGGTGGATGCAGTGCAGATGCAGCATTTGCTGACAGACTTGTGCTGCTTTTATTCATTTGGGTGTGGAGTCACTGTCAAGACACAGCTGAAAAATAAATTAAACGTAAATGTCATAAAATAATCTTTTTAAGACATGTAGGACCAGGAATTTGCCATCTGTCTGGTGGTCAGTGTCACTCTGGCATCACACCAACAGCTCAGCCAAACCTCCACAGACTCCTGTCACATCTCCAGTTGCAGGGCATGTGTCCCAGGGTGGGACACTTTGGGGAGGTTGGTAGATTTTTGTGGTCTCTAGATGAGACATTTATACCAACTCTGCCTGCCATGGTGGCACACAAATCCTGTATTTGGAAAGCTACTTATTCACTTTGACTTTTAAATCCTTCTGAGGCTACCCAAATGCAGATTCAGTTATTTCGGGGATAAGTTTCTCCTCCAAAATACTGTGGACTAGACTTGTCCCAGGCAAAAAAAATTGTGTCTTGAAGCTATAATTCTAGCAGGTTAGGGATGAAAAGGAAGGAGCCAGGTTGCTCAGAAGCAGAGCTGGGAGCAGAGTCAAACTGCAAGCTGTGTTATTTCCTTGGAGGAGAAATCAGTCTGTCACAACTAAAGGTTTCCAAGGTTTCTCTTGAGTTAGTTCTGAGGATAAATTGTATCTTAGGGGAATTCTTCTGCCAGCTGGGCTAATTAACATGACAATTTGTTGTTTCATTAGCTACATCTTTCATGGGAAATACGAGTGTGTTTCCTTCATAACAAGGAGAAAACATTTTACTTGTTTTTCTTTATCCATGTCACTGATGAGAATTTTCTGAAAACTTCCCTGAAAGGGGAAGAAAATGCTATTTAGAAAGCCACAGTTTTAATTCTGCTTTTTTTTTTTAAATGCCCTTTTACTAAACATGCCTAGAACTGAGCATCACTTTTGTCAAAACCCCATTTCCACATCCTTCAGTATTTTTTTAAACTAGGTTATGTCATTGAAGAAATTGCACTTGTCAGCATCCAAGAAGCATTTTGTACAGGGAAGGAGAAGTATGGCTCATGAGACCATGGGCAGTAGCCAAAATAGGAACTTTTGAAAATATTTTTTTTAGTCTTCCCATCCGTCTACATCAAAAATTGAATTCCTGCCTGACTCATCTAGGAGTAAATAGTGCAAAGAGCTGGGCTAAAGTGTCCTGTAATTGTTGTAATCTCAGTCATGGTAGCCACAAAAGGATGTAAGAACCCCTCTGTAGGCCTCTGCTCTCATTACCTTGGACTTTTTATTAATTGCTGAAACTAGTTTGCATTTCAAGACTGGTGATGGGATTCAAGCATCTTCTAAGTGTTTGAAAAAAACCAGCTCTTGTGAATTTACCAGGAAACCCACACGTCTGAGTGTCCTTCAGGAAGTCCTTGTCTTTGTTTGTGCCTTGGACTGCCTGTCTGTGTTGCATCATTTGTTTGGAGAAGTGTTCACCAACCCATCAAAGTCCCTGCTCTTCTGAGAGGAGACCTCCTCACTCTCTACAGCTCCCTAGGGGAGGTTTAGGCTGGAGATTGGGAACAATTCCTTCATCAAAGGGTTGTCAGGGCCTGGCCCAGGCTGCCCAGGGCAGGGCTGGGGTCCCCATCCCTGGAGATGTGGTGCTGAGGGACGTGGGGCAGTGGTGGCCTGGGCAGTGCTGGGTAAATGGTTGGAGTGAATGATCTTCAAGATCTTTTCCAAACCAAATGATCCTGTTGGATGACCTAGGGGGTTCCAGTGAAGCAATCTAAGAGCTGACTCAGCAGGAGTCCTGGTCTAGTTGGCTGGACAATTGTCTTCAAATCTCTCAGCTCAGCGGGATGGCAGTCATGGCAGTGGGCAGATGGAAAATGGTTTCCTGTAGAAGAGCATCTGGTGGTTGATTTTAAGGTGAGAGGTGGAAAATGGTTTGTAGCTGAAGAGCATCTGGAGGTTGATTTTAGAGAGATGGAAAATGGTTTTCGGCATCTGGAGATTGATTTGAAGGCGCGAGAAGAACACCCCCTTCACCCTCAACTCCTGCTCAACGGGAACCCTCTGCCTTTAAGCTAAACCTTAAGGGTGTAGAGCAGGGGAGACACTGTAAAAAGAGCACTATCAAACCTGAATCTGCCCTGGGTGAATAATTCAGTCTTTGTTGGAGCCTGGCAGAGGTGGCGAGCCCCATGGCTGCAGCACACCGCTCGGTTTCGCCCTGGCCGCTCCCAAATCCCAAGGACACACCTGTTAGTAGCTGGAGGCCAGGAGATTGGTTGGAGGTAAAGAATGCACCTGCGCAGGGAGGGGTGAAGGACTACATGTAAGAGGAGCCTTAGACACTCACCTCCTCTTCTCAGTTCCAGCTTAAACAAGCAACAGCGCTTGGGGCTGCGAGGAGAACCCCGCGCCACTTCATCCTTCGCTTTCCTCCTTCGTTTGGTTTTCGATTTTTTTTTATTTTTTTTTTTTAAATTTGGTCTTATTTCAGTAGCCTAATACAATTCAGGAGTGTGTTGTTTGTCCAGGTACAGTTCTATTTTAATTCAGTTTTCTTTCTTTTTTTTTTTTTTTCTTTTTTTTTTTGCCTTCGTTCTCTTTCCGTGATGAATTTCACTGCGCAAAGCTTCGCGCTCCGAGTTCGTCTTTTCCAGGACACGGGAAGCTGGGAAGATGAAAACCTCTTGTGAAACCCTCCTGATGGGCATGTTCCTCCTTTTTTGTTACCTGCTTGAAGGCTTGGTGATCTTGGTTTGGGAGAAGGTGGTTGTGTTTCCAGCACTGAAGTGGCTTGTGTGTGTGTTCATGGTCCTGGTAAGCCGTAGCGTCCAAGTTCTGTGAAGAAAGGGCTCTAACATGGAGAATGGCTTCTCTAACACCTTTCCTAACTCCTTCATCAATATTCTCCCCTCCACTTAACTTTCTATAGGACTCTGTCCTCTTTTCTCTTTCTCCTTCTTTCCCCAGGTAGATTAAAGAGGGTTTTGTTAGAGGTATCAGGTTTTGTCTGCTCGGAGTTATGGGGGAGGGGAGCACATGAATTCAAACGTTCATTTTACAACCAGCCAAACCAGTCAGGGCAGGTAAAAGCAGAACCAAGAAATTGAATAGGAGGCAGCTGCTGGAGGGGTGGAGGGGGGGGAAAGCTGCTTTCACCAAGATGTCAGGGGGAGCTTGGAAAAAAAAAAAGAAAAAACACCACAAAAATAAAAACCTTGGGGAAAGGTTTCTGGAGACTCACCTAAAGTATTAAAATTGAAGAGGGCTCACTCAAAAGAGCAGCTTTGTGTTTCACAGGGGAGCCAATGTTGGCTCTAACAGCAGTGGGGTTTCTAAGTGCAGGTACACTATCAGCTCCTTCCCCTTTTCTGGGTAATGATTGCTGCTTTCCAATTAGTTTTTAAATTAACTGGCATGCTCCTGCATTTGATGGTGACTGCAGATGCTCCAGCACCACTTTTTCTCCGTATTTCGGAGCCACCGTGGGTTGCTCGGGCTGGGCTGCTGAAAAGTGAAGGAAACAGATTTGGAATTTTCCAAACAAGACTTTTGTTCCAACTGAGTGGAAGTCAAGGGAAGCTCCTGTCCTGCTTGAGTCATCAGTTTCCGCTCATGGCATGGAGGAGCCATTTTGGGTTCGTTTTGTTTATTCTTTCCCAACCTGGGGCTGCTTTTTAATTATTTTTTTTCTTCTTCTTCTTCCTTTCGGTGCATGATTAAGTCTTCTCTCCACTCTGGTGCTAGTTCCCTCTGGCTGTGGAGCTCGCTGGGACCAGCCTTTACTTGCACTGCCTAGTTGGACACCCAAGAGAGACCAGAAGACAAAACAAAGTGGTTTGCTCCACTTTTGAAGTGTGAAGAAGTCTAGCTGGGGCTTGGCTGCAATAGCCAGGCTGCTTTCTCAGGCTGGAAGTACCTAAAAAGCCCTTTTTCTGGTCTTTTTTTTAATCTTTTTTTTTTCTTTTTTTTTTTTAATATAAGTTATTTGGGGATACTGTTGGTGTGGTAATTTGGGGTGAGGATTAAGAGGTGTTTTGTAAGCAAGGAGGCTGCTTGTATAATTCCTCCTCTCCCATTCAGGAAGAGGCACCAGGAGTTGGAGGCACGGAGGGAGTCAGCAGAAAAATGTTTGCTCACTCATTCCCTCCACCCCTTTGGTAAAACAGCCTTCCAGAAAGTTCTGCAGGGCTCAAAGCTGGAAATAATTTCAACTTTCAGCTGCAATGATTTCAGAGTATCAAAGGGTCCCAAAATACAGAGGCAAAGCTTGTCCTGGTCTAAATGCTGTTTGATTTATTTAGTTTTAAGAAGGTCTTTCATGGCTCTTCTCTGAAAAAAATAGTCAGAAATGCATGAGATCCTGCAAGTTTCTTTACCCCCTCGTTTGCAGTGAGGTTCATTCTTGAATTTTTAATTTTTTTTTTCTGATATTTACTTCTTGTAATTGCAAATATTTCAAGTCAGCTGCCTTAACTTTAATTTGGAAAAAAAAACCCCTCTGATGTAAAGATTATTTTGCATTATTCTACTCTCCTCTGTAACAGATTAGTTCATGCTTGCTCTAGAGCAGCATTAACATAAAAAAATGAGGTGCTGTTCTAGCTGGGTGCAAACACCAAAACTAAGAAAATAGATTTTATCAGCAGGACTAAATGTTTAGTTTTTGACTTTGCACCTTCAGGAATTGTCTTTTTTTGCTCGGTGTTGATACCTTTTTTAGTTCAAACTTGGGTTGCAGCTAGGGGTGTCTGAAATTCCTCCCCAGAGCTGGAGGTTTCCCATGACAAGGTGTTCAGAAGCACCTTTGCTTTGGGGGTTTCTCAACTGCTTTCAAAAGTGATGAATTTAACTACTGAGTTATTATTCTGAGGAGTAGTGGATAAAAAATCCCCGGGCTGGAACCTGCCCCTGTTTAACACCAACTCAAATGGTGAGTTCAAAAGGCTCAGGCTGACCTGGTGACACAGTTCTACATATTGCTGTATGAAAATGGGGTATTTCTTTATTTCTGAAAGACAGAAAGATAAGAAAAATCCTCCCTGAAATGATGCTTTTAATTTAATCAGATTCTAAATGGAGAGATTAAGATATATACTCGTTGATGACACTGTTTGAAAATGGGTTCAGTTTAACAATTTCATAAAACTTCAGACATTTCATAATTTCATATAAATTTCATAAAATCTAATTTCATAAAACCTAACAATTTTCTCAGGCTTTTCCTCTTTTGGGATGGTTTAGGTACAAAGGGAAATGGGGTTTCCTTATTGTCCTTAGCCTAAAAAAAAACCACAGAGGAAGACTGAAGTGCTAATTCTGTGCATTTCTACCAAAAAAGGCACTTAGTGAGATTTGAAATTACAAAAATGCAAACTGGACATGAACTATACATGCAGTCACATGTCCATTTGTTAGGAATTTTGTTTGCAAAACAAGATAATTAGAATATTTGGGGCAGGGGAAAGTGGCCCCGAGGAAATTACATTTTACAACCTGGATGCACATTTCACTTTAATTAGTTTTGTTTGGTTGGGGTTTTTTTTTTTTGTTTTATTTTTTCTTTTAATGGCTCTGTCATTAAAGTCAGAAAAGTCAGTCTGAGGGTCTTATTTTTATTTCATCTGAGCTTGTGGCAGATGTAATCATAGCTCAATGAGCCATCTGAACTCTAAACCAGAACTCAGTTTGCCCTGATGCTTTTAAGCTTTCAAATAAGCCTCTCTGTCCTTTCAAACTCCAGCTCTAGCTTTTATCTGATGGAGTTTGAAGATATAAAGGCTTAAGTTTCACATCCTTTGTTCTTTTCATTGCCTCTGACTATTGATTAAGGCTCAGCCCTACAGGTTAACTAACAAGGACTGGGTTTTTTTTTTTCCCCCCCTCCCCTTTTTGGAGCAGCATTCCTCTTCAGACCTTCAGCCACCTGGGTAAAAATGGGCATTTCAGAATTGCCACTTGGAGGATGATTGATGCCCAATTGTTTTGGGGCTGCTGGGACTTTGTCCTTGTAGTTGGGAAGGGAGTGGGAGAGGCAGGTGAGGAGGTGGAGAAGGGCAGGAGCACCAAAGTCACGTAGGTACAAAGCTAGTGACTGGTGCTGCTTAAAAAGAGGGAAAAAAGGTAAAAAATAATAAGTGGGGGTGGGGTTCATTGAAGTTCCTTGTTTTCCACTCCTCTTCAGTCATTCTTTCTTTTTTTTTTTTTTTTTCTCAAGGCCTGACCACTGGTAATAATGGTGATGATTAACTAAATGAAGTCGGTCACCTGGGCGACCACTCGGGTGGTTTTATATTTCCTGGGTACCCAAGAGCCAGGGCCAGCAAAGTTCTGAGGCTTGGGGGGAGCCCCACTGGGGCCATGGCTTGGGGGCTTTGGGTGTGGGGTGGGGTGGTTTTTTTGGTTTTTTTTTCTTTTTGGTTTGGTTTGGGGTTTTTTGCTTTGTGTCTTTTTGCCCTCGAGCTTTGTGCCTTGGTGTTTCACTACGGTAAGGTTTTAACCACCTTCTCCCACCTTTCCCTTCCCCTCCTGGTCATTCCTCCTCTTCTTGAATTGCCCCTTTTGCAAGAGGCAGAGTTTCCCCCTGTTTGCTGGCCTGCCTCTAAAATACCATCTTGGGGAGAAGGCAAGAGGTGCAAGGAAGGTTTTGTTTCTCACTAGAACAGGTATATGCTGGGTTAATTAGCTCAGTGATTTTATTTTCTGGTTTTATAATGTATTTTAAGCTTGCCCTGCTTCTGCCCGAATAACTTGGTGCTGTTCTCTCCAGACAAAACGTTTAATTGCTTTAATCATGTGCTATAACCACACTTGCACTGAGTGTACTAAAAGCAAGTGCCTTATTCTGTAGATCCAGAAATTTTCCTAATTCTCAGGGCTGTGGTGGGCACATATTGCATGTTTCACTGGCACTGGTAATGTAAGCAGCAAGCTGGTTGGATAGTTTGGCTTTTTTTTTTTTTTTTAAATTATTATCTTTTGTCTATACTAATAATTTATGTCTTCCTGGGTATTACCTCAAACCAGAGGTAATAAAGGAGCTGAAACTGTTTATTAGTCCAATGGGAAATAAGCACTCTGTCTCAGTTTCTAACCAACTGTTTTTATTTGCTGAACTAGCCAGAAACAAACAGGTGGGATTTTTGGTATGAAAGAAAAACAAAAAAAAAATGCAAAAGCTCTAAAATTACTGGTGGGTGTAAAATGAGGATTCACCTGAGAAATCCAGGGAAAGCAAAGGGAGTTTCTCCCAGGCTGAGCTGGTGAATGGAGCCCATCATTTGTGTGATGAGTGGTCCAGATCTTTGGGGTTTGGAGTTGGTCACTGCCAGATGTTAACATGGTGCTTAGATGGCTCTGGTCTTGTCTCGGAGTAACCTGGTGCCTCAGTTTGTAAATCTCTTGGCAGCTCCTGTAGTAAGGAAAAAAGAATCGGGGAAGTTCAGGTGTTGCAACAATGGGCAAAATGCCTTTCTGCAGTGAAATACCACAAAAAGGGACACTGAACCATTTCAGCTCATTTTATTAGTTCATTTTCCTCGCTTGTATGAGTTGCTCCTAAACTTCTAAAACAGCAGCTACTCCCTGTGCCAAACACATGATTAAAACAGAAAAAAGAAAAAAAGAATAAAAAAAAGGAAATTTTCTGGTCCCGGTTCTATGCAAAGAGCCCTATAAATTCTCTAACTTCAGGTGGAATTATAGATGTAGAACATCTTAGCAGAGCTGAAGGTTTGGTGTTGGTCTTTTGCCTGCTAGCATAAGCAAAATATTGCTGCATTTTTCTATGCAGTGAAAGTTAAATTCATTTTCTGTGGTTCACTTCTGAAAGTTCTTGGTTTATCTGTATCTATATCATCTATATCTGTCTCTATATATATCTATATATCTATACCTATATCTATATCTATCTTTCTCTATCTCATCTTCATCCTGTCTCTGATGGGGAAAGAAGTTAAAGAGCTGCAGCACTCTGCAGAAGGGCTCCCAAAAGCTCTTGTGCTCTTCTGCTGACAGCAGCTGGCCAAACCAAGCAGATTATTCCTATTCTTTAAATGAATTAACTCTAAAAGAGTCCCAGAAAGAGGAGTTGGGTCCTTGAGTCAAGGATTTCACAGGGTTTTTCTCTATTACAATGCTGGTTTTATGTGTGGGGTTTCACAGCTTGGATCTCCAACCTCTGCAGTTTGGGGAGGTGTGTTTGCTTTGGTGATGAGGTTTTTGGTGATGGGTTTTTGGGGTTTGTTTTTGCTTCTGAAGCCCAGATGCAGGTTCTTAACCTTCAGATCTATGTATGCCTCCCATGGAAGTCAGGAGGGGACAGGCTGGACCTGGCCATCAGGGTAGAGCTGGGATGTGGTTCTGCTGAAGGTGGTGGTTGGAACTGGTTTGGAGGCTGGATCTCTGCTAACCACATCCTCCTGAGCCACTGTACACCAGCAAAGAGTCCATATTTTCACTGGAAACAGACTGGGAGGACATTGCAAAGGAAATGGGGGATTCAAGGGCCCTTGGGCATCCTGGATGCACAGGAACTTCCTGAGCAAGGTCCTACCAAGGGCTGGATGTGCAGGAAGATGACTTGGCAGCTCTGCTCTGCCTTCTGATTGCACAATACCACTTTTTTTTTTTTTTTTCCCTAAGAAAATGTAAGAACAGCAGGCTGAGGCCTTTGACCTTCCTGCAGTGAATTTACCCCAGATTGCTCCTTTTGTTTCTGTCTTTCTCTCAGCGTGTGTTGGAGGGATTTGGTTGATCCTTTCCTTTCAGCACTGGTGTTTTCATAGCACACACCCCTCACAGGTTGCTTGGCCTTTTGTTTGCACTTACAAAATAAGAAGTGAAGGAACTTGACATCAAGATGGAGAACAAAGTTTCTCTCCAGGTCGTTGGAGAAGTGGCTGAACCCCTGGGTGAGGCTCGCTGGTGGAAAATGCCCATTTCCCCATCATTCACCTGGTGGAAAATGCCCATTTCCCCATCATTCACCTGGTGGATTTTCTGCAGTGAACCCAACAAATGCACTCTGCTGCACAGAAGAAAACTTTGACCTTCCAGGCAGGATTAGCAGGAGGAAGGGCATCTCCAGGGAGAGCTGATTTGATCACAAAATTTTTCTCTACCACAGAATGTCTCCAGGTCAGGAGGGTGAAAGAGTTCTTGAAGGCCCTAAAAAAATTCCTCATTTCCTATTCCTGTTGGTTTCCCCTTTACCTACACACACTGCAGAGAGAACCAAGTCTTCCTTTTCTGAAATCTCTCTTTATTTCAGGTGTTGCCCACCTCTGGTGAGCAGGAGGGATATGAGAGCTGGGATAATACCAGTGCTTTGGATATTTCTGGATGCACAGAGGTGTCTACTTGAACCTCTTGGCAAGCTTTGGATTTGAGACCCTTTAAGTGTTAGTTTGTGGCATTTAGGTACATGGCCTTTGGCTGAACCTGCATCTGGATCAGTGCAACAGCTCTGAAACTGTTGAAAGGTTGTGGGGGGAAAAAAAAAAAAAGGCTTTTTTTGGGGGAAAGATCCAGTGCAACCCAGGAGGGACAGGATTGCTGCTGAGGCCATGGAGCAGGGATTTGTTAGCTTAGATTTCTGGATTTCTGGGACAGTTTTTCTCCCATGCTGGTAAAAGCAGATGACACCTCCTAGGCTGAAATATTCCAGCACAAGAGGAGGCTCAGGCCAATGCCTGTTCCTGATGAGTTTGATCCCAGCACATCAGAACTGAAGTGGTGACTGCCTTGAATTGCCCTCGGGGCATCTGTGAGGTCTCTGTCAGAAAAACCAAATCTGAGTAAATGGAGTGTGGGTTGGGCTGATAAAGGTCATGGAGCCTGAGCTAAAGCTTGAGCTGGTAGCTCAGAGCCTTTTCCAGCTGGGATCAGCAAACCAGGCAGGTTGCAAGGCTCCCAGTATCCCACTGGCTCTGTCCTGTGGGGCAAGGAGGAGGGGGGCAGTGCCTGGGCTGGAAGGCTAAAGGCAAATAGTGAGGGTTTGGTTTTTTTTTTTTTTCCTTCTGCACAATTTTGAAGTGAGCAAGTTTCCTGGCAGCTTTCTTCCATAACCACTGTGTAAAATGTGAAGATGAAGAAAAGGCCCTTTTCTCAGAGGAGGAGATCTCAAAACCCACCCTCTGTGTTCTCTACAAGCACAGACAGATCAGCTGCAGAGGGGCTGTTGGTCCTACAACAGCTTCCATGGCTTCACCTCTGGCTGGGAGATGGGGATAGGTGATCCCAGGCTCACTCTGGTGGTGCAGATGGAAGGGATTTTGGATTGCATGACTTTAGACACTCCTAGGAATGGGCTTTTGAAGGTGGGGTCCATGTGGATCAGCATCCTTTGCTCTAAGTGTAGTGTAACAGCTCTTCCTTTGGTGGCTTTTGGCTCTATGTCCAAACCAAGGAGCTAAAAAAGCCCTTTTGTTCCTCAGCAGCAGGAGGGACAGCAAGGGTTCAAGTGTGGCAAAAGGAAAACTGATTTGATGCTGAAACCCCCTCAAAATACCTCCCTCCCAGAGCCAGAAAGCAGAGAGGAGAGCAGAATCCACAGACTTCTCAAAGGAAAACTGATTTGATGCTGAAACCCCCTCAAAATACCTCCCTCCCAGAGCCAGAAAGCAGAGAGGAGAGCAGAATCCACAGGTTGAACTTCTCTGGGGGTTTCTGGCTCTGCACGGGTGAGTGGACTTCCCTCCCACTGGGCTGGATGGGGTTGGGAGGAGGCTGAGCTCTGACAATCCAGGGCTCTTTATCCCCTCACCACCCTCAGTCTCTGAAGGATTTCATGAAAATTCAGCTCTTTGGCCTCCACTACTGATGCCAAATAGGAAGGAAACATTTCCCAAGGACGTGGCTGCACTATTCCACCATTGCCATAGCAGTACCAGGGGGCACTGGCAGAGGATGTCCTGTGACATCAGGGACTTAATTCTGGTCATTAAATGAGAATTTGTATGATAAGGGTCTAGGACAATCATGCAAACATCTACTTTTAATGCACCCACCTTACTTGACAAACATCTATAAGATAATTTCTTTCTTTTTTCTTTTTTTTTCATAATTTGGAAAGACTGCAGAGACAGAGCAAAGGGGGAGAAAAACCCCCAAAGCCCTCTGCAAGAGAAACAGAAGCAGCAGAGTGAAAATTCCAAACTCGTGGCTACTTCTGCTCCACTGGGCAGAAAAGTGACTCCCAAATCCCACCCAAAGAGAAGAGGGAAAAGGGGCAAAAATTACCCAGAATCTTTGCTCCCTCTCAGTTGCTGTCAATTTGTAAACATCTCCAGAGCCAGCCAGGTGCACCTGAGTATTTTTATTCGAATTAGAATTAAGCATCCTGGGGGTGTTGCTAACTGTGGTCATCTTAGCAAATTCTTCTCATCCAGAGGAAAGGGGGAGCAGAGGTGGTTGCTGTGAATCAGGCACAGCCTGGGGGGTTGGTGCTCAGGAAGCTTCCATCCTGCCTCCTTTTATTTCAGCTACAGTTATCACATCTACCACGTAGGGGACTTCAGACAAAGAGCTGTTGTCTCCTTCTCCTTCTTGCTGACTTTATTCCACGTTAGTGATGTAGGAAAGACATTTTCCTGCTGCTTGCTGGGGCTGAGGAGGTTCAGTGTCATCTGGTTAAACAAAAAACCAACAAACCCCACAAAGTGCAGAAAGCAACCCCAGGTTCTTGGGGGGATTATTGTGTGTGTGTCTGGGGTTTAGTATTATTTCCAGGGGTCTGTTTAGCTATTTGCAGGATGTCAGCCTGAAACAGAGCTGGGGACTCCAGTCTCTATTTGCATTTAGGAGGAGAGAACATTCCAAGAGTTTCCCAGTTGGCTGGGGTAGCCTCACAGATGAACCCTTGTCGTATCATTTCTATCAGAATTTGACTGGGATTTCTCCTGAGTGAGTCTGGAGCATTTCAGAATGCACTGGAAGGTGTTTGTCTGGTCACAGCTTTTCTTTTCGAGGGTATTAACCACCAACACTGAGTTTCTTTGTGGGGAGCAAACTGTAGGGATTTGTTGAGTTGCTGGTCAGAGGTTCCAGGTGTGTTTTTGGGGGTGTCTGAGCCAATAAAAGAAAAAGACACATGTGGAAAAATCTTGTGAACATTAAGAGACAGTGTGAAGAGTAAGAGGCTCCAAACATGCTTAATATTTAAATATTGACAGTGTCTTGGTACTAACTATGCTCTGCTGGATCTTTGGACTCCTCAAATAGAAATCAGATGAAATGATGACTGAAGGGATCAGCAAATATGAACTGCCTGTTAAAACCCTAGGTAAAGCTTAAGGTTGTTGGAGGTACTGGAAGACAGGTAAGAGTTTTATACCTAAGGCTTCAAAAAATTGTGTTCCTTCCCAGAAGCTCCATTTCCCCACGTTTTTTAAGCTGAGGTAGCAGATAGGCCCTAACTTTGGCTGTGACTGCCCAGCCCTCAACTACCCTCTCATCCCAGTTCTCAGTTTGCAGGAGGGTTTCATTGGGGGAAATGATAAATAACACCTTTTCTTGGGAAGTGCCTCTTCTGAGGTGTGTGTGTGGGGAGGCAGTACCAAGATTTCTGGGATAACTTTTCAGGACATCATTGCTTCCACCTCCCCCAAATTGCTGGAATCCCAAAGGAGGGGCAGCTACAGGTGATATCCCCTCTCCTGGCTTTGATTAATTTTTTTTTAATTTTTTTTTTTCCCCACCCCTTTTTACTCCAAGTAGTCAGGCTTTCTAGCTGGTGGTTTCTCTGCTGTTTGTAGAGCATGATCCTGAGATGCCATTACCATCTTACTGGGCAGCATTGGATGTTTTCTGTTTTTCTAATACTGCCTGGTAATGATGATTATGGTGTTTCATGTACAACGTGGAAAAGTTCAACAGCAAGTTTGGACCAGAGGGGTCAGGGGCCAGGAGAGAAATCCATGCTTGACTGTCCAAAGCTGCCCAAGCATTAGTAACTTCAAGATGAAATGCTTTGGGTTCTAGAATCAAGGGTAGAAGCAACTCTAAGAAAAGCTTTGTCCTTCTTCTAGAAGGAGAAAATAATGTCAGAGTGAGGCTGTAACTAGAAAACCAAGCAGCATGTGGGGCAGAGCCCCTGTTTGATACCACAGCCACAAAATAGAGTCAAAGGAGAATGTGAAGTTCTGGAGCAGTAAGAAGAATGCAGGAACTCTGCTCCAAACATATTCTTTTTATTTACTTTTAACCAACCACAGCTTTCCAGAGACCAAAAGCAAACCTTCTACTGAAATGTAACATTTGAGCCTCCTTGTTCATCATTTTCTCTCAAAATCAAAATGTTCTTTTCATCTAAATATCACTTCAGACCCAGACTGCCAAAAGCAAAACCAGAGTTTACTTTTTCAGCTTTGCTATTGTAACTTACTCTTTCCTTTTCACAGCAGCTCCTCTTGACTTCTCCAGTAGAATATTTAACTAGCAGAGCCATTGATTTTAAAACTGAACTTTTATGTTTGTACACACTCAAATTTTTATTTTTATGCAGATACACTCCTACACCCATTTATTACTTGCAGGAGAGAAAGGAGACCAGAGCCCCCCTTCCCCTTCATTGTTTCCATTCCTTCACTGGACTAATATTTTAATATATTTTAAAATATGATGGGTTTGATACTTACTCAATGAGGTTCTTTCCCTAAATCCATTCTCCATAAGTCACCCTGAACTAATTAGCTCTGTTTAAAGGGATTTAGTGGGAGAGTTTTTTCTCCAATGGTTCATGGAGGCTTTTTGTTCTTAACTGAGAATTCAACCAAGACAGGAAGTTGTAGTTCCCATTTCTCAGGTATTGAAGGGGATGTAAATAATGATTTATGAAAAATGAGAAAAAAAAAAAAGGGCATTATGGCTGGTGGCTGTTTTCACCTGACCCCCTGGGCAGGTGTTTCAGTGTTCCTGCCAGGTGGGAAGCACCCAAAGGCAGCAGCAGCATCCTGCCCCCTCCTCTGGGGCTCTCCTCTGGGCTCTGGGGTGCTGTGGGGTTTAAGCACTGGCATTAAACTCAGGAGGTTCCTTGGTCCCTTGAACCCCATTCTGAAAGGCCAGCAGTGCTTCCCTGAAGTGTAGCTTGGATGAAACCTGTTCCTTTACTCTTTAGTTTGATAGAAAGGTTGTCTAGGGTTATACCATGTGAAATACTGGGCTGGATCCAGAGACTTTGTGAGTATCTTGTGGCTTGAATAAATATTCCACACAGTGTAACAACACCTGCACAGCAGAGCTCTTGAGCTATCCCAGAGTGAGAGGCTGTTACTGCCCTTGAGAGGTAAGGGCAGTGATAAGGGGTGAGGAAAAGAAGAGGAAACAAATCCTGCTGCCTTCCTGCTGTGGGTCAGTGCCAGAGGCAGAAAATGTGGAGTCCTGTGAGTAGGTTAGGTAAGGTGGCACAGAGCTGGTGCACAGGGAAGTGTGGGCTGGGGTTTCACCTTCTCTGTTACATCATGTGCTGCAGCAAACTTCCCCTTCTGAAAAAAAAAACCAAACAAAAAAAAGAGGAAATAAAGCAGGTACCTTATCATCTTTATCATTAGTGTTCACCATGCTTAGTCACATCACTGCCTGACAACCCTGCCCCTCAGTCTCCTGTCACTTCTATCTGAGACTCAAATTTGTCTGCATCCTTTTACCTAAAGCTGATACAATAAAGGATTTGCTGTCAAAGCAGCTGTGGTAAATGCCAGGCCACCTCTGTCACACTTTTGTGCCTCTCTTGGTACAGTTTCCTTTACAATACCAATTTTCAGTCTCTTTTTCATTGATTGGAAAGCCTTGCATCAGTATTTTTGTGAATTAAAAGTGAGGGAAGCCAAGGGAAAAAAACAATCACAAGAAACCTTACTGCTTTTACATCACGTTGATATTAACCTTATGTTCCTATTTTAGATCTTTATTAAATCAACATTTTATATTATTTTTTTTTCTCTTGAAATCTAGCATGATGCTCAAACTCTCCCTTTAACATCAAATGTCTTCCTTCTCCCCACCACATATCTGGCAAATTATTTACACCCCCAGTGCCATCTTTTTCATGCCATCTCTGTTAAGTTTTTCTGGGCCACTGCCATCCTGAAGAAGGTGGAATCATTGATAGATGCTTCATTTCTCCAGCTGCTGGACAGACTCTGGTCCTCTATGGGCATCTTACTAGACAGTGCTGGATTTTTTGGATCTACTCTAACACTGTCTGGTAACGATGTTTAAAGGGTGAACCAACCAACAACATGCATCAGGAGGACCTCTCCCAGCAAGAAACTGTGCCACAGGGGTGGCAAGATTTGGACAAGAGGGTAAGGATGATGGTTGTGATGGTCATGAATATTTTTAGATCAAATAAATGTCTGTAATCATAAATAATTCCAACAGGGAAGCTGCTGGCAGCTTCAGGTGCCACTGAACCTTGCTCTCAAATGACAGGGGTCAGATTTAAACAAGTTTCCTGGGATGATAAAGGAGCAAATGCTCAAGGAGAGCTCTGCTCCAAGTGTATGAATCCACCAAAGCCAGGAGCAGCAGGAAAACTGAACCCACTGGTGTCAAGAACTTCAACTTCTTCCCATCACAATGTGAAGAGCTGAAAGGGGCCAACTGTGCCAGCTTTAACTTCACCAGTGACTCCCTGAAACAAGCTCAGCTTTGTGTTTGCCCTTGCAGGCTGCAACTCTCAGGGAAACAGGAGAGAGGAGGAAGAAGCAGAGGAGCATTCCTTGGTGATTGGCCTCGGTGTTAATCAGTAACTGCTTTACAAGGGATGGAGGAAATGGTGTGAAATTTGAGTGACTCTGCAAATTGGCTTTTAACAAGCCTTTAAAGAAGATGAATTGGAGGGCACACCTACCTCCCATCCATCTCTTCTTAAAACAAAGCATGGGGCCTAACCTTGGATGGAGCTGAGTAAATAAATAATTTAAAAAAAAAAAAAAAAAAAAAAAAAAAAAAAAAAAAAAAAAAAAAGAAGAAGATATTAGATAACTCTAATTAGGCATCCGTGGCAGGCATGGGAATGATGCTGCCTGCACAAACCCAAGCTGGAGCTCAAGGAAATCCCCCCCTGCCCTCCCCCATGCTGATGTATGCTCAGGAAAATGTTCAAGCTTGTCTCAAGAGTTGGTTAGTCATGAGAGCCAGGGGCAACCCAGAAACAACCCCCCTCTTGCCTCAATGCCTTTCCCTCCCTCCCCTTCTCCCACTGATTCTCATCTCCCTTGCATCCATTTCACAGGAGGGTGATTCCACAGCACCTCTTAGGATGGTTTAAAGGTCTGCATCAGACTTTTAGCTCTATATTAAAAAAAAAACCAACCAACTCTAGTTGTCTCACTGAGCTGTGGTGCTGCTGAGGGCAGAGGCTTTAGGGTGCAGCTGCAAAGGGTCTTGCTGTGCTCCTGGAGCTGCAGCAGAGCCTCCCAGCAAGATGGATGCAGTGGACAAAGCTCTTGGTAAGTTCAGTTCTTTACAATTTTTTTTTTTTTTTTTTTTTTTCAACACCCACCCCAGTGAACTGGAAAGAGTTTTGATAATTATCCTGCCTCCTAATCAGCAAGTCTGTCAAGTTAAATATTTACTGGTTATTGCTTTGGCCTGGGGAGAGGCTCTCAGCCTGCCCTACCTTTTTTAGTCCTGGCCCTGGAGAAAGTCCTTTCACCTTGGGTGTTTCCTGTAGCCTGCTGATTGCTGTCTTACCAGGCAAAGTTAGATCTGACTACTTGTGTCTAATACTGTCTGGTAATGCCGTCAATCGCATCGGCAGAGATCTTCACCTTGAAATATGGAGGAAAAAAAAAACCAAAAACCCAAAACAAACAAACCTGGCCTTGATCAGAAGAACCACTGAATGATCCCTGGACTCCAGGCTTCTTTATTCAAGTGCTCTGGGGCTGGGGCTCTCTTGGTAACAGCCAAACAGGTCCTGTGAATCCTGCAGGGGTATAAAAAACACGAGAAGAGTCAAGAGAGTGAGGTTGGGGGCTGCAGGGTCAAAACAGGATTCCTGAGCTCCCTTCCCTCAGAGAGGAGAATCCTCTACTCACCACCTTAAGGAACTTTTGGACCCAGTTTCAGACTTCCCTGAAATTCAGTGACTGGAGATTTAGCAAGCCAGCTTTGCCAAAGGACACCTTAAAATTAAGCCAAGCAGAGCCTGTGGTTGCTCTGCTGAAAACACCCAGAGCCAGGCAGGGGAAGCTGAGAGAGGCTGAATCTTAAAATCTTCACTGTCCAGAGTTCCTCCTGTACTCAGTACAGACAACACTGAAGCTTTTTTTTTTTTTCTCCCTGCTGTTTAAGATGCAGAGAATTTCTCTAGGTAAACCTGGGCCATTAAGTCACCTGAGGCTGCTGCCAGTTTAAGGGGCTGCTTGTTGGGGAATTATTTGTTACCTGCGCAAAATTCAGCAGTAGATCAGCTTTGATGGGCATCTTCTACAACAAAAGGGTTTGCACATCTGTTTGAAATGCAGTTAGGCAAATGATATGATAAGGAAAGTGGCCTCTCTGAGAGCTGCAGTGATTTCCCCCCCTGTGGCTCTCAGCCCTTTCCCCTCCCCATCTGAAATAGCAGCAGCAAGAGCCCATGGCAGTGCTTGGGGTTCTTCACTCAGCTCCCTCCATCAGGGCTCACTAAAATCCTCAGGAATTACCCCAGTTAGGAAATCAACCTTGCCCCGAGCTGCCCAGAGGGTGAAGATGTCCTGGCAAATCTCACCCTGCAGGGTACAAATGGCAATTCCCTTTCAGAGTCCATCATCATTTTGTAGAAAGCTGTTTTATTTCTTTTGGTGTATGGCAGTGTCTTCATCATTTTTACACCTTTTCCTGGGCCTCCAGGGTCATTCCCCATCCAGTCCTCCAGTGGATTCCTTCTTTCTTTTTCTCTACGTGCCTCTCTTTGTCCAACACTTACCCCTGGATTTCCCAGAAGGGAAAACAGCTCTTATTGTTTCTATTTCTTCACGAGATGCTCAAGATGATGCCCACAGGTTCATTGTTCCTGAAATGAAACAAATTTGGCCTTTCAGCAACACTACCCTTTACTAATTATCTTTAAAAGAAGTGAAAACAAGAACCCCACGCCTTTTATTAACTGTGGTCTTGGATAAATTGGTAATAAAAAAATATATATATCATGTGTGAGGTGTCCTGTGCAGTCAGTGTGAGGGGTAGGAGTTCATAAAATATTCACAGAGGAGGCAAAGAGATGATTTTAGTCCCTGAGTCTGTGTTCACGTGTTCTGTTACCAGAAGCTCAGTGTAGTTACTCTGATGAATATTCACTTTTTTTACCACATGTGTGGACAGACAGTAGCTGCCATTGTACAGACACATTTTTGTGTCTTACATGCTACTTAATGTGCTGCTTCACTGCCTTGGGGCTTATTTTAGGCATTTTAGTTGTATATTTAATAAAAGAGTTGAATCTCAACCCAGCTCTGAGTTGAATTGATTTGGAAGCACGACAGATTTCTGGGTAGCTAAACCAAATAAACTGTATTCCCCAGGGCCCAAATCCAGGCTAATAATTCCTGTACCAAGACACAGCAGGTTCTTGGAGCAGGAGCTGTGCACTCTGCAGCTCTGGTTTTACTCCAGCTGGATGGGGTTGTCACCCACTTGGTGACATTTCAGCAAGCTACACCTTGAAATATCCGTGGGTTTTTCAAGAAAGGATTTGCCTGTGTGTGTGTGTTGGGGTGGGGATTTCTCAGTAAAAACACACCTAAAAATAAAAACCCTTTATCCAGAAAAAAATGGTCCTTGCACAAGCCCTGGAATGCAAACATGAGGAGTTATAAGGGATAATTTAATCATAATCATAATCATAATATTATAATATGATATATAATACTGATATATGATATCATATCTATGATATATATGATACTATATATCATATTATATTATGAAATTATATAATACTATATACATATATATTAAAATATACATCTTTAATGTGACTTCATCTCATTTTGCTGCTTGAGGACTTACACAGGAACCTTCCAGCTCCTTGGAATATCTTCAGCAACACTCAAAAGGCTTCAGAAATTCCACACTGAGTAGCTAAAGTTGGGAAAAGGAAATTTTTTTCCACTTTCTTTGTTCCTCCAACCCCCCTAAAGCCTTTATTTCCATATGCTGAATGTTCTCAGGTAACTTTTAAGTAACTTTACCCCAAGCTGTAGCTTGTGCTGTGGTCAAAACAAAATTCTGAGCAGAACACCAGAGAGGGAAGAGCAGGATTTGAACCAAACACAGCTCCCTCCAGTACCTCCTGGATGTCCAGAGTATTCCTGATGCTTTTTTGCCCTGCTGATGGGCACAGGGAGGGGGTTTCAGGACTGGCTTTGCCATCATGATGCTCTCCAGCAGTGTCACCAATGCTGCAGCCTTCATCTCCCTGAGCAATGTCTCCTCCTTCCCCAGAGGTTTTGCAGCTCTCAGCTGAATTACAGACCAACAGCTCCCTGTTACCTACATGTTCAAGTAGGGAGAACTCAGGCACACACAGCAAATAACTTGTCCAGACAGCTGCAGAAGAAAACAACCCAGAGACTTTGTTGTAGACTCCAAGTATTCAGACTTCTTATTTAGCTTTTTACCTTTAAAGTTTAACATACCAGGACAGCAATGTAGGGGTTTAAAAAAAAAAATAAAAAAAAAAAATAAAATTAATTCAGCACCTCCTTTCCCACAGTTAAAAACACCAGAAAATAATGCAGGGATTTCTAACAGGGAGCTGAGCAAAGACAAAGGCTCTTAGTGGCCTTAGTATTGGGTACAAATCAAATCATTTAAGGGGGAAAAAAAAGCAGCCTGAACCTTTCCGAATAGTTTAGAAGTCATCATGAAGCAAGAAAACCTTCAGTATTTTATATCACCTGGGGTGTGGGTGGTCTCTACCCTTCAGCAGATCAGCCCTCACTGTAGTGGAGGCTTTTTGGATCCTGAGGTGGCAGGGAAGAGGAACAGCCTCCCCACCCCCCTTAAAAAAACCTGGGAGAAGCACTTTCCCTCTTCCTTTGTCCCTTTCTTTAGGCAAGGGAAGGCGGAGCCAGCTCCCAGAGCAGTAAATTTCAACAACAACCCCATGGGGAGCTCCAGGCTGGGCACAGAGTGGCAGAAAGGGACCTGGGGGTTTGGATTGACAAGAAGCTGAAGNGGTCCAAGGAGGTGATTCTGCCCCTGTACTCAGCCCTGGTGAGGCCACACCTCGAGTCCTGTGTCCAGTTCTGGGCCCCTCAGGTCAGGAAGGAGATTGAGGTGCTGGAGCAGGTCCAAAGGAGGGCAACCAGGCTGGTGAAGGGACTGGAGCACAGATCCTATGAGGAGAGGCTGAGGGAGCTGGGGCTGTTCAGCCTGGAGAAGAGGAGGCTCAGGGGAGACCTCATCACTCTCTACAACTCCCTGAAAGGAGGTTGGAGCCAGGGGGGGGTTGGTCTCTTTTCCCAGGCAACTACCAGCCAGACAAGAGGGCATGGGCTGAAGTTGTGCCAGGGGAGGTTTAGGTTGGATATTAGAAAGAATTTCTTTCTGGAGAGGGTGATCAGACATTGGAATGGGCTGCCCAGGGAAGTGGTGGATTCTGTGTCCCTGGAGATATTTAAACAGAGACTGGATGTGGCACTCAGTGCCATGGGCTGGGAACCCCGGGGGGAGTGGATCAAGGGTTGGACTTGATGATCTCTGAGGTCCCTTCCAACCCAGCCAGTTCTAGGATTCTATGATTCACAAGCACCTGGCCCAACCCTTACAACCTGAACCCATTCAGGGACAAAGTTCAAGCCACGGAGCCTGCAGGAACCCTGAGCACACCCCACAATTTGCTTTTTGGGCTGGAGCATTACAGGAGCTGTTGCTTGAAGAGGACACACATCTATCAAAATGCTCACCCCTTTTTTTTCAAGCATTTTTTTATGTGCTGGCCCTCCTGAGGCTGCCTGCCTGTGTTGTAAGGGAGGGTTGGAAGAGGCAAGAGGAGCCCCTGCTTGATCCCATCCTCATTTTGGTGCCCCAACCCAACCAGCTGACACTAACCCATTCCCCCCAGTCCCTCCAACTGGGAGCCCCAGCCAGGGAGAGGCTCTGCAAACAACCTCATTTGGCTTGCTGATTTTCTTTGCATGCCAAACCCCACTTGAAACAACCCCCCCTGGAGTTTATTCTTCACTGTTTGAGGACTGGGAGCTCAGCCTCCCACCAACCAAACCCAGGCAGAGCCTGGAGTGCCCCTGGATAAAGGGAAACCTGACAGCTACCCAGGATCTTGGAGATTGCTTACTTCTCTTGACCTTCCTCTCCTTTAGAACCAGCCTGAAAATCAGGGTATTTGAAAACTTTTTAGACTAAGCTTCTCCAGCTCACACCCATCATCTTCTGCCCCATTTCCCAAGGCTCCATAAATCCACCTGTGTCCCAGATTCCAACCATTTGCTGTGAGTTTTGGCTGCTAGGGGGGTGTCTGTACCAGAGAGGCTTCACCTTTGGTTGTGGTTACAAACTGAAGCAGCTTTGCTTGAGCTCTCAAAACTCCAGCCAGCAAGAAAAGGTTTGCAAACACTTTGGAGGTATTTTCTGTTTTCAGTCATCCTGGATGGAAGTTCCCCATCTGAGCACACACAGACTGTTTGTGGGGTGCTCAGGGAGCTCAGAGAAAGGTGAGTGTGAGCCTTCCACATCCCTCAGCCCTCTTATTTCCGGGAACATCCCAGTCTTTTTTCCTGTTTATCCCTCCAGGGGCTCTCTCTGATACACTGGAATTAAATTCAGCTACTGCTATTCACAGGCAGCATTGTCAAGCCCTGAAAATTTGACTTTTTTTTTGCCAGTGAATGCTACAGGTTCAACCTGAGAGGTCAACCCTATTTCTCCCCGTGTGCAGGTGGATGTTTTACCCATTTTTCTTGATCCAGTAAGGGACCAGCATCTGGTGCAGGCAGCTGATGGAAGCAGAAGCTGGCTCTCTCTGTTTAAAAAGCCACCAGAATACTTTTATTACTGTTTAATGACCAGGATGGATGGAGTGAGGGGTCCTTCAGTCCATTTATGCTAGGAGGAGATGAAGTGGCAGATGCTAACTGATTATCTCAACAGAGAAACCAAGTTCTGGAGCACTGCAAGGGAATTTTTCCTCCTCTGAAGCTGGAGGGGGGCTGTGTGAACACAAATGGTTAAAAGTTCCCTGGGTTGCTCCCTACAGGGAAAAAATAAAAATAGCAGCCCAGCTCCTGTGGGATGGTCCTTGTGGTTTATGCAAAAAATGTGACTGACAGTAGGCAGGAAAATTTGGCCCCATCTGCCACTCTGAAGCAACTGCTTTGTTTGAACTGCACCAGACTTTGCCAGCAGCTCAGAGCAAGAGATGAGGCCCCTGTCAGGGTTTGAAGAGCTCAGGAGGGAGAGGGAGAAATAACTGGACCAACACATAGCCCAGAACAACCTGATTGCCAGAAAACTGCTGAGACAATTTGCCCTCCTTTGCCTTTAGACTGCTGGAATATTAGTTTTCCTCAGCAATTCTCTGCTGAAAGCATTTGGGGCATCCCTCTCATCTCATCCAGGTGGAGCTTCCCAACTTCACAGCCTCCTGGCATCACTTCAGACTCCTGGAGGCACCTGAGAGACAGGTCCAGGCTTGTGGATGCTGAACTGAACCAAAGGCATGTTTGAAAGAGGACACAGTTAGCCTGCCTGGTACAGAGAAACCTCTTTTAGTGTCAGGAAAAGTCCTGCCAGGTGACAGGTTGTACTTTGAAAGCTTCTGAGAGTCTCCCAGAGTGGTACAGGAAATAAAACACCCCATGGAAGTACCCCAGGAAGGAAAAGAACCCTCCTGAGACACCCGGGCAGGGCAGCTGAATCCCCCAGAAAAACAGCTCCTGGGTTTGGGATGGAGCAGGAGAAACCTGAGCAGTGGGAAGGGCAGTGGGGCTGCTTGCTTTGCTGCTTTCTCACCTTGCTTTTTTTCCCCCTGGCACACCTTGGGTGGTGGGATGGATTTTCCTGGCTGCAGGTAACCTTAGCCCAGCAGCTCCAAATCAGAACAAGGCAGAAGAACAAAACACCAGGAGAGGTTCAGTACCAAACCAAAGCAGAGGCAGGTGGAGTGGGAGAGAAAAGGGGGTGCATTTTCTAGGAAATATTCCCAGTTTCCTCAAAACACTGGTAGAAAGACAGAGGAAAGCCCTGGAGGTTTTCCATGGATTTCACTGGACTTCAGGCCAAATTCCATTTGACAGTCTTTCCCAGCTCTTGCTCCTGCCTTTCTTTTGATTCCAGGCAGGCTGGGAGGTGCTCAGCAGCTTTGAAAATCAGTCCTGAGAGGAGAAACTGGTTTGGTGAAATCCCTGTGCAGAGAATTCCCCTCTGGAAGCAGGGACGTGGGTGTAAGTTGGGATTTTGCTGATCAGCTCTGTGCTGCAAAAAACACTTGGAGGAAGGGGAAGGGTCAGTCTTCCTTGAATCTGTAGGATTTCTGGGATAAATGACCATGAAATGGTCACTTGTGCTGAACTTTCCCTGGTTTTAGGCTGGTTTTGGAGTGGCCTCAGTGACAGCAGCCAGGCCAAACCCCTTGGGCTGCATGGCTGAATGTTTGCCTTCTCCTGACTCCACAGCTTGGTTTCAGAATTTGGGCTTAATGATTAATTTCCCCATGTCTGGGGCCTGCATGCCTGCTGTGCAGCCAGGGCCAGGCTGATAAGCTGCTCTGGGAAAGCCAGATTTCCATCCTAATAAATAAATAAAACCCCCCCACACCATCACTGCAGCTTGACCACACACCTTGGGGTGCCCCAAAAACAAAGACATCTGGAATTACCCATTATTGTTAAAATCCACAAGGTGTAAATGTTGGTGGTTTGTTGGTTTTTTGTGGTGTTTTTTTTTAGTACAGGTGAGAAAATTAAATTCTAGAAGAGTTGATGAGCTTCCCTGTCTCTCACAATGGCTTTTTGGCAGAATCAAGGGATGATTGTGCCTTCTACCACCCCCCCAAGCCCTGCTGCACGCTCCAGGAATTATCAGTAAAAAAAATTACCTGGGAAAAAAGGGACCTGAGCTGGCCTCAGCTCCAGAGGTACTTTGGGAATGATTCTATTTGAGTATGTGCAGGGGGGGGGAGGCAGTGGGGGGAGCAGCCTCCAAGCATGATTCAAACATTGTTTTCTGAAAGCCACCAAGTCCTGACCCTCCAGTTAGCTGTGGAAAGGGCACTGGGAGCATAGGCACCACCAGCACATGAGTCACTCCTAAAAAATCTTTGAATGAAAGAGATTGTCTAGATAAGTGCAACTCTCCCACCAGGTGAAACCAGCACCCAGCACCCCACTGAGCCCTGGTTTTGACTTTTGGATGGATTATTGCTGCTCACCTGGAGGGTCAGGATCAGGAGCTGCTGAGGCAGCCCCCAGAAGCTACTGAAACAGTGGTTTTCTGTCCTCAAATCACATCTATTTACAGGCAGAAGCATCAAAAAGCAGAATATTCCTGCAGTAAAGCTAAGAATTGCTTCAGCAAGAAAATATTACCACGTTTATGTAGCTTGTTTCTTCCACAGGGTGTTTGGTGAACTCAGTCCATGAGGTGGTTACAAAAAATGAGCCAGATCCAGACCCTCTGAGCCCTCCTGTCCTCTCTACCTGCAGCATGGGGTGATGTGTGAGCTGAGATCTCTGTTCCCTTGTTTCCCTGGCTGGCTGGCTTGGATAGTTCTCCTTGCTTTTGTACCTTGGAACCTTGAAAAAACAATTATAACCTTATTATTGCATCTTCTAGAGCAGAAATGTATTTCTCAGATCAATCTTGATGTATCTCCCAGCCAAGGGAATAGTGTTGTGCTTGTTATTTTGCACAGATCCCACGAGGCTTTCAGAAAGACAAATGCAAATGGGCTTTTCCCATCAGAACAGTCCAGCTTGATCCACTTAAAACACCAGACCACAAGCAGCAGCAAGCACTGCCACGCTCTGATGCCCAAACTTGATGACTTAAATGCTGTTTGTATAGCTAATCAAGTCACAGAACCTCTTTGACAGAAGAACTACACTGAATTAAACATGTAGTTTGATGTCTCTAACTGTGCCTATGCTGGCCATGCACAAATTCCTATTGCATGTTATTTTTGGAGCCTGGGTTTCCAAGATAATAGGGATTCTACAGCCACTTTCTTACTAGAATGGTTTTTAAACCTACTGCTCAAGTGGTACCCAGGGATCAGTGTTGGGCCCAGTCCTGTTTAATGTCTTTATCGATGACTTAGATGAGGGGGTTGAGTCCATCATCAGCAAATTTGCAGATGACACTAAGCTGGGGGGGAGTGTGGATCAGCTGGAAGGCAGGAGGGCTCTGCAGAGGGACCTGGAGAGGTTGGAGAGTTGGGCTGATTCCAAGGGGATGAGGTTCAACACGGCCAAGTGCCGGGTCCTGCACTTTGGCCACAACAACCCCATGGGGAGCTCCAGGCTGGGCACAGAGTGGCAGAAAGGGACCTGGGGGTTTGGATTGACAAGAAGCTGAAGATGAGCCAGCAGTGTGCCCAGGTGGCCAAGAAGGCCAATGGCATCCTGGCCTGGATCAGGAACAGCGTGGCCAGCAGGTCCAGGGAAGGGATTCTGCCCCTGTACTCAGCCCTGGTGAGGCCACACCTCGAGTCCTGTGTCCAGTTCTGGGCCCCTCAGGTCAGGAAGGAGATTGAGGTGCTGGAGCAGGTCCAAAGGAGGGCAACCAGGCTGGTGAAGGGACTGGAGCACAGATCCTGTGAGGAGAGGCTGAGGGAGCTGGGGCTGTTCAGCCTGGAGAAGAGGAGGCTCAGGGGAGACCTCATCACTCTCTACAACTCCCTGAAAGGAGGTTGGAGCCAGGGGGGGGTTGGTCTCTTTTCCCAGGCAACTACCAGCAAGACAAGAGGGCATGGGCTGAAGTTGTGCCAGGGGAGGTTTAGGTTGGATATTAGAAAGATATTCTTTCTGGAGAGGGTGATCAGACATTGGAATGGGCTGCCCAGGGAAGTGGTGGATTCTCTGTCCCTGGAGATATTTAAAAAGAGACTGGATGTGGCACTCAGTGCCATGGGCTGGGAACCCCGGGGGGAGTGGATCAAGGGTTGGACTTGATGATCTCTGAGGTCCCTTCCAGCCCAGTTAATTCTATGATTCTATGATTTTGAGAGGCCTCCTGAATTCCTGCAGGTGATGAATGTCCCTGTCCCCTCCCTGCCTCCTCCCCCCCAAAGGGAAATCTCCAGCAGCTTTTGAATGACCTGCTCAGGAGTGGAGATTCAAAGGGAAAAAGGCAGGAGAAGAGGTGGCCAAAGTGCATTGCAAACATCCCCTGGTGGGATCTCAGAGCAGGGCAAACAGAGAGCTCAAGTCTTCCTGCTCAGGAATGTCTCCTTTCACTGCACAAAAGAGGAAAAGTGAAGCAGCAGGTCTGCCCAGGGGAGGTGACTGAAATTCCTCCTTTACCTCCACAGCCATCAGCCTCTCCCCTTCTCCAACAATGAGGCAATATTTCCTAGAGGGTGTAACAGTTTGCTGAAAGCATTTGCAGGTTGCAAAACCATCATCCTCCCACTCTGGGCTGTTCCCTGGGTGACCAGAGAGATTAGGTTGGGTGGCTTGGCCAGGAGAGGTAATCCAGGAAGGCTGAAGGTAAGGCAAGGACAGGATCCCTGGAGGTGCTGGGAGGCACTGGCTGAAAACACAGAGAATGTTCTCCAAGGTCAGGGTGACCACCAGGGAGGAGTGCCAGGGTATTGCCTTGGCACATCCACATTGCAGGAGGCAGGGCTGAGCCAGGGAGAGCTTGAATCAAATCCAAATCCCACCTTTCCAGCAACTTTTCTCATCTCTTTTTTTGTTGGGGGGTGGGGGGGAGTTACCCCTTAAGAAAACACAGGTTGGCTGCTGGATTTTTATCCTTCCTCCCTGTGATGGTGAGGAGCTGCCTGGGAGGGGATCTGAGCATCTCAGGGGAGGCTGAGGGAGGGAGGCCAAAAAATGAACTGGGGTGTCTGCAGCTGGAAGAGAGAAAGCCTCAGAGTAAATGCAGATCTCCCCAGGATTGATCTTCTGTGTGCTGTTAACCCTAGAAATGAAGCACACTGTCTGCATACCCAGCTGAGGTCACAAAAAAAAAACCCCAGCAGCCCCAAAACACCTCATTTTTATCTCCTGCATCTGAAGGATAGAAAAATCTATATAGGGAAAGGAATTTAAGGCTTTTTCTATCTTTATATTTTTGACTGAGACTCAATAAGCATCAAAATCCTCTATTATTGCTAGTTTGGTCGCTCACAGTTTGGCTGCCTGAAAAAAGCCCAAGGTCCCATTGTTTTAGTCACTTTTCACTGCACTCAGATGGTCTAATAAAAAGAAAAACGTGAGGGCAGGGAGGCTCCTAAGAAACTGTGATTTGTTCAAGTCCTAAACAAGTTCATTTAGTCATAAAACTGGCAATGGATGCACTCCATTTGGTTAGAATTTCATTTTGGAAATAAAAAAAAAAACAAACACCTAAACCCAGAGCTGTTTCTTTTCCATGCTGTTCCAACCTTCCCAGACTGCTGGAAAGACATCCAAGTTTGGGGTGAAGAGGGGAATGCAGGACTTTTCCTTTTCCTTTTCCTTTTCCTTTTCCTTTTCCTTTTCCTTTCCCTTTCCCTTTTTCTTTTTCTTTCTTTTCCTTTTCCTTTTCCTTTCTTTTCCTTTTCCTTTTTCTTTTCCTTTTTCTTTCTTTCTTTCTTCTTTTCCTTTTCCTTTTCCTTTCTTTTCCCTTTCATTTTCTTTCTTTCTTTTTCCTTTCTTTCTTTTTTCTTTTTTCTTTCTTTCTTTCTTTTTTCTTTTTTTCTTTCCAGGGGATCTACAAGTATCTTGAGAGATCTTTTTCAGACTTTAAGCAGAGGGGCTTTGTTGTTGGATATGACACACGAGGTCAGGAGATCAGCAACTGCAGCAGTAAGAAGTATGAGTATTGATTACATTTGCAAGCCTAGAAATTAAATTGTGGCTTTAAATGCATTCTGTTTCATCAGAGTACAACTGACATCAACTGAACACCCACTTTCCCTTCCTTTTGCCCATTTAAATAGGAATAAAGAGGGGCAGGGACCCTAAAAACTGGTGGTTTTAGCACTAGTTGCCAGCAAAAATGGAATGTAAGGTTTCACCCAAGAATTTGCAGCCTGATGCACACAAACATTAGGCAGATATTAAGAAGTTGATGTGGGTGGAGAGAAATTTGAATGTGACAGTAAATTCAGAATGCAGCATCTCACCTGGAGTCCCTGAATGTTGGTGCTCTGGTGGTGTTATTGTCCTTCTTTTGTACCACACATCTGGAGAAGAATTCTACTCTCAGCCTCCTGTAGCTCAGAATTTTTCTGTCCTTGTGTAGTCTGGGCTCTCAGTGTATTTCTGCACTGGGAATATCTCCCCTGGAGTGCTTAAAATGTAAAGTGCCAGTGATGCCAAATGGTGCTTTTTGCAGAGAAAGGGGAGAGAGGATCTGTAAAAGGAATTCTTTTGGAATTCTCTGAGGAATCCTGAGCACTCAGGGAGCAAAACTTAGGCAGCACTGGCATGCTTTAAAAAAACAAACAAAAAACAAAGCACCACAAAACCCAACTACAACCCTAGGGATAATTATTCTTTAGTTCATTAATAGTTAATTATTGTAGTTAATGTAGTTATTGTTGTAACTAATGTAGTCATATGAGTGTTTTAATTTTTTTGTCAATATCTGCTATTTCAGGGGTGTAAAAATTCTTGGTTTAATAGACCACAGAATCCAGTGACTGTCTGGAAGAGTTTCTGCATTCCCCTGAGGTCCTTCTCTCCACATCCTCATCTCTGCTATTCAGTGTGTGGGGCACATTATCTGCCAGGCTTTGACATAAGGCTTTGAAATTCATCTGTTACACTCTACTTGCAAAGGCTTTACCCAAATTCTGTTGGTTATGTCCAGCTTAAAAATATGGAAGTGTAGGAAACCCATTCCTTTTAGTCACACAAAGCTGGGAATTCAGACTTGATGGCAGCTCAGTTGTTCCATATATCAAAGGAGCAAATCACTTCTCAGCCACACAATTCTTTGGTTCCACAGTAATGCTAAAATTAAATTTAACCTCCCCAAAAGAGTGGGTTTTTGGTCCTTGCAGACCATCCAGTGGTATCATGCAGTGAAGCTGAGCTGAACCATGGTGCAAGCAAACTCTGAGTAGCCTCAACCCCAAGCTGAGCTCTCAAAGTCTTTCAAGTGGTTTCAGGTTAGATTTGAGCAGTGCTCTAGTGAAATTCTGAGTAATTGAAACTTAGACTGTGCTAATCATGGGAGATAAGGAAGCAAGTATTAATGTTTGTCTGTAAAAACAAGGGAGCAAAGCAAACTCCAGCTCTTTAATCCCTCCCCTGTTTTGCCTCTGAGCAAAACTTCCCATCACTTTCTGGGCTGTGGGTACCTGGCCTGAACAGTTTCATCTCAAAGTTACCTGAAGGAGAATGAGTTTCCCTGCTGCTTGAAAGGAAAATTAATAATAAAGGCTGAAAAAACCCACAGGTGCTGTTACTGTTTCTAACCTTGCTGGGGATAAGTGTTTGCAGAAGTACATTTCAGGAATAATTCTGCTTCATGGCTGTTGCCTGAAGCTGCTGAGCAAGGCTGGCAAAGNTTCTTTTCCTTTTCCTTTTTCTTTTCCTTTTTCTTTCTTTCTTTCTTTTCCTTTTCCTTTTTCTTTTCCTTTTTCTTTCTTTCTTCCTTTTCCTTTTCCTTTTCCTTTTCCTTTTCCTTTTCCTTTTCCTTTTCCTTTTCCTTTTCCTTTTCCTTTTCCTTTTTCTTTTCCTTTTCCTTTTCCTTTCTTTCTCCTTTTTCTTTTCCTTTTTATTTTCTTTTTCCTTTTTCTTTTCCTTTTTCTTTTTCTTTTCTTTTCCACCCAATTAATCCTGGGTTCTTGTTTCAGCTCACCAGTAGCTGCAGCTTAGTGACACAGTGAAACCATTCCAGTGATCCCAAGCCCAGTGGTGGGGAATCTTCTAGGGGAAATCTCTGTCTTTGGCAGTTCTCTCTGCCTATTTTTAGCTTATTCCCCCTTTTAAAAATATGTCCTAAATATAAACTATCAGGGCAAGCTGTGTTCTGACAAGTGTCACCACTCTGGTTGAATGGCTTGAGGTGGGCTGCAAGGCTGCTTTCCATCACATCTAGAAGGCAGTTTGCACAGAAATATATATTTATATATTTATTTTTATACTTATATTTACGTTAATATTTATATGCTTATAATTTTATGTATTTCAGAGAAAAATAATGATTGTTCCTCCCACATGTTATGGGAAGGATGTTTCCCCTCTCCTCACAGAACCACCTCCATCCCATGAATATATTTGCTGACACAGACCTCACCCCTGCTGAGCACTGCTCAGCTCTCCAGGGCTGCTGCAGCAGCTGCCTTTGGCCTCTTCAGAACTTTGCAGAAGGATTTCCCTCTGACCATTAAAGCAGCAGAAGGATTTGGGAGGATTTAGGATGCTCATTCTGCCCTGTTACCAGTTTTCACCATTTGTTTTAGCCTCTGCAAATGTCTGTGCTCTCCTGCACCAGCTCCAGTACCCCACCAGAGCACTCAGCTCTGCACAAACTCTGCCTCAGAAAGGAGGAGGACATTACAAAAATTCTTATTCTGATGCCTTTCATCTGGTGGATGTGCAGAGGAGGGAATGAAATGGGATTTTTTCTGCTTTGCTCTTTGGAGCAGTGCAAGTGACCAGGGTGTCTCAAGCAAAGGTCCAGCCTGACCTTCAGAAGACTTGAGGGAAGCCCCAGAGGAGCCAGCAAAGCCCTGCCAGCCAGAAGACAGGCAGAGAACTGCTTTGCCTCTTTTTTCCTGTGCCACAATCCCCCTCTGAGCCATCCATCCTGATTTGCTCAGCAGCCCTCCTGTCAAACTGCCACCAGAGAGCTTTAGCTAAAAGCACACCCCTGGCTAGAAAGCCCTTCCCAGTTTCACCAGCAGAATCCCTTCCCTGACTCCCCCCAGTAGCCAGGCAGCTGTTGCTAGGGGCTCAGCTTGTGTTGATAGTGCTGAAGCCTTCCTGACCCTCCCAGCCAGGCACCAGGGAGTCTCAACAACTCTCAAGCAAAGCCAGGCTGAGGTTCTGAGCCTCCAAGTTGCTGCTGGGAATCCAGAGTTCAACGAAATAAAGTGGCCTCTGCTCTTCCAGAGCTCCATCCTGCTCCACCCCCAGCACTGGTTGTAGAGAAGCTATTTATGGTCTGACTGGAAGTCAAGTGCAAGTGCTCTGAGCTAAAGCTAATAGTCTGCTGAAGTATTTAGAAACTGCTGAGCAAAGGTTAGACTTTTTCATGAGTTTTTGGTGGCTTAAGGTATAGCTTTAGCCCCAAAAAGAAGGGGCTGAAAGGCAAGAAGTTGTGGCTGTATGGAATATCTCTCCAATCCCTGGGAAGTTATGGTGCAGGGTGATATCTCAGGGAGATGCTGAAGTCATTTTGTGTCATCTCATGCCAGCAGTGCTGATTTATAAGCTAAGCAGCTATTTGCAGCTGGAGCATGATATTTGGAGTGAGTTTTCCAAGCCCAAAACTCCACTGTGAGCAGCAAACTGAGGGAAAGCACCCAGTGACTCACAGCAGATTTCCAAATTTACCCATGCACAAAGCACTCAGGTCCCCAGCACACTCAACAAGCTGATCACTGGAGACCCCCCCCTAAGAAGCTGCAGCTAGAAAGCAAAGCTTCCATGTTCCCAGCTAGAAAACTCTGTCAAAATGTGGATTCTGAAGAAATGGAAACACTGCAGAAGGTGGTGGGACATGGCATCCAGGATCAACAGATGATGACAAAAAGAAAAACACATCTTACAAACCTTTTTTCCTCTGGCAGAGTGGCTGATGATGACTGGGTGGGCTGAGATGGCCTTTGGGCCTACCAAGAACAAGAAGAAAACCAAACCCATGAGGCAAGGAAGGAACAACCAACCAGCAGGAGCCTCATCAGCTGACAGGGGTGAGTCTTGGACCTCAGTCTCCTTCCTTTATTTCAAAGGATTTTTTTTCTTCTATTGACAGGCTTTACTGTTCCCAAAAGATTTGTGGATGGCCAAGCTGAAGAGAAACCAGTGGTGGAGTTTCTCAGCCCTGGAAGTATTAAACTTGTGGATGTTAGGGCAGAACTGCCACCACCCAGACAAGATGCCTGAGGAAGTCCTGTGACCTGTCCTGCCAAGTGAAAGAATGCCATTTAGCACTGACACTGACTAGGGCTGGTTGGAATATTCCCTCCTGCTACATATTTTATTGTATTTCCTCTGTTTTCCCACTTCCTATGGTATTTGTTACCAGGTGACATGAGCAGGAATTTCTGAATGAAGACAATGCTCCTAGTGATGGCTTTAAAACCAGCTGAAGTGGTCCCTTACCTTACAGTATTCTCTCCTGTAACAGCTGTCTTTCTAGATGGGGATTTTCTGGAGGAGATCCCAGATCACCTGAAGTTTCTCAATTTCCAATTTTGCAGCTACTGCTACCAGCTCTGGTGTGAAGCTTGACAAAGCCAAGTCTAATGAGAAGAGAACACAGAGTGAGGCATGCCCTCAGGAAAAACAGCCAGAAGGGAGAGGAAAAGCACCAAAGGGACCAGGACCATATTTTTATATCAGTGGATCCAATGGAGCAAAGCTGTAAGTCCTCTAAGCAGACTCATATGAACAGCAGCATGACCCTGGATGAAGCCATGCAGTATTACCCACTGTCTTTTTGCCTAAAATTTTTTTATTTGCTGTCTTTTGGAGTTGCACACCTGGGGAAACATTTAAAGATAATTCAAATGGAAACTATCCATCACAAGTTCATCCCCTGTGGTTATGAACTCCTGTATCTTTGCAAGGAAACAAAATATGTCTCTTTGTTTAATGAAAGTTCCTCTGGGGGGGCTGTTCAGAAATCACTTAGCTACACCATGAAGCACAGGAACACCATCATTCCTAGAGCTGGGAACCACTGTTGCTGAGCAGCATTTTGTTGTGCTACGTGTAAACCAAGCCAAAAACAGGAATGAGATTTCTGCCCAAGGGAAATAGTCAGAGTAGAAGTTTCATTCCTTCCTTTCTGAGTTCTTCCCAGCATATTCTCCTTCTTCTCTAGATGTTGTCACCAGCAAGCACCACAGAATCTCTGCTGCAAACAGCCCTTCCTTCCCTTGTTATGTTTCCCTAGTTTTGTCTACAAACAGCTTTTTCTATCACTACTTGCCACCTCCTCAGCAGAGAGGTTTCTTATTAAGACCAGACCCTGAACATTTCTATTCCAGAGCTCCCAGTTACACCCTAATTGGATAAACCCTGCTGCAATGGTACAGCCTCACCCTGAGCATCACCCCCCTCACCCTCTCAGCTTCAGATCAGCAGCAACCACTCCAATTAATGCTTCTCACCTCATCCCCCACCCAGGAGTTTCTGGGCATGTCAGGTCAGGGTCCCAGAGAAAATCAGGAGGAGTTCAAGGGACAGGAGTTAACTGTTAACAGAAGGCTACTTTGCTGTTTTCTTTTTCATATGCAGCTTGAGCATCTATTGCCAGAACCGGGGCTGGCAGCGTATCTATGACAACAGAAGAGAGGATTATGCACTGAAATGGTGTGAAATCAAGTGTCCAGAGAATTATTACCATTTCAAAGAAGGTAAAGGAATGGGAAAAAACTTGGGAATGCTGGACTTGTGACTCCTGGGGCGGAGGAGGTCACCTGGGGGTAGGAGAGACAGGTAACCTCAGCTTCTTGGCAGAGCTCGGGGGAGACATCAAAGCTGGATTGCTGTGGTGATTAAAGAAAAGGTTTTAGACAAAGGAAAACCAAACCAAAATAAATAAAGAGCTCTGGGAGAAAAGATCCACACACCCCAAGCACCACTAGAGCAGAGTCACTGAAAGCCAAATTATTCCACTGCATTAGTAAGGAACTTTTTAAATTGCTCTCTACTCTTCATCTCATCTGTGACTCCTGACTTCCCGGGGCCCAGCCAGCTTTCCCCCCAGAAAAACATAAAATCAAGGACTCCCCCAGCAATGCCACTGGCTGGCACCCTCAGATACTTTACCTGACAAGTCAAAGTGTCCCAAAGTTCAGCCCCTGGGGCAATTAAACTTCTGGGAGCTGCTCAAGACCTGGCACTGAGCACCATGGCACAGAGCTGCAGGCTTGCCTGTGGCAGAGGGAGTTCTCTCTTCCCAGTCCAGGTCCAGGAGCCACCATTCCCCTTTTGCCAGCTCTGATGGGAACGTGGTGACATTTTCTCAGGATGCTCCTCTCTGTTGGACAGAAGCACATTTACAGCAAGAGATTTGATGGCTCTGAGTTGTCACTAAAAGCCACAGTGACAAAGTTAGCTGAATCCTGAAGATTCTGCTGCATGGGACAACAAGGGCAAGCTTTTTTTTTTTCTTTCTCCTATACAGGTGAACAGCTTCTCTATCAGATCCCCAACAATGGAGTCCTCACCACCAAGATTGGGCTTTTATGCTGCCTGAGAGAACAAGAGAGGGTGATGAAAAAGATCTATAGGAGCTCTAAGTCCAAGTAAGAACTCTCACCTTGTTGAACCTGGACCAGAACCATGCCAACAAAAAGTGAGAGCTCAGAACCAGAGGATCAGTTTCTTCTGGATTCATAACAGTACAAAGTACAGGGGTTTATTTCTTTCTGATCTTCTAGAAAAATCACTTTTTCTCCCCCAGAAATATACCCAGCAGAGACAGACTTTCTTCTTTTTCTGTGTCTGGAGTTGCAGGAGTGCCAAGTCCCCCAAAGACAACAGTCATAGTAATTTCCCTGTTTTGGGTACATCACCCTACTGGAAAGGCCACAACTTCTTGTGCCAGAGACACTGCAAGTACAATAGAAGTTGATTTCTATTTCTGCTCCTAGATTTTTGACCTGCTAAAAAAAACCAATGGCAATCCTGTACCATGGTTACCTGCAGCCTTCAAAAAACTGAGCATATTAAGAATGTCTTCAGGCTGACAGATACTCCTGAAAGGTTATGGAATGAAGTAGCTCAGCAAAAAAACATACAACAAACATACAGCTGTCTCCAAGCATGAAAAAAAAAAAAAAAAGGCCTTTCTTAAGTTTCTACTTGCAACCATTGTTTCTGAAAGTATGTGTTGGAGAGGGTTTTCAGCTTGTGTTTGATTCTCCCATAGGTTACTGAAGATGAAAGAATTCTTCCCAGAATCTTTTCGTCTGGACTTAAAAGAAGAGAGAAATGCCTTTTTTGAGCTTTGCAAAGGTGAAGTGCCTGAATCCTGGTGGCATCCAATTTTAACAGCTCTGTCCTCCTCTAAAATGTCCATAAAAGTACAGACAGTGAGAATAATTGATAACTGTGCCTGTATGAGCAGACACGTGCTGACAGCAGCAGCTTTCAGAGCCTGCTGCTGGGCACAGGGGTGCTTCATGCCCCCCACAACCCTGTGACAGACCCATTCTCTCTGCAGAGGGACAGATCTGGATCTGCAAACCCAGTGGCTCCAACCAAGGCCAAGGAATTTTCCTTCTGAAAATTCCAGCTGCTCTCACCAGCCTCCAAGCCAGGCTCCACAGAACAGAGGAACACCCTCCCAACTGGGTGCCCCACAGGGCTCCCCAGGCAAGAATAGTGCAAAGGTAGAGACTGAAAGCTGGGAACCCACCTGTGAGTTGTGTCCTGGGTTAAGCACATTGGCTCCCGAGAGCTGGATTGTTCCAAAGGTATTTAATGTGGTTGCACATCACATCAGCCCCAGAGATTTCATTTTGGTGGAGGGAGGGTGTTGGTCTGCTGAGTCTCTCTTGCATCTGCACTTCAGGAATTTCAAAGTAGATCTTTGTCACCAGGAAGCTTTGTCATCAGAAAGATTTGAGTCCACCTTTGTCTGGAAATTGAAGAATGACTTCAAAAGGCCAGATACTCAAGTCCTGGATGGGGTAGCTACACATAAAGCCTTTTGCAAAGCAATTTAAATTAGATATTATCCCAGCTTCTTACACTAAGCTAGCATTTCACAAATTGTACAGCTACAACACCTGTTCCATGCAATCTCAGAAAGTCTCCCAGATATCTCCCAGATACCTTCTTAACTCTGCCTTAATGCTGTGAAAGCCTGAAGCTCAATCACAGGCAGTGGCTACAAGTCACTAAAATTTGGGGTTGTTTTATTTTTTTATTCCTTTGCACGAGTAAAAGAACCACAGAGATTCTTCTTTGTAGAACATATATCCTCTGAGACTCTGCTAGAATGTCACAAAACCACAGAAAAAGGGACAAAGAAGGCAGCAGAAGCCATGAGAGCAGTTTCAGCTACTGAAAGATTGCTTACACTACTCACCTAACTTCCCTTTGCCTCAGTGTCCCTCCCTCAGCTGAGGAATGCATAATGATTAAATCCCTTCAGTGCTTTGAGATGAGTGCATAGAACTTTCAAAGAGGAATGCAAAAAAGATGTTTTCCTTCTTTACCCTGGGAGCTGCAGATCCCAGATGCCTTTGATGCTGCCTTGGGTGGTGGGCACAGTGCTCTGAACAGCTCCAAGGTGCCCATACCTGGCATTGTCATGCCAGCATGACAGGCTCCTGACAGACTGGTGACAATGCTTTAGTACTGTCCCACATTTTGCCATGGAGTGATCACTGCATGTCCTGGCCAAGTGGTGACAATTCCTGACTTGGAGCCACATCCCTTG
The DNA here is from genome assembly GCA_038090715.1 of Florisuga fusca. Taxonomy (NCBI): domain Eukaryota; kingdom Metazoa; phylum Chordata; class Aves; order Apodiformes; family Trochilidae; genus Florisuga; species Florisuga fusca. Next base: position 198,975 of record JAAWXA010000067.1, read on the forward strand.
GAAGCTTCCTCTTGGAAGAGAGCACAGTGCACTGCAACCTTCCCCAGGGGCACAGCAAACAACACCCCAACTTGCACTCACCCAGACATTTCTTGTCATAACCAAGGCTGGTTGGTGCAAAAAGGTGAGATCTGTCAAGTGGAATGATGCTCCTCCAGGTTTCCTGGGCTGTGTTTCTGCAGCAGCCAGAACAGGGAGCAGAACAACCAAGGGCAAGGTGTGGTCCTTGACATGGACAGAGGGGTTGGACACTATCAGATCTCATCTCAGTTTCAGTGTGTAAGGAGCAGCTTGTGTTCTGAAGAACAAGGCTCCCTGCTCCTTTGAAAGCTGCTGCTTCCATCGATTGCTTTAACAGCATCTCCCTGATATTTATGTAGACATCCAGCAAGCTTTGATGATAAAGGGAAACAAGTCCCAGATTACATCACTCTGGCAATAAAAGCCATGAAGGGCTCTTTGTGCTCAGACATAAACTTTGTATATTCTCCAGTAAATATTAGTAAATCTTTAATTACCTCCAGCTCTTGGGACTCAGCACAGCTTCAGCTCCTTAAAAGGAGCAGCTCTGGGGCATTCCCAACCTCTCCTCCCAGCGCCCTCTGCTGCCATTCTCTTCAAACCAGTGTGGAAAAGGGACAAACAGCTCAATCCTGTAGGGAACAAGCTGGCTGAGGGGTTTTGTGGGAGCTTGGAATTGCCATGGATGATGTGCAAGCTGCCTGTTGGTGATGTCTGTTGAAATATTGCCCTGACAGGTATATTCATCAGCCTCTGCTCCTGGAAGGGAAGAAGTTTGATGTCAGGTCCTACCTCCTCATTGCCTGCACAGCACCATTTATGTTGTTTTTTGCCCAGGGTTATCTTCGGTTAACCTGTGTCAATTATGATGCCACATCTGATGATCTGACTGTTCATCTCACCAATCAGGTAAACCAAGGCCACTTGGTTCAGGAGAAGGGGAGGATGTGGCTGACAGAGATGGGAAGCTAAAAAAAAAAAAATAAAAGAAAAAGACTTGTGAAAGGCTAAAAATTAATGCCTCATGCACAAAATCCCTGCACTCAGGAAATGGATGGGGGCTGCTGGTGAGGCAGAGCAAAAAGACTGAGCTGAAAGAAGTAAAAGTGGATCAGGTTTCCTTCTCTGGCATGGGGCAGTTCTCTGCTTAAGCTGACAATATTGCTCCATGGACCCCTTTTTCCTGCCATTATTCTCTCACCAGCAGCTTTTTGTGGCAAGAAGCTTTGGACTGCAGCTGCCTTGGACAAGGAAGCCATTATCTTGGCTAAGGATTCTGCTGTTCCTGTTGTGCTTAAAGATGATAATCATAACATTGTCAGATGCAGATGGGGTCTTCAATAATTCTTAAGTCTCCCTCTGGACCTGCTGTGCTTCTCAAATATTTGAGATGTGCAACAGAGCAAGGCAACGTGTCCCACAAACCAGAAGTCTGCCTTGTTCAGAGCTCCCTGAGTCCATTCCAGTGAGGGCCTCCAGCAGCTAGAACCAGCCCTAATAAAAGAGAATTAGAAGAATCAGAAGAAATCTTTGCCTCTAAAGCCCTTCACTCCTCCCAGTGTCCTGCTCTGTTCCAACAACTTGCAAAATCTGCATTAGAGAGGTACCAGTGCACTTCAGGTGGAGTTTGACTGTTTCTAGCAGCTTGGAGCTGCCTCCTGCAAGAGGTGCTATTCTCAGCATGCCACTTGTTTTCCTGGAATAGTTTGTTTGCTCAGCTAGAGAGCTATCCACAGGGGAATTCAGGTGCTTGGGTAGGATCCCATGGCACAAGAGATATTAAACAAAGGACAGGTGTTTATTAGCAGAACATAAATTACCTGGGTTCTTGCTGGCAGGAGGGAAATGAAATTTACAGGAGTGGCTGCTTCTTACCAGACATCTTCAAATTGCAGTTGATTCTGCTCTGGTTCCCTCCTTCCTTCCCTTTCATCCCCACCTGGAATCAGCCATTTTCCTCCTGTATTTCCAGAAGACAAAAGGCAGCAGAGCCAGCTCCATCACTAAGCAGAGCCTCACAGTGCCAGTCCCCCAGAGGGAGCTGCAGTCAAGCCCAACTTTTCCCAAGGGAGAGGGGATTTCCCTTGGATGGAACAGTGTGAATGTCCCATTGCTGGTAAACTCTGCCTGACAGGGGGATTCATGAGGCAGTGGAAAAGAGAAGCTTGGTTCCCTCTAGGAATATCTCCCTGCTCCTGAGGGGCTCTGTGCTCCCCACCTCTATAACTTGATCCTGGGGCTCTTCCCACCTCCAGATGCTACCAGTGGAGGTAGCTGGATGCCTGCCATGCAAGCCAGTTCCCAATAACTCCTCCCTGCCAGCCATCTAATCCTCCCTTTGCTCTGTTTCCCCACCTCTCAGTCCATGCAGAAGAAGAACCCCCTGTACAGGCAGCTGAAAGAGGAGACAGTTTGGAGGATGGAGCACTTCAACAGCTACGTCAATGAGAAGTTCAGAAAAACCAATGGGCTCCCCAAAGACTGGGTTTTCACTGTGCTGACTGTGAGTGCATCAAGTGGCTGGTGTGCTTAGCCTAATTGTGCCTAATTAGGGGGGGCAGGAATAGGAGAAAAGCCATCAATTCACTGGAGCCCCCAAGGAAACACTGAGTGAGAAGGTATTGATGGTCCCATGGCAACCATTTATCTGCAGATGCTGCAGAGAGAAGTGAAGACACAAAGAGTTTCATTTTAATAAAATGGGTAAGCTGCTGAGAAAGAGAAAGGGACTGTAAATTACAGCTATAAAAAGGCTGCTATGGTCTTCACATTCCTGGCCCAAAGCTGTGGTCCTGCATTAAAAAAAAATAAAGTACACACTAGAGAGAATTCTTCAGCCTGACAGGCCTTAGCCTGAAAAGGGACTACACTTCCAGCAGTCTTTTTTCTTGTCTGACTTGGTCTCCCCTTTCACTTTTCCTCTGATTTTACCCCCTGAAAATCAGAGCAGGGCTTTAGATTTTCTCTTATCACAGAGAAGATCTCACTGTCTTCCCTGTCTCACTGAAGAAACAAAGCAAAGAAATTATCTGACTTCATGTCATCAGCCCGAGCCTAATGAGGCATCAGCTCCCTAGGTGACTTGCTGGGATGAAAATGAAAAGGGCAGAGGACAAGGCTTTCTCAGGTTAATTTTGGAAGTTGCTGTAGTTTAAAGTCAAATACAAGGAAAGCTAAAAAGCTAAAATCTTTCTTGAAATATGTTCTTGCTCAGAAAACCAGATCAAAAGGAAATCTAATCAAATCTGCCAAGTTTCTCAGGAGATCAGAAACTTTTCTACCAACTTTCTGGTATCCCTCTTCAGGCAGATTCCCTGCTCTCCATTCCAACCCCAAATGGAGTGAAACTTTGCACTACCTACTGCAAGTTGTTGTAAACTCATCAGGCTTCTTTTATGTCCAGCATGGCTATGAGGGAGTTGTGAACCATCACTGTCAGAAGTGACTGCATTCAGCTTCCATCTGGCTTCCCCCAGAGGAGCAGATGAAAGAAAAGCACAAAAAATCCTGCAGACTGCTCATCTGGAGTAAGGGCCAAGATTCCTTCACACATCAGCACAGAAGTGTGGAGAATTAAGTTCAAAAAGGAGTTTTGATCATCTCTGAGTGGACAGACAGATGGGCTGCAAAAGGCAACTTCCCTCCAAGTCTGGAGTGAGGCTCTGCTGGAGGAAGGGGGAAAAAAAATGACCCTAAACCTATGACTTACAGTGACTCCTTTGCCCTTAGCATTCCCAATAACCAGTTCCCACCATTCCCTGTTTTCCATTTCAGAAAAGGATGCAACAGATCATGTTGCAGTGCTTCCTGGCAGCCAAGCACAAACTGGATTGCAAACTGGGCTACTTTGACCTCATTGGCTGTGACTTTTTAATTGATGAAAACTTTAAGGTATGGCTGCAATTTTGTCCAATAATAATGATGATACTGGAAAGATATATAATAGCAGCAGTATTGACACCAGCTCTGGTGCTGGGAATTAAACAGAGCACCCAGCCAGCTGTGAAATGCATGACCCATTTTTTTTTCTCTGCTTCCACTGCCCAGTTTTTTGTTTCTCCAGAAACCAAACATGCCCAATGACCAGTCAGATAAATCAGTGTGTAATGGCTCTAACATCACATCAGGTGGCTGAGGATGGCATCATCAATGGCAACCAAAAACTCACCCTCCCTATTCTGAGGATCAGCCATTATCAACTCAGATGTCAGCACCACCATCTCTGTGTTCACTGGAGGTTCACCAGTTAGCAATGGGTCAGCCCAGTGGGTCTCTAAAACCTGCTGGAATCACCACTCAAACTTGTAAAGAGTGAATGAAAAAAAAAAAACCACAAAAGGAACTATTAAATCAGTGGCTCAGGTGCTTCCAGTACAGCACAGATCCTTCAAAACCACCTGGCCTAACCAGAACAGAAAGCCATCTGGCAGATTCTGCTGTTGCTAAAGCAGAAAGGAACTCAAACATATTCCAGGGAAGGGCAGTGGGAACAGCAAACCCAAGGAGAGAATGGAATTAATGCATGCAGCAGTGGGCAAGGCACCTGAACAATAGACTCCTTTGTAGAGGAAGTCAATGGCAAGGGAGAGTCAATGGCAAAGAGAAACTGAGGCTTCTCAGATTTCAGTGGGAATTGTCTTTTGCAACCTTGGCATGCAAAGCCCTGGCTGTGTAAACCTGAAGCAGGAGAGAAGATCCAGTCTCACTCACTTCTGCTCATTCTTACTTGGCTAGTTAAAACCCTTCACCACTCAAAGACCATTCTGTCCCCGTGCATTTCACATCTGGAGATAAATGAAACCTGTTTCTTGACCAGAATCATCCTTAAGACTGATGAGGATTTCTGGACACTTAGGGACTGAACCCAAAACTTCCCTTTGAGAGAGCACAACGTGGAAGTGTGGGTGTTTATTTAGGACAGATTGGTCCATGGTTTCTTGCCCCTGCTGGGCAGCAACAAACCTACTTTTTTCTTGGTGTGCTGCTGTATCAAGAGGCACCTGAACCCTCCCTGCAGAGGCAGGGGACAGCAGCTGGATGCAGGCCTGAGAGTTTCAATCCCCAGTTAGCACTGCTCAGTGCAGCAACATCCCAGTTTTCTTTGGCATGACAATTCCTGTCCTCTCCACCTGGAATACACACCAGTTTTATTCTCCCTGTCATCCTATTTACACGTGTAGAATCTGCTTTATGCAGATTTAAAATGGTCTTGTGTTTTAGCTCATCGTGCCTTTTCCTTTGTGTGAGACATAAATGGGCTCTGCATCTTCCCTAAAACTTCTTGGAGGTCCTGCATCATCCTGATTCAGTCTTTGGAAGGTGCTTTCCCTGCCTCAGAGTTCTTAGAAAACAGTTCTAGGAAACCAGGACCTGCTGAGAAACCACAGCTTGCTTTGCATATTCACTTTTAAGCTGAAAAAACCCACCAAGTATTTTGACAGGAGAGGAAGCAGAAGTGATGGCTGTGGTTTTGCACTTGTTGGCTTTTTTTTCCTACTGTTTTGGGGCACTTCCTTGTGGTGGATTGTGAAATGCTTCAGTCCCTACACAGCTTAGGACAGTGTCATTTCAATGCTCAAGGAACCTGTTTGCAGCAAGCATTGCATCAGCCGTGCCAAAGGGCTCCTCTCCAGAGGGATCCTGGGAAGAGAGATGTGTAAATTTTTTATCAGCCATAAAGGGACTCAGCTAGCTATCAGCAGAGAGCAGCCTGAACACAGATAAGCCACTTGCCAGTTTGTGATAGATGTACAGAGAGGAAGAGAAGACTCAAATCCCCAGGTAGAGCAGGGATGGTTCCTTTGATTTGAACTCCAGTTTTTCAGGCACCTCAGAACCATGAGGCCCAGAACCACTTGGATACTGTAGACTTGGTTGTGCCCACCCTGGGTCACCGTGCTGAAAGTCTGAGAAAAAAAAGCTTGAAAAGACTGTGGGAAAGAGAAGGCCACTGCCTTAGCTGTGGTCTCCACTCTGGCTGAGCAAGTCCCTTTCTAGTTCTGCCCTTCCTGTGCTCACCTTGTGACTGGGCAACACAGAATATGTTATTTTTACTCCTATTTCTGACCTGAATTTCAGTGCTGCTTAAAGCTCCAGGCAGAGATCAGGGTCCCCAGATCCCTGCTGCTAAACAAATGCAGAACAAGGCAGCCCTGCTGGGGATAGCTTTGGGCTTTGAAGCATTTTACAGCCTCAAGTTCTGATGCAGAGAGATGGATGCACTCCCAGTCAGTCTTGGCTAGAATGTCACTTGGAGCCTCTGGGAGTGTGGACTGATGCCCCCTCTCCCTCCCTGAGACCCCAGCAGGATGTTTAGCTCCCACTTGGTGAGCTCCAGCAAAGATCCACAGCAATTGAATGAATTTTTTAGATCAGAAACAGAACAAAACTTTAGCTCAGCCACATATTTCCTGCACACCACAAAGTCTTCCCCCAGCAGGGAGAGGACCCTTGAGACAGGTTTTAGGCTGTCCCTGAGCCACCATGTCAGCAAGTGACAGAGCCCAGGCTCCTGGTCCAACATTCCTTTTGGAAAGACACCAAACTGCTGCCCTAAGGATGGTTCCCCAGCTAGGAGACTACAGCAGGAATCAGACTTGATGAAAATAAAAAATATTCAGCAGATGCTAATGCTGTGTCTTGCACTACACACAGAACAAGAAATGAGACCTCAGATCAATGCAACCTGGCATTTAAAACCTCTGAGACATTCAGATGGTGCCATAATGGGGAGTGCAGAAGATGAAGAGCATGATAGATGTCACAGAAAACTTTCTTCCCCCTGCTTGTCAGTTTTTTCAAAGGAGTAGAAACCAAAACCTAACCAAGACAATTATGAAGGTTCACCAAGTTTGGCTGTCAGCACACAGCCTTATTAACCTTTAAAAGGCAAAATAACACTTACTTAGAATGAGTTTGCCAAGAAAAATGTATGTAACTTAGGTGCCCTCTGTTGGCATCTGGAAAGCAGGGTTTTTTTTTTCAGTAGATGTTCTGGTTCTCCCCTATGAAAAGAAAGGGGAAAAAAAAAGAGACATTTTCACTGCCCCCACCAGCCTTTTCATTTCTTTAATGACATATTTTAAAGGAGTGAAAATTGTTGCATTTTTTTTCTCAGCAAAATAAAAGTGCCAAAGTGAAGGCTGTAATGCAGCTAAAATCCATCAGACACTTAGACCTCATTTCACAGGTTCTTGCAAGCAAACTCACTGCTGCTTCAGCAAAGAAAAAAATAAATTATTTTTAAAAAATGTATTAAAAGGAAGTAAAATTCTCCTGGGCCTGTTATATGATTAAATATCCTTCCCTACAAAATGCCAAATAATTTCTACATGTGTTCTGTACAAGATGCTGGAGCCAGGAAGCAACAGATGAGTTTCTCTCAGTAGAAGGAAAGAAAACAGCAAACAGAATTACCCACTCCAGTTTGGGTTCATACAGATTTGTAACTGGACCAACAGATTCTGTGGCTTGTAGCTTCAGACCTTGGCATTTTGAAGGGAAATGGAGAGGAGTAAAATGATGTAAAATTAGCATCTTGGGTGGCTTCCACCTGAAACTAAAGCTTATGCAGGACATAAAGACCAAAGGTTCATTGACAGCTCAGTATTATTTTTTTTAGTTGTGATCCCACGTGCAAATCAGTCCTGTATTTCTTTCAATTTGATTTCATGGTAACCAAAAAACCCAACTAGAATCTGGCATGTGGAGAAACAGAGTGTCTTTAGACACCTACAGAGCACAAATTCATCTGAAAAGCTGGGGACACTAAATAATGTGTGGTGTTGCTCTCAAGCAAGGCAATGGAAGCAAAAAGGGATTTTGTTTAATTGATCCAGTCCTTAGAAAAACTCCTGCCTGTATTCTGTGTTTAAAGAGATTTTTGGGGGATTTATTAGTACTTCAGCCTCTCAAGGTGTTGACTAACTCAGTGCTCTGACTCTAAGGAGATCCAGACTGGTGTCCTGACTGCTCTTCATCTTCCTCAGGTCTGGCTTCTGGAGATGAATGCAAACCCAGCACTGCACACCAACTGCAGAGTCTTGGAAGACATCATCCCCCCTGTAGTTTATGAGAGTCTTGGTAAGTGAACACATCCCAGAGGGGCCAGCAGCAGAAAATCCTATCCCTTCAGTGCTCATCAGAGGAAAGATTCCTATTTGGATCCACTGTAGGTCCAAAACAGTCTTTGAAATGTTTTTTTCATGTAGGATGATTATTTGTTTGTAGATTTGGTCCAGGGACTAATTTAGTCCTTTAAATCTGAAGTCAGACTGTATCTGTGAAGGCCCTTCAGGGATTAGAAAGAGACACAGTTAGAAACTGCATGTATGCTCATTCCAAACAGGAATGTTTAATTTTCTCTATACCACCTGATTTTAAAAATGTCCATCTAAAATTACAAGCAAAGAGAGGGAAATGATAAAAGGGCACCTAGGAGTCCATTTACAATTTTAGATGCTATTTGAGATAAGGCAGAGCAGAAATTACATAAAAAAAATAACAGAAGGAACAAAGTTTAGAGGAAAGAACCCCCCTTTATTTATTTATTTATCAGATACCACTTGTGAGTTGTTTCCCAAGATGTGCCCAGTGGAGCTGGAGCTGTCTGGAAACCACATCTTTGTGCACACCCATCCCACACCTTGGCTGTTCAGACCCTCTCATGACTGCACCTTCTTTTCCAGATTTGGTTCTGGAGGTTTTCAACAAGCGTCTCAAGGGCCAGAGTGTTTTACCTCTAGAGACACTTTCCCATTTTGTGCTTCTCTATCACGAGGCTGCTGCAAACCAAGGCCAGAAAGAACCCTGGAAGTTCAGAAGTGGTCACTGGACAGGTCGGTACCTGAGGCCACATGAAGTCAACATCAGCCACTTCAGTCAGAGCTCTGCCAAAGTGCTGAAGAATTCTTCCAAGAAGCTTCCTTGCTCTAGGAAAAAAAAGTTGTCCTCTTGCCCAGAAAGAACTGTTGTCAAAAAGCTGTCCTAACCACACCATCTTTGATCATCATGGAACAAGCCTCTGAACCATTACCATGCAAGAGAGTTTTCACAAGAGAGTTTGCCCAAGCTCAGAAGTCCTAGGAAGAAAGGAAAAGCTGAACTTGGATGTTCTGTGCACATCCAGCTCATTTTCAAATTGGCAACTGCTACTCTATGCTCCTGAGAGATTTTAGAAAATTACTCATTTGGGGTTTTGCTCCTGAAATGTAACTACTATATCAGTTAAAAAACAAAAAAATAATATATATATATATAAAAAATCAATTTTTCTCTTGGTTGAAGTCACAAAATCATGACTTCTTGCTCCATGCTGAGGCACTGCACACTGCAACATCCAGAATGGTCACAAGATGTCAGGATGACACTGAGAACACCCAGACAGCTCTGCCCTGGAGAACTCACCTGCAGCATCCCAAGTCCTCCAGAACTTCTGCCCATTCCCTGATACACTCAGCTTCCTAAAAGCTCAGAGTCAAATGAAGCCAGCTTGTCTTTTCCCCTCTCCCTAGTGTGATTTACTAACAGTTCTGCTATGCTTTCCCCTTTTCTAAACACCCACTCTGCTCTCCCTGATGTCTGGCACAGCCTGAACTCCAGGGCCTTGGTTTTGTCTCAGAATTAATTTTCCACTGGCTGCTGTTCCAAATGGGTCACAGCAATCACTGAAGGATCACTCTTCAAGGTGAAACCTTTCTCCTTACCACAACTACCACCTAATTCTTACCAGGAAAAGAAACATTGTCAAATATTGTGTAAATACTACAAATCAAACCCATTTACCTGAACCTAAAGCATGTGTAGGAAGCAGCAGTCTGTTGGTTTGGAGAGCCAGTGATGTGCTTGGACATGGCAAGCAGAGTGCAGGTCTTGCTGGTGGACTGTCCCTTTTCTGTGGCTTCTCTTCCCTGCCCAAAGCAAAAAGAAATGTTAATCCTGGAAGTTTTCACAAACCAGAAATTCTTTCCCCAAATACTCGTTGCTGCCTTCTACCTTCAACACCCAAAGTTCCTCGAGGTTGAATCAAATTATTTATTTTGACAACTGCTTCATTTGCACTGGGAATATCTTCAGAATTTTTTTCTGCCAAAGGTATACCCATGAGCACCTTAAATCTCTTTTCCTGATGCTTTTAAGAACTGACCACTGCTGCCAGGTAGGGCTGAAACCAGGCAATAGGTTGAGAAGTTATTTGGAAAACCAGATGTGTAATCACACAATTGCTTCATTTCCCTTTCCTTGGGAAAGGAGACAAATTCAGGTCAGGAAGTCTCAGGAAAATATTGCTTTGCCTTCTTCAGTTTCAGAACACTAATAATGGGGAGGAAATATGAGCAGACATGACAGCACAAAAACCCACTGCCTGCACATATCCTGAGCTGCTTGTGGTCTGAGCAAAACCCCTGGCACATGAAAAGCTGTTTCAATACCTCTCACCCTGTTACTCCTTCACTTTTTTGCAGCTAAAGGAGAAGAAATCCCCAGAGCTCACTGGGAGCCCATACATCCATGATAATTGTTTAAATATGTGAGGGAATAACCATACAAAAGGGTTATTCACCTTATTCTCCTGCTACTCTGCATTTCCTAAACCTGTGTGGGAGGGTCTTTATCTGATGATGAACAGCAAGCTGCTTCTAAGTATCAAACATTGCTCTAAACAAAGTTTTCAACTCATTTTCAACAGCATGAAGTTTCTTAAACATCTGCACACAGAAAAAATCCTGAAAAACTGCAGAACCAGAAGAATTTTTTTATTTAAAAAAAAAAAAAAGGCATTTCATCAGATCCAAATTATTTGAGAAGCCTTTTCTAGCCTGGAGGCCATACTACAGAGATCAACCTGAAGTTCAAATCATTGAAAAACCCCATAAACTCAGGGGTTTGAGCTGAAAATTCAGTCCTGAGCTAATAAAACAAAGCCATCAGTCTTTCTGAATGGAAAATTAAATACAGGGTTTTCTTACAAGCTCACTTCTCCAAGATGATAGCTTTCATTTCCTTTGATGCAAAGAGCAGCTCTTTCACTGTAATTCTCCAGAGCTTCAGTGATTCACACTTTGGGTTTTTCCCACTGAATTAGAGCTTTAAGAAGTCAGGAAACTGGTTGCTTTTCCCATCAACAAGCAGCTGTAAACTCAGGTGGTTCAGCGCCCAGAAGTAGAACTGCTCTTCAAGGTAGGCAGACAGAAACCCAAAAAGCCACTCTACAACTTTCCAATGAATAATACAGCTCCTTTCATCATGTTTCAGTCTCATCTGGCACCAAGGAGGTCAGCAACTCCACACCCTCAGCCCAGGAAGCCTCACACCCCCCACCAAGATTCCCCGTGCGCTGCCGGAGGCACGGACCTCCACAGAGACCTTTTCATTCCTCAAATAATAAGCCCTGGTGAAATTTTGGGCTCCAAATGTTGCTGCTTTTCTACCATTGTCAAGAATGGAAAAAATTGTCAGCCAGAGTTTCCTGCCTTCTTGGAAAGGAGCTGAGAGGATGGCTCAGCCAGCAGCTAAGAAGAGTGAAGCCGCTTGCTTAAAAAGGGGGAAAAAGGGCAAGTGCACCAGTCTGACATTCAGGGACTGAAAAATCTGGTTTGGGATACACTGCTGAAATAACCAGGGGTTTGTAGGAGAAGGGAAGTGAATTGGTTGACACCAATTGGTTGTCCCAAGAACACTGGGACAGCCTAAAAAATAAACCCCCTCCCTTTCCAGTGTGCTTGAGTCTATCATGCAGGCACTTCACTCAGTTTTCAAGTTTATTTTCCCTTTACAAAAGGTCCCAAACAGAACAAGGAGGTCAAGAATAAATCTGGCCAGCCTAGCAGGAACAACAAGTGCCTTGGCTAGCCAGTGTTTAGTCTCCTGAGTATATTAAATCCTGCAGTGGAACTGCTTACAAGACAAGTGACAGTCTTACACTTTACAAAAGTTACTCTATTTAATCCAACCTGCTGCTTTCACCTTTCCTTGGCTGAATCTCCAGTTCACCTCAATTAAGAATCTGTACATTTCCCAAAGCATTGGAGGAAAAGTCTCTTTTTAAGTGAATTCCACAGAGGAATAGCTATGGGAAAAACTATCAACAACAAAACCATTAACAGTAAGAGAATCAAAAGGGGCAAAAATACGTTGAAAGTATCACTTCTGTCTCACAACATCCTTTTAGGGTTAGGAAGCATCACTGCTCCCATCCTACATGAAGGGGAAGCAATAAACACAGAGAGAGAGCAGTTAGAAGATTAAAATTATGACTATGGAGGGATACCTTTCCTTACAGTTATTTTTCCCAGTTACAAGATTCTAAAACGCACAAAAAATGAAGGAAAAAGTGAAGAAGCTACATCTGAACTAACAAAATCTCTCTCCTGACTTGAAATCAGCCACTGAGCTGGATTGCTCAGAGAGGTCGTGGGGTCAATTCCATGAAAATCTAAAACATAGATCATTATCCAGCTCACCAAGCCTGTCTGGGAGCACTCTGGGACCACCTTACCAAGGTAAGAACCTGTTCCATTTCTCAGGATGCCCTGTTCAGTGCTTTTGCAGATGCAGTAGCTTCTGCTCTGCAGCCCCTGTAATTTCACAGAGCCCTGTTTAAAACAGCATGCCATTCAGACTTGGAATCATCCCCCCTGAGTGTTTAGTAAGCTGATTAACAGAAATTTAATTATTCTGTTAGGATTTTATAAGAAGTCCTGCACTGCTTACGTTATCTGTAAGAAATCAAGAGGAAGCTGATGTAATGGTTGCACTTTGAGATATTTATAACCCTCCACGGGGAGGTAACTCCTTGTTGCCCAGAGCTGATTCAGTTGTAAAAGATGCTCCAAGTGGCTTTAACCAGAAGGCATCCAGAGTTTTGAATCTGCAGTCACAAAACTAAACATAATTCTCTAAAAAAGACAGGCAGGTTTTAACTAGTTGAAGCCACAGTCTAGATTCTTACTTAAAATCAGTTTCAGTTCACAGAAAGCAACCAGCTCCAGCTGCAAACTGCCTGCTTAAATTCAGGCAAAACAGTTTTTGCCATGTTAGAGCACTATGAAACTGGAGGAGCAGTAATTTAACCTTTAAAAAAAGATCCTCCATGGTAAAATTTTCAGTAGGAGGAACATCTTCCAGCTGGTGGTACACAGATATTCAGGTTCTTCTTCTTCTTCTGAGGTGGGGAAAAAAAAGCATCAGGAACAAATGTTGGCACTTCTCTGTTTTCCAGGGCTTTTTCCTACTCTACCAGGTGAGAAGAGAGCATTAAACAATGTCTGTAAACAGGTGTGTTGAGAAGTAACAAAGCAAAACTCCCTCCCCCAAACTCACTCCTTACTGCCAGGTATATAACAAGGCTTTATGCACCCAGCCCCTCCCTTCTTTTTTTCTTTATTTTTTTTAAAGCTGAGCTCAGCTCCCCATCCTCACAGCATTGATCTGCTTCATTGTGGACTCTGGAAATAGCAAGTTTTTTCTTCCAGTGTTTTGTCTCCATGTTCTTCTTCTGGAAACTGGCAGCTGGAAGTCTCTTCTCTGTGGTGTGACAGTTGTGGAGTCACCAGTTCCAGATCTGCAGTGAGAAGAAGCAAAAGCACTGCAGATACAAGAGGTCTTCACCCATGTCAGTTAGCTGCCCATCCCCTTTACCAAGGCAGGTGACAAAGATACAGGTGAGACACTACACCTTGGCAAAACCAAACACCCCACCCCCAAAATCACCACGTGAATCCATAATGACTCTATTTATCCAACTTGATTTATTCAACTCCATTCATTCCATTCTGACTCTGGGTCAATGGTCACATTGTTCTCCACTGAAAAGCTAAAGAGAAGTCCCCAAAGGTGCACTTACCCACAGCTCTCTGGTATTTTTCTTTCTTCAGTGACCATATGCAGAAATGCAGGAGGAAGGTCAGCAAGATGAGAACAAATACAGCCACTGCAGTAAGGATGGCCAGGATGGTGGTATATGGAGAGTCATTCCTAACAGGAGCTGCCATTAAATAGATTTAATAAAGGTTAGGAAATCACATGGCCAGACTATTGTTAAAGGAAAAGCAGTTCTTCCAAGAAAAGTTAGGGATTAAATCCCTCCATGGAAAACAATCTGCCAAGGGAAAAAAAAACAGTGTTGGCAATGGGATTGGTAGAAATACCAACTGGTATAGGCAGTGAAACTGAGATGCTCCAGTTCAAGGGTGCAATAGATCAGTGTGGTAAGAGGCATTCATGCAAAAAACCCACATCCCTAATCTCTTCACTGCTCAGCATCTCTGTCCTGCAGCTATCACTTATTCTCTTGGTTTTCACATTCTGGGGCAATTTGGTTTCAAGGTTTCCCTGAAGAGCCCTACAGCCAGCCAAGTTTTCACAGTTGTGTCAGCCTCAAAGCAGCTGAAAGTACCACCTGTTTGCAGTTTGTCTCAGCAGAACTAACAATTTCTCTGAATGAAGGGCCCAGACCTAAAAGGCACCAATTCACTGTAGGGATAAGGCTGGGGGAAAAAGCAGGAGCAGTGCAGCTTGATGTCTACAAGACATTCAGTACCTGCAAATCCTGTACCCACTTGGTCCTGTCCACCTTGATCCATCAGAAGACATGAGATTTCAATGCTGGGTCATGTGGACTCAACCAATATTTGTAAAGGAACAAAGACTCTTTTTCTAACAAAGCAGTTCAATGGAAAACTGATCATTTGCCAAATAAATGTGCTCTGTTTAAGGACAATCATTGGGTTTTTCTCTCCCTTTATTACTGACAGTGCTTTAATGGTGGAATCTTTGCCCAGGGCAACAATTGGTTGATTGTGTTATTATTGCAAATCACAGCAGTAATTTTTGAAGCAAATTTTCATGACAGCAAACTCTGGATGAAAACTATGCAGCAAGTCACCAGCTGAAGAAGGGCAGAGAAAAGTCATAGGCTCAAAGAAACAAATCACTGTGAGAAGGTACCTTGCTCCACATCTTTAGGAAGGAAACCACACACTGCATTATGTGTCCTGTTGCCCTGCTTGATGGTCAGAAAGCCAGAACTTTCACAGCTGAAAGAAGAATGAGAGTCACACTTAGAATGTTCCTGCCTTTCCCTTCATTCCTCCCTGGCTTTTCTTTTGGCTCTCTTTCTCCCTTCCCTCCACTCTCTCCACAGCTTGTCTCCTCCTTTCCTTTTTCAGTCTCTTTGTTTCAAGTAACGTCCAAACTTGAAATGATTTTGCATCAGTTTGAGCTGGACTTGGAAAAGCTGGACTAGAACAAACAGTTTAAAATTCTGCTTTGAGACCAAATATTTAGAAAGCCAAAGGAGAAAGAAATATCATGTATAGCTGAATTATAAAAAAAAAAAATCAATCATCAGTGATCTCATCTTTGATTCTATTTTATTTTCTAATTTAAATATTAATCATTTGAGAATTTTATCTTGCATACTTCCAAAAAAGGGAAGTACCAGTGAATACATACTCAGTCCAGTTACGGCACCAGCCATTTCTAATGTCAGAGTAAGTCCCAGTCTCACAGGGTTTACATTCAAATGTGAAGTCTAAGATGCCTGGAAGAGAAGAGAACATGACTTATCAGGGTCAGTGCCTTTATTGGAAGTTGGGGATACAGCAGCTGAGAGCACACTGCATTCCCTTCTACACTTTCTGCATAATGAACCATCTCCCTGGAGAAACACTGAAGCAATTCTTGCCACCTTTACAGGAAGGTAATACTGCAAGTCTGAGCATGAAACTCCAAGTCTCAAGTGCAGGAAGAGTTGTAAAACAGGGAGGAAGGGGTCTAAGCCAGAGAGGCCACAGCAGGAATGCCATTTCACTCTGCACCATGCACCTCCCCAAAAGCAGGTGATAATAATTAAGTGAAGGAAAGGGTCTGCTGGGATTGAACCCTGTTCCTTTGGAGTAATCTGAGTTTCTGTAGTTACCATGCTTAACCAGCTCTTCTCCCTCTGCACAGTCAGGCAGTTTCTGGCAGTAGAGACACGGCCCATCGATACAGCTGTATCCCTGACGACATCTGCAGTCCTGGTCCTCAGTGTTTTGACAGATGCTGTTGTCTCCTGACAAGGAGGGAGAGGTTAGACTTGCCTTTGTCACAGAGGCCAGAAATTAACTTAACCATTAGTCTGACTGGCTGACATATTTCTGTTGGGAACTTTGCTTGCACTCTGAAAACATAACCTCTCATCCTGAGAGGCTCCAGGGTTCAGGAAAGGATTGATCAAAGCTACTGAACCCAAGAGGAAACAGAACCAAGCAGCTCTTCAGTCAGTTGGACAGCAGAAAAGCACTGATCAACCAGGAAGCTGTGAAACCTTAACGAAAAAAACCCAACCAAACACCACAACAGAGGGAAAAGCTGCCTAGTTGGATGGTGTGCTCACATGCCCACAAGTGAGCAGCACAGATCACGAGAAAACTATTTCCTGAGGTTGGTGACAGAATGTACAGGGCCACCAGGGAACTGCCCACATCTTCCTCTGCCCACTTGCCTCTTTTTATTGGCCCTCAAAAGTTGGTGAATTTTTCAGGGCAAAGAGAAAAGGAAAGTGCACTCCTTGCTTGTGCAAACAAGCCCTATGTTCCCTACTGCTCAGCTCTGCTCAGCACTAAATTAGGAAGAACAGGATGATTGTCCCTGGGACCATGGAAGAGGCCATTAGAATCACCTGGATTGTCCTTCAGTCTAACAGGCAGAGAAATGTCACCCAGTAAGTCCTTTTGCACCTCCAGTGGCTTCATTTCACCTACAGTTACAGGCAAGTGAGATGCCATTAGCATCCTAAGGTCAGGCAAGAGCAGAGGTTAGAACAGGCTGCTGGAAGCAATGTTCACCCAAGACCTTGTTTGTCCCTTTACTCCTGGGACAAGCCCAGGTCAGTGACATGGAGGGATTGAAGTGGGATGCTTCCTGCTCTTTAGGAACATCAAATTGCAAAGGACAGCCTTGCAGGGAGCATCATTAGACTCCCCCTGCAGTCTGGATGGCAGAGGCAAACTGAAACCGTGAGCAAGGGCTCAGCCCCCGAGGTAAGTGAACACCTTCTTGCCTTGTGAGCAAAACCAACCCACAGAAAGTCAGCATTTCCCTTCCTCTTTCCTACTGCTGACTGACAGCTCTACGTGTATGTTACAAATCTCAAACATGGGGTCACCCTGAACCTGATAGCTGAGGCAGATGATGAATTTAGGGGGCAGGAGGGAAGCCTTTGCCATTTTGTTCTGCACAGGCACTTACTCAAAACACCTTTACACACACACACACACCCCTCCTGCTCTCCACACTTGGTAACCTTGGCTGACATAAAAAAATAATGACAAACAGAAAGAGGAAGGACACATCATTCCCTTACCTGTGCTGGAGTTGCATTTGGGGCAGCATTTCTTTTCCCCATTACCAATTATTCTCAGTTCACCACCCTGGCAGGCTGTTGCCAGAGTTTGCTGTGTCCATGGCCACAGGCACAGCACCAGCAGCAAGGAAGCTCCAATCCTGAGGTGACCTCTCTGTTCAGTCATGCCTTGAGCTATACAACCCCAAAAGACCCTTGGGTAGGCTTGTATCAAGACTTGCCTGCAAAAGAACTCTTTCCCTGCCCCTGTGGGAAGGCACTGGTGCTTTTTGTGGCTGCACTCCTCCTCTTTCTTCAGGGGCGGGGAGGTTTGGTTTTACATCATCACCATGTCAGAAAAGCACCACTGCCTCCATCAGGAGAGCAGCAGGGGAGATGCATGGTGTAGCACCCCACCATTTGATTTTCAAAGGACTTTGCAAGTTGATATCCCAAAAAAATAAATTAAGGGGAGTTAAATTTAAGTGTGAACTTCAGACTATTTCTTTGTGGCCTAGAGTTCCAATGAATTTAGAAACCTTCAAGGATTTAACTATCAGATTGCAACGTTTAGTAAGTCCACCCATCCACTCAGATTGGCTGATTATAATTCTGTCGACTGTTTCCTTCATTCTAGATCAGAAGAGTCTTGAATTATTTTCCAGAGCTTGTTGTAACTCCGTATGGATACCATAAAATCAAGAGAAAGAACACTGTCTTCCCCACAGACTGCAAGATCAGCCCCAGAACCCAAACTGAAAGCAGTTGCAAGGGGCTCTTTAGAGACACACACACACAGCTCCTCTGATCCCCAGGCCCCTGGGATTTAGGCAACAAAAGAAAGCTGCTCAGAAAAATTACACATGGGCACAGACAAGCTGCCTGCAATCATCACCTGCTGCTGGGTTTCACTTCCTAAATGTCCTTCCTTATGCAAACACACATGCAAACTTCCACCTCTGCTTTATGTGCAGATATATTCCAACCCCCTCTCCTATTTTCACTGGACTCCAGGGTTTGCTTCTAGCCCTGTAGCTCGTGGTTGCTTTTATGTATGCAGAGCAAGGACAGCATTTAAAGTCCCTGGGTTTTATAAGTTAAAAATCTTTAGAAGAAATAGATCAGGAGCAACAGACTAGGCCACGTCTATCAGAAATGAGAAGGACAGCGTAGTTGTTGCAGAATAAGGAATGATCCATTCCCCTGGAAGCTCAGAGATGGACAGCAATAGCCAGCACTGTCTAAATAACAAACATGAATATTAATCAGGCTTTTACTCAGCATCACAAACACAGCTGCAGAGAAGGGACCTCCAAAGGTCTTACTGAGACAACTGGCAGGTGGTGGAGAAGAGAACCCTAAAGCCTGGCCCTTAGTGATGTGGTATCTGCCACCTGGTGTTTATCAGACTAGGAACTAATTATTTATTTCCCCCTATCATTTTTGAACATCATTTTTCTCTGAATTGGTCCCTACATGTTTTCATTCTTGTTCAAGCATTGCAGTTGTGCACAGATACTGCCAGATGATGGAACATTTACAGTCAGATCACAGACAACAGCTGCACACACCAAGTCTAAATCTCTAGAGTCAGCAGTGACCTTTTTAGAGACAACTTGGCTATCTGGCTTCAAAATCTTTGGGGTTTTTCTAAAGCTAACCTTACCTGTCTCTGATGGAAAGGTAGTGACATTTCAGCTGTCAAACTTTCTTGATCTTTCTGTGTGTGATGTCTGTCAGTGCTGCTGGGCTTCATGCTGCTCCTTGATCCAGAAGGGCTCCCAGCTCTCTCTGCACCTACTGAACAAACACCACCTCACTCCTCAACAAGCAACAGTTCTCCCTTCTCAACACCTGGCTGACTGGTGGTCTTATTCAGCAGCAGCTACAGGATTAACTAGAGCAAATCTGTGACTTTTCAGAAGTTAGGAATCCTTACAGTATTTATCCTTGCACACAAGCAGAGGTTCTGTAGCCTGCAGAGTTCCTTCAATGTGATGGAACAGAAGGAAAGATCTTACAGATCTCCTAAGCTCCTCTCCCCTCCTCTGAGCTCCCTTGACCTGCACACACAACACTGGGAATGCTCAAGGAGGAGATTTCAGGGAGAACCAGTGGATTCTTCCACCTGCTGCAGGGCACTGATGGGGCAACCTGTCCCTCTCTCTTCAGGGAACACATTCCTGAGAGGATTTACAGGATGCTTCAGGCTGTGAATTCTGCTTTTGTCCACCTTGAGGATACCCAGCTATGAGCTGAAAATTATACACGTTGCCAGGAGCCTCACTTTATCAGTTTGGTTTTGTTTTGTTCAGCAAACTGAAGCCTCCAGTTTTGCTCAACTGTACAAATAAAAAAAAAAAAAAAAAAAAAAAAAAAAAAAAAAAAAAAAAAAAAAAAAAAAAAAAAAAAAAAAAAACAAAAACAAACAACCAAACAAAAAAACCCCACCACAAACAAAAGAATATAACCACTTCTCAAACATAACCAGTTCTTGCAAATCCAGTGGCTTTACTGACACTCCTTGGACCTATGGCACTGATGAGATAGCATTGCTACCAGGGAAAATATTTGGTTTCCTGACACTGAGATTTTGCTGATTTCCCATAATGGGCAACCAAAGAAGCCACACAGTTCTACAAGAGGTTGTTTACAAGAAATTGACATAATTTCTGAAAGTTAATATTTGTTAGACCCATGTATAAATTACCTTCCGAGCTCCATCTCCTCCACCTGTCCCATCCCACTGTAAAAAACTCCATTGCTAGCTACAAGCTTCACTTTTTGTTGTGCAGAACTTCTCTCTGCTCTTGAGAAGCAACTGCCAGTTCATGGGGTGCAGGTGAGTGCTGCAGCAAGCCCAGGGGGGTGCTGGAGGCTGGAGGACATCAGCTCCTCAGAGGGATACCATGAGCAGTGACAGCTCTGAGACTGAGGTTCCCAAAAGCTGAAGGACAAATAATTTCTCTGCAGCCTGGAATTAGGAGGTGAAACTTGTGTTTCAGCTCTGCTGACCCTCAGGCCACCAGACCTCTGGCCTAGCCTGGGGATTGAGGCTCACAGACACCTTGCTGAGTTGCTGACACAAAAGTGGTGGCTCCTTGCAGACAATCCCAAGGGAGCAGAGAGAGGGAGTAACAGAACTGCCATTTCAGAGAGGGAAACCAAACCAGACAGAGACAAAACCCCCTGAGGGCCCCTGATGTTACCAAGCTGCACGTTTCCTTTCCAGCTTAGCACCTGGCACAGGGTCTGTGGTGTATCAGAGGATGTGACCTTTTTAAGCCTCTCATGGCAAACCTGAGTCACTCAGATGCACTTTGAAGTCAGAGGAGAATGTGAAAATGCAGGAGGATGAAGGATCTGGGGTAGACACAGGAGCAGAAACTTGTCATATTTTGTAGGGGAAAACCATAATTAAAAAGACAAAGGAGGAAGTGAGCATAAAAAGCATAAACTTAAGAGCTCTGTGCTTCATAAAAAAATTGTAACTACTGAAACATGAAATATATGTTAGCTATCAAACCTGCAGCCTGAGAGGAGTGTTCAAGAACTACAAAACCAAGTTCATTTATATAAATTTTTTTCCAGCTGTGTTCTCAAACACCATCTGTTCTCCTAAACTGAATGCATTGACTCAAGAAACAAAACAAAACTTTAAAAAAAAGCACTGTGATAGCCTCACGTGTAAGAGCCCAAAAATACAGTAGATAGAAATCTGAGGTTTGGTTGTTTTTTTAGTTTTCCTTCTGTGTTTTTTTGTAGCAATCTGACCTAACTGCTGTCTGTACCTAATTACAAACAAGGTGAGGGACTGTCCATGTGGCCTGTGCATATGGCTAGTGCAGCTGAAGTTAATTTTTTCATGTAACAATGGCATTATTTTCACCCAGAAATACCAAATCAGAGGAACTATTAGCCTGTTTTACAGACAATCCCATTACAGTGACATCATTCGTGCAGTTCTGCACGTGTTCAAGAGATTTCCTGCACCAGGGCTCTATGGCAACCAAGATGCCTTTAAATTACACCCCATGTAGGTTTACCACAGACTCTGTCAACACAGTTCACACTAAAACCAGAATTAGTGTTGGTGTGCAGGATAAAAAAAGAACTGACACCTCAGCTTACTGTATTTCACTGCAAAAAATTTCCAGTAGAGTATGATCTCTGCCAGCTTAGCTGAAGCTGCACAACTGAAGACTCTCTGTCTCTCTCAAGTGCCTGAAAAAGGGGAAATCTGAATGACTGAAAAACAGGAACTTACTTTGTGACACAAGCCCATAAGCTTTCAGGAGGGAAAGTCATTTCTGGCATGCAGGG
This sequence comes from Florisuga fusca, assembly GCA_038090715.1. NCBI lineage: Eukaryota > Metazoa > Chordata > Aves > Apodiformes > Trochilidae > Florisuga > Florisuga fusca. Next base: position 220,645 of record JAAWXA010000067.1, read on the forward strand.
AGACAAGTGTGGGCAGAAGGCAGCACCAATTTGATTGTCTGCCCATCTTTAACTGCTTCCTGCCAATTTAGTGAAGATCTGGATTTAAAAAAAAAACCAAACCAAGAGTTTTTCAGGGCAGAGTGACAAGACTGACTATGGCAATTAAATTGTTAATCCTTTATTTAGAGTGAAACAGCAACATCCCTTTATTCAAACCAACAATCAACCAACACCCAAAGCCTCCAAAAAAACCCAAATCAAATCATAAATACCACCAAGCCCAGCAAATGTTATTATGGTTTAAGTCTTCTGATAGGATTATCTGTCTCAGCACAGAGACTGGACACAGCTCTGTGTGTGCAGCAGCACAAAAAAGCAGCAATTCCAGCCTGGGAAGACTTGTTGCTGCAGGCTTTCAGCCAGCCAGCATATTCAAGCATCTGTCTGCAGGTTTCCAGATGTTGCTGAGCAAATGCAACTTGCTCTCTGCTACCCTACCTCTGCTGTGCCCTTCCAGTGCCAGAGGGAAGCTGTGCCCCAGTTTGCAGGAATTCTCTGGTCAGGAGGCTGGAAGGAAGGCAGAAGAACACAGTGCACTTGGGCCAGGGGGCAGAAAATGAGGAAGATTTGTGGAGCCAGCTGATGAGCCCCCACCACAGAGGAGCTCTGCTGCCCCAGCAGCACTTCAGTCAGACCAGCAGCTCATCCTTTCCTGTGGGCTCTGTCTTCATCCTCTAAACCCACAGCTTCTGAGAGCTCCTCAGTTATCTGCACCTTGCTCAGCTGCACAGAAACCCTGTGCTTGCTTTATCACCTGGAACATGCAGCCTACAAACTTGATAAGCATCATTTCTGAGAATTTTGGGGGTGTTCCCACGTTTCTCAGATTCACCCATTACACTTTGCCCTCCACTTCACTGCATTCAAGGCCACAGCACACTTTAGAAGACCACAACATTTGCAACAGGGGCTCTGGGGTTTTGATGCTTTATCACCTTGAACATCCCAGCAACACTCAGGTCAGCATTGCTGCCAGGCCAGACTTGAAGAAAAAAACAAACAAACAAAAAAAACCCCAACAAAACCACAACACTACACACAAATTTCTCAAACTGCACAAAAAGCCACAGAGCAGCACGTGAAATCAAAGCTTCCAGCATTGGCCACTTGGTGATCCTGCTCCCCCTGGAATAAATTTTTACTCATTAGTGCTCACCAATTAAACAGACCATACATGTGCAGCTAGCTGCTACCACAGTTTATTTCAAGAAGTCACTACCACACTTGGTATATAAAACAAATGTTTGTATACATTGTATATGCACTTCAAAAACAGGGAATCACTGCAAAGTACACCATATGTATAACATATAAAAACCCCATATGTTTAAAAACATGTTTCTAGGCACCACTTGTATTCTTGAATACATTTCCATTTGCTGCATATTTTGGCATATGCTTTGGTACTGTGTATGTAAAAAAAAAACAAACTATTTCTAATGAGTCATCTACTGAAGAGCTGTATTTGAAGTGAAAAATGCTTCTGAAATATGTAACTCACAAGTTTACTACTTCTCAAACCTTTACTCCCAGGTGTCTGAATTGCAGAGGTTACTCACAGTAACACTTCAGGATTCTCTCAGACTTCAGGTTTTGGAACTTGCTCACTAAAATGTGAACATATTCCAGAACTACAGACCAAGTAAATTGTGGAAAAAACATGACAAGGAAAATTTCATGCAGCGTGCAGACAAACCAGCAGGTAGTTCAGCTGCAGAGAACAAATCAAGAACAGTTCTTCAGTCCTGGAGGCAGGTTCCAGTGACAGCACACACGAGGTGATCATCCAGATGAAGGTCAGAACACAGCCCAGGCATCCCAACACAATCTTTGCTCAAATGCAGCCCTTGAAGGCTCAGCTAGAATTGTGTCAAGAGTTCAGCTCTTGCCTCTTACCAGAGAACACCTAAGGAGTTACTTGTTTCCAAACCATCACAAAATTATCACTCCTCAGCAGGGAAACTCTTCAAGTCCAGGTCCATGTTCCTAAACTTAAGACATAAACAAACTTCCCCCCAAATCCAGAGCACTGTCTGGAACCAAACCTCCTCGTGGGTTTCTTCCTACACCCCCAGGGAGCAATCAAGTCCCACAGAAGTAATTTAAGCTGAACAGTTTTAGTGTGGAGATGTCCAAGGTTGACTGAAGCAGCCTTGCTGATTGATGGCAGACACACAGGGGCACTCAGCACAAGAGGATGTCACACAGCACGTGGGTTGCAGAGGGATGACAGATAAAGATGGCTCTAATCAGGAACTACCATTCCCTTTCATTTCTGGCAATCCACCACTTCCCACAAACATGGAAGCTCTTCAAATACCTGGAGATGTGGAGCTACCTGGTGATTACAAGTAATTCCTGTTGTTGGTTTGACAATGGGGATGTTGCTCAAGATGTTAGGTGGCATATTCCCAATGGGTATGTTTGAAGAAATGCAGAAATGAGAGAAGAGGCATCAAAGAGCCATTTCTCACCAAAGTTCTGGTGCTGTTCTGGTCAGCATGGGAGTTACCAGAAATGACAGCACTCAACCAAGAGGAAATAACTCCAAGGAAACTGGTTAGATTCATCAGGATTCAAGGGTTGGACTTGATGATCTCTGAGGTCCCTTCCAACCCAGACAATTCTATTCTATGATTCTATGATTGATTCTCCACCCCAAGTGAGGTCATTTGAGAACCAGACTGAACCACTGGAGATACCTGCCCTGAGGGGAGACAGAGAGATGTGCTCTGCTGAGCACCTCAGAACTGTAAGAGCAGAAAATAAAGCAGGGCTTTGGATCTCCCTGCTTTGCTGTCTGCTCAGTGACCTAAAGAATTATTTGATTCCACCAAGAACTCCAATGGATCTGAACACCCCAAAGGAAGGGCAGTGCAATGAAATGGTTACAAACCATTAAATGGTTACACCCCAGGCAGCCACAGAACACTCTGACAAGTTACTTGATACAACTGATGGGCTCAGAAAGGCAGGAGACAGTAACATAAATGTGGAGTCAGTTTTTGATGAGACTAGAATTGGAATCAATTTGTTCTTCCTGGATAGGAAGTCCAACGCTCCCTCCTCCTGAAAGACAAATGAGAATAATTAAAAAGTACTGGACAGGGTGTAGAAGGGGCAGGGAAAGGCAGGCAGGGAGTTTTCTAGCTTCATGGCTGACTCAGGACCTCTGAGTGACATTTGGGTCAGTGCTTGTCTTTCCAGCTGGTGCTAGGAAACACCAAGTGCAAGGAACAATGAAAATACACTTTACCATTGCTCCCTGAATGCAACAGGAGGCAGCTGTGGATTGACTCAAGAGCCAAGCTGCCACTTAATTATGAACACAGGGTTCAGTTCTTATTAGTCAAACCTTTGCTGTGTTTGCAAGGAGACATCTCACCTCTGTGAGGGCAAAAAAATTCACAACAGACTCTCTAAAGATTTTTCATTCTGGATCCTCCCTGCACAAAATCATTACAGCATTTTTGTAGGGTCTGAGGGAGGGGGAAAAGTTAGAAGGAGTTAAAACCAGAGAAATAAAGAGAGAATCCTCCTGCATGGCTGCAAGCAAAGGAATCTGTGCTTGCTCTGTAAGAATGGAAACTTGAAACACTGTGATCTCCATCAAGACCAGACCATCCACTGCTATCAGCTGCAGATGACACTGTGCTACTTAGCCAGGCAGACTTCATCAGGATTGGAACAATTATCCATGTTCAGCCAGGAGGCCCTGATTATTCTCTTTCCTCTACATTATTTCCCCATCAAAAGAAACTCACCCTGATGGTTGTTTCCACAAGGCCTCCTCTTTGTCTTTTTTTTGGCTGCTTGGATAATCAACAGAAGGATGGACATTCCACTCACCATCAGCAGTATCAGACAAATAAGGATAAGTGATAAAGATCCTAGAAGAAAAGCAGAAGAATACACTAAAAAAGAGTCATGGTTCTTAGCTGAAGTTCCCATGGCTTTTCAGCATTAAAAGAAGTAACCTGGAAATCTAGAAGTACCCCTGGAACCACAAAGCCTAAAGGTCCCAGCTGCCCAAGAAATCTAGAATCCTATGCAAGTCTCACTGAAAGGCTGGAAAATACAGGTATGGTTTCTGAGAGAGTGATTTTATTTCCAGAGAAAGCTATTTCAGGTAAAAATTCTGGACCAGCTCAAGTAAATAGATTAGATTTGGTTATTTCCTCTCCTTACCCCAGTTAGTTTCTGTGGGACTGTTCTTATCCAAGCATGTGGAAGGAATGACACTGGGTCTGGACAGTGGGAATACTGCAGTTGTCACATTATTCTTGCCATCAGGGGTGGAAAGATTCAGAGCAGGTGTTGCACTCTGAGAGCTGGCTGGCTGGGTGGTATGGTTGCTGCAAACAGCATCACTTGTTTTTGTGCCCAGTTGAAGAGTGCTTTTCCCAAGAAGGCTGCAGCTAGAGATGTAAAAAAAAAAAATAATAAATTGGTGCAGTTTTTCAAACAGCTGCAGGGATGACTTTGTAAGCAATCTCCAAGGAACAAGTGAGTGAATGTTACAATTCCTGTTTTATCAATACAAACTGAGGCTTCACCTTTCCTAGATTCTGCAGATCTGTAGAGAACAACTAAGCTAATCAAAGTTATTCCTGGGAAAAAACTGACATTCTGGTTTTCTTGGCATCTGTGCATATAGCAGCCATGAAGCACAGCAGCATTTCACACACACACACAAAAAAACCCTTTTTGCTACAGAAACAAACATTCAGACCTTTAAAAAAAAAAAAAGACTGAGAATACTGTCACTGCTACAGGTGCAGAGACAAAGGGTGGGAGGCAGGCGTGCTTCAAGTCAGTACACAGACTGCTCAAGGCCAGGAGGGATGTGGTTTCACTGCACCTACTGGACATGTACTCTACACACCATGATTTGGGCATCAGGTGCTGCAGAAGGAAACCCAAAATGTTGCTCTGAACATGATCAGGGATACATACTTAGTCCAAGGTTGACAGTTTTCATTTCTCCCTGTGGAATAAGAGCCCTCAGGACATGGTGAACACACTGGAAAAAACCAAACAGAGGCAGAATTTGAGTTCAGTTCCAAAGCAGATGTTTGACAGCTACAAGCAATTACAGTAGTAGCTTGTAGCTTACAGAACAGACCCAATCAAACCCACATGGCCTCTCAAACTGTATTATTGATGAGACAAATGACAGCAGCTTCTACACCAGGAGTAACACGTGTTTTATCCAAAGTGGAGGCACATTTTGGGGAGTGACACATCACTAACTTACCAGTTCCCAGTGTATGTCCAGCCTCTGGCATGTAACCTGCGTGGCACATGCAAATTCTGTCAGAGGTCTTCTCACACTTCTTCACTTCCACACTTCCCTTCCCTGGCAACAGCAGAATAAAAGGCAAGAAAAAAAAAAATTAATTACTCAGTTTTGTGTACTAACAACTTCAGAGGACAGAATTTGTTAACAATTCTGAAGACACCAGTTTTCAGGCAGTAGAAGCCTCCTTCCCTTGGAAAGCTCTACCACCAGTACCAACCAGTTGGTTGAAATGACAAGCCAGTCTTTGGACTGGGTCATCTCAAGAACCAGGTTTTAAAATCAGCATTTGAGAAGCACACAAAGATAAGAAAAAGCAGACTGCTTGCCTCCCCAAGTGGTATCAAGAAACGACCAGTATATACAGCTGACTTACTGGTGTTGCAGACTGTACAGCTCTTGCAGAAGTCGTGGCTGTGCTCACTGCTGAAGAATTCATCTTGACAGGGGGCACAGACAGTGTCTGCTGTGGCAGTGCAGCGCTGCCTCATTCTCTCACCTAACCCAGAACAGGCAGAAGGAAGAACTGACTGACATTGGAAAGAAACTCTCTTCATTTTCCTGCATTACAAGGAATGAGAAAGCAACCACTGCACTTACTACTCCGGCTGAAAGCATTCAGCAGAATATTTATTATTCATGGCAGAATCCCTGGAAGTTTCTACCCACAGTAAATTCTGCAGCTAAAATGAGCCAGCATCTGCTTGAGAGTTGAGTAACAGAGCTGCTACAATCTTTTCTCAGCTAATTCATACTAGCACAAAGAAAAGGCAGCAGACTGACACATTAAGGAAGCTGATCCACACAGAAGAAGTTAAAGAGCACTTAGCTCTTTCAAAGAGGAGGATTCTTAAATTTATTTACAGAAATAATCAGTTTAGATTGACACAGAAGTCTCCTCATTAAATGCTTTTCCTCCATGGAATGTTTCCTACATTACAATGCAGACATTTCCATCAAGCTGTTTTCTACCACCTGTAGGTTACTAACTGATCAATAGTACACTGACAAAGTATAATCAACATCCAGTGAAAATTACTTACCAGGGGCACAGTCCTTGCAGCATTTTTCATGGAAAGGATATTCATGTTCTTTGCATCTCAATCCCAAGCAATGGCCAAGGGCAACTGCCAGCAGCAAGAACAGAAGAGGAAAAAAAAGGGAGTAAAAACCTACAGCTAGCATAATGCAGCCCTCCTGTCCCAGCAAACTTGTGACAGTGACAAACTCTTGGAGAAGTGATTCTAAGTTGCTGGTGACCAGAATAAGCTCTTATGTAGGTTGCTGGGAAATTCCCAGCACAGGCTCCACGCCCCCATCCACCTTCCCCACACCCCACAAAGTTATATTTTGCAGTTCACAACTGAAATATTCACAGGTAGTAAGACATTGCATTGTGACAGCATAATGAAAATGAAGAAAATGTAGACAAGCATTATGAAAAGGTCTCTATTCATAGCCTTAGAGCAGAATGCCAGAATTAGAGGTGATCCTTGCTACTGTGAAGAGCAGTATTAAGGCACTACAGAAGTCATGCCTGAAAACCTTAAGGGCTGAGAGCCATAGGTAAAGACAAGCTTCTGAATTCCAGAAAAACCAAACCTGCCCATGAGGTGGAAGCACTTGGATACCAAGTCCTGCTAGCAGTAGGCTGGATTGGTTGTGTACATGAAAAAAAACCCAACAAAACCCACAAAAATCAAACATGGAATTCTTAACTAATGTGTAATGAGAGGCTTTCAAGTCCCCAGATTCCCTAAGCAAGCAGGGTTTCCTCTATAGAAAAGGATTTACAAGAATCTGAGTGCATAAAAAATATTTAAAAGATTTTTTTAAATAAGTCTCCAAAGCAGAATAGTTTGAACATTGAAAATCCCAACACTGGAAGACTCCCTTCTACCTTCACATCTCATCATGCAGTCCACTTTATCCTTACAGCTGTTACATCTATTCCTTATTTCTGACAAACAAAACACATTAATTTGCAGAACTCCATGCCTACACTAAAAATTAATTTTTTGCAGTTGTTCCTTAAGTTTCAGATTTATCAGGGGTATGATCAATACTGCCACATTACACACAACATTTTTGCAGTTGTGTTCCCTTGTATTTTTCAAGGAATCCTATACTCACATTATCAGAAGATTATGCATCATTTTTGCCCCTGTTGACAGATGAAGTTTCAAATTTCTTCACCAGATTTCAGCTGCTCAGGAATCCCTTTGAAAACTAGCACTTGTTTCCTGAGCATCAGGACCAGATAGAACGTATCCACTCAAATTATACCTAAATAATTGAATTGTGCAAACAACTGGGTTATAATACAAGAATGAAGTTGGGACATTTATAGAAGTTGATTTTTTTTCCCCACACACTGACAAACCTAAAACCAGCAACATCTCCAAAGCATGGAGAAAAATATTTAATGGAAAAAGCTGTATGTGTATAAAAAGACTGATACATGTAATTTAATTAAAGAAAAAAAAAAACCAAACAAAAAACTCAAAACAGACAGCAATACTTATATTTACATTATATTAAGAGAATAGATTTAATCAAATATAATATCTCACTTGGATTTTCAGGCAACCCATCAGAAAGAGGGGTTTTTACAGTAAGGATGAAACCAGAGTAAAAATCAATTTTCTAATTTAGACAGTAGTGGATATGACCCTTGTGTTGCAAAATGCTTTCAGAGATTACCCAAAACGAGACTGATTAAAAAGCTTCCCAGCAGCTGACTGTACATGGCTCTGGTAAAAGCAGTTCAACAGCAAACCCTCTATTCCCCTCAGCTTCATCACTCACAAGTTCATCAGCATCATTAATTTGCACAGAGACAAATTAATACATGCTTAAAATATACTTAATTATACTAGCTTTAACAATTCTACTTATGTATAATCATACAGCCAGGTGAATCCTGTTGCTCTGTCCAACATCTTGAAGTCCACAAAGAAACCTTCCCCATTGTTTCCATTTTAGAATGACATTGGATTTTTTAAGACATGAGCCATCTCTCACATTCCCAGTGCAGCTGCAGACACAAAACCTGTCACACTATTACCAGATTTCTTTTTAAATTAGCTACAGAAGAGTTTCCCTGTAAAATTAGAACAAGTGGTTCCCTACATCTCCTCAAGACCATTCAGAGGGAGGGAGCACTTGGATTAAATTCTCAGTATTAATAGATTGAGGTGCTTTGAGAACAAAATAGTGGAAGATTAATTAGCCAATCAGTCTGTGTGTGGATATTCTCATGAGGTCAGAACAGACGTATTTGAACCACATCCCCTTTATAAAAGCCAACATCTTTCAGTGTCATTTGTCATTTCCATGATCAGCAGCTACAAGGGCAACAGAAGGAGTCAAAATATTTAAGAAGCCTCCACCAAATGCCACGGGCAGCTGAAACTTCAGCTGGGTTGACTGTACAAACCAGGAACTGATGATGTAGTCCAGTATCTGCCCCAATATTTATGGGCCATTCTCCCCTCATCCCAAAGGAAGAGAACTGGGGATCTTATCTATGGACGGAAGGTTTTGTTAAGTCTAGGACAACACACTGTAGGCATAGAACACAGATAGCAGCAAAGGAACTTTCTGTCTGTTTGAAGTTGCATTTTTTTTCCTTTTTTCTTTTTTATTTTGAAAGCAAGAAAGTGCTTCAGAGCTCTGGAAAAGCCAGCAGGATCAGAACTCCTCGTGGACATTCCGTGCATAGTCCATAAGCTTGCTGCCTGTGAAGTATTCACTGTATTTCAGGATCTCCTCCAGCTCCAAGTGATGATTTTGATTTTCATCTGCTACTGCTATCATTTGTTTCGCTTCATTCAGGGCATTGTATTCATTCATAGGATCCATATATTCCTGAAACATGGAAGGAAACAGTTTTCAGTCCCTAAGCAGGCACTTTCACACATCAGAATGAGGAGCCTCAGCTCTGTGCAAGCTTCAGCAATTATGAGAACAACATAAGCAATCCCAAAGTGAACATAAGTCATGGCAAAATGTGTTAGCACATCTTTTTAACAGGCTTACATCTGTCTCCTTGCTGCCTCCTCATTCACTGCTCCCTTGGCTGTTCTAATACAAATACAGATTTTCTCAGCTGATGCCAGTGTCTACAATAAAAATATTTTTGCCATTTGACTAAACTCACTATCAAATCTGGTGGGTTTTGTGAAGAAGTATTCCAAACTAAACAGTCTGTGACTTGCCTTCATGCACTCCAAATCCATTCATGTGTCTACATGACTAAAAACCCTAAAAGCAACAATTGCACTAGGAAAACCCCCTCCTCTTTAACAAAAAGCATAACAACACTGTCTGCAAGCACTACAGAACATTGTAATCCAGTTTTGTGAAGAAGACAGACACACTGTGATGTTAATTCAAATATTTTTAGAATTCCTAAAGTAATTTCAGTCCTGTACTTATAAGCCATCTCCTGGTTTTCAAGCTATTTGAGGAAGACTTACCTCCAGCTCTTCCATTGTGACAATACCATCATGGTTAGCATCAATGACTTCCTCAAATTCCTTCCTTCTGTCTTTCACCCAGTCATCATCAATATCCTGAGCTTGCTGGTTCTCCACAGTACCAACAGGTAAGGAAATGAACTCTGATAGGGTAAGTTTCTTATCTCCATCCTGATCTACAAGAGAAGCACACAGAAAATGAAATCTCCATTAAAAAGGAGAAATTCCTTCAGGTCAGAGATGTCACAGGTACTGGTTTCAGCAGTCCACATTCCTGACTCTTGCATAGAAAACCAAATTACCATTTGCACCCTTGGACAGACAAAAACTCTTGTGTTATAGTGCACACATAAGGTTTGAGAAGGCTAAAAAATATATACTCAACAATATACTGAGCAAAAAGGATTTTACTGCCCCTTAAGGTCCTCACCAGGGGGCAAGCTGGGTGGGTTTTGTTGTTTAAATTGCTGTTTATTTTTTCAGCAATCCACTGCAACAGAACTGTACTTACATCTGTATCCACTCTCCTGCTGTATTCAAATCCAGGTAAATTAACACTTCTAAAAGACTGCATGCTGGAGGAGTTCTGTCTGTGTGTGTTACACCCAAACATCACTGGAAACTTCATATTTATGAAGCTAACAATTAGCAAAGTCATAGTTCCCCTGTTCTTTTTAATGCAGGTGTTTTAGGGGGTTTATATATGCATCACTATTGACTCAACAGGAAAAACGTGTGCCAACACTTACAATTTTTTTTAAAATACTACTTTCCTAGAAACCTCCACCATTTATTTCCACATTCATGACTGTATGTCACGATTCTTACAGGGTGGCTGTGCTGGGTATAAAGCAATTAATTCCATTTATTAAGAAATTAATTCCATTCCCTCATGGCATATTCACATCAATATATTCTCTGTATTCAGAATATCTTGGGGTGTTAGAGAACAGCACAACATTGTATGTATGAAAGATATTCTGAAACCTGCAGTCAACAGCTCCCAATAAATGTCTTTTACAATGGCATACCCAAATCTCGGATGATTTCTTTCACCATGAACTTCAGCATTCCCCTGCTGTGCTCTGGATGAAGAAATGACAAGAATTCTTCTTCATTCAACAAGAGATCAGGAGGTGGGTTGTCAGCTTGGTACCATCGATCTTTCAGGTTGTCTAAAACTTCCTGTGCTAGAAATTCAAGGACAAGTCAAGAAGAGATGCTGCACTAAGCACTAAGAAATGTATTTAGCTTTCCATTATTAAGGATACAAGTACTTATCACTCCTTTCAGCTGCCTTGTCTAATCCATACCAGAAAGCAGTCTGACTTCAGACATAAACCCTCACATGTTTCAGTTCTCACTATAATTTAATAAAGAGAAATATTTCTGTTGCAAGGAGCAAATGCAAGTTGAAGTATGCTCATATCAACAGACACCAAATCATTTACATTTCTGCATCTTTTATTTCATCTTGCCCCACACAGGCAGCACTTTTAAAGTGAATTCACTTTAAAAAAGTGATTTTTTCCTAGACTTTACTGAGAGTCATCATTTGTACCTGTGTTTCCACTCAAACCATGCATCTGACTTGGAGAAAAGAAACCAACCCTGCAACACACCACGTGAATGTTGTGTGCACCTACTGGTCCTGATCATAACCAGACAGGAAAAAAAACCCCAAACCTGTACAGAGTATTCTTTTTTCTGGTGTAGGCATTTTCTAAATGACACACTGGAAAAAATAATCTGCAGGATACCCTGCTGCCCTCAGAATATACTCAGAAAAACACAAACCTCAAGCTTTTCACAAGTTTTAAAAACCCTCTGAAAGCCTGCAGTCTTTGGATAATAATTATTTTGATTTTAATTTAATAAATTGTCTTAAACAACTCCTGCATGCCTTTGGTTGCTGAGCCACAAGAGGGGGGAAAAAAAACAAGTCACATCTACACTTTTGAAGAACTAGTTGCAATCAGGAGCTAAGTCTTCAGTGAATGTTTTTTTGTGAGGAGTAAAGAAATCCTTCAGAATCTGAATCACAGGGCAAGTTTGTAAATGGCAAGTTTTAGCTCTATCAAGGACACAAGGAAAACCAGAATAATCAAATCACTTGCTTACAGTTTTCCAGTGTAGCCAACCCCAAATATTAGAAGTCACAAGTCAATCTCCCTTTGCCTACTTTTCTTACTCAGTCTGAAACAAAACTCAGCTGTCAGTCAGCAGTGGAAACTGTTGTTATCTGCACAAGTTAAATAATGTTGTGTCCCCAGGTTTGGCCTGGCATCCAAACTTAAAAGTGCTTCAGCATAAGACTCAGAATGTGCCTCAAGTGCCACACATTCAGTTATTTTTTTTATACAGACTGAGAAAGAGGACTTTTACACTGCACTAGAATATGAAAATAAGTTCTGCCTCTCACCCTCAGGAAGTGGTAAATCACTAATTTGATTTTCCAAAAAGAGGCTTGTTACCTGGGTAGAAAAATGATTGTGTACACACTTCCCTTATTCAGCACATCTTTTATCTGATGAGCATTCCTGTAAACTGCAGTTAACCACACTGCATGCTGCACTGGTGTTTTCCCTGCCATAAAATTCAAAGGTCCATTTGCATTTTAGTTGCTTTTTGATAAATGGAAAATATAACATAACCCATTTTTAAATGACTAATTCCTGCAAGGAAAGGCTAAGGCTTTGTGCTTTACTGAACACTAAATTTAAACACTTTTGGATGGAGAGGAAGAGGGAGATTGATTTCTTAAGAGTTGCCATCCATATACCCAACCAGATCCAAAGGAAAGTTTCAATCAGGAAGAAAAGATTCATCTCACTAACCTAAAGAATCCATCACTCTTCCAACACTCTTCATCAACATGAAACAATCATTGGGCAACCTTCTGCTCATAACTTCTAGCCTGCTTTCCAGTGCCTAAGTGTGTCTCTTATTTAAGCACAACAGTGGTGGCACATAAATCCCTCCTCAGTTTCAGAACAGGGATCCTGGATGGCAGCTCCCTTTCATTTGGAGCAACAGGGGACCTGGTTCCCACACTAGGAGTTCCAGGGTCTGCAGATAACACAGGTCTGATAAATTGTAGCAGATTGTTATAAGTGAAAACTATTCAAATAGTATCAAAATAGTAACAAAAAAAAGCAACCAAATTTTTCAGTGTTAAACATTTATATTGGGAAGGTAGATCTGAGCTGGGAAGAAATGTAGTATTTCTGTCTTATTGCTTACACATTCTACAGGTGTGCAGAAGCAAAACTAAACCATTCATCTTGTGTTAAGAACAGTTTTGATAGTCAGATTTTGAGAAAGTAAAAGAAAAAACAACACACACTTACTTTCTTCATCTATTTTCAGTTCTTCATTGTTTTTGATCTTCTCTGCAATCTCTTTTTCATTAAAGCCCTTGCTTGCCAAAAATTTTATTTTATATTCATCCCAGGATACGTGGCCTGTAAGAAAGAGCCATACCTCAGACATGACAGATCCTGCTTAAATGACAAAGTTTTGGTCCCATTACTTAAAACAGAACATGCTAAAATCCTTTGGTTCAGCATTATGACCCTGACACTAAGCTTTATGAATGGCAGTCATGACAACTATCTGATTTGCTTTTGTTTCTTTAGACCAGACAGGCCTTGTGAAAATAATCTATTTATATCACCATCCTCACCCCATCCCTGGCAGTGCCTCTTGTTACAATTTCCTGTGACTGCAAGTGAAAGAACAGTGCAGTCAGCAGAGCTGGAAGGCTGACTGGAGCACCTCACTGCTTTGCTCCATTGTCTTCTGCAGGAATCACCCTTGTTCTGAGCACCCACAGCCCCGAGGAGCTCAGCTTTTGTCACATCACCTCTAAAGAGCCACCAGGAGGTCTGCCTACCACCAACCAACTTCAGATGTCACCAGGAGGTGGAGGAACCTTTCACCTTACCATCACCATCAGGGTCCACAGCTCGGAAGTGCATTTTATTCTCTTCTACAGCTTCTTGGAAATGTTCATCTGTCTTTTCCATGATCCAGCGCTGCATCTCTTTGGCCCCGATCTTCTTATCATGATTTATATCCACCCTGTGGGGGAACAGCAAACAAGATTTAGATCTGGGGACTCAGGAGATGTGGCATATTTTTAGATTCTAAATTCATTACTTTATTCAACAATAACTAACACAGAAAAAACAGGAAAAAGAGTGTCTTTACAACCCTCTTTGAGGAGCTGTGCTTTTTTCTACTACGTAGTAAACAAGTAGCAGGTTAGCCATTTATTCCCTACTTGAAGTAACTACAATATCTAGGTTACTAGTGAGTGAAAACCATCCAGCCACACTTTGCTTTGCTGTCAGTTAACTCATGTCAATATTATGTTTGGTTACATTTTTCAAGTAGAGAAAACCACAAGGATGGCATAATAGCTCATTTCCTATTGGTTTGGAATTGTCACCTGCCAGCTGCTGCTGACTTCCACTGCTCTGAAAAATCTTTCCAACTTTTTCCAACCGAATTCTTTTCCAATCTTTTCTAACTTGATCTTCAAAAATCTCAGTTTACTAATGAGCTGTGTCCCTGTGTCTGCCTATATCACACTACAACTATCCTGACCATTAAAAAACAATGAAAATATTATGTTGTCCTGGTTTGGGCCAGGATAAAGGTGATTTTCTGGTTTGTATTTTTGCTTTCAGCTCAGTCTCTTGTCAGGAGCTGCACTTGCTGAAATGAACAGCAAGTTTCTCAGTGTCTGCTTCTAGGACTGATCCCACGGGATGTTTATAGTTACTGCTAGAGCCTGGTGTACAGAGCCAAGGACACTGCTCAGCTCTGAGGAACATTTTACCCTGCAGAAGGAGTCAAGAGCTCCCACCTGAACCCCTCCTTTGGGGAGGCCCGAGACAAGAGAGATGCCAGAACTGACCAAACAGAGGATTCCATCCCATACACCTCAGACTCAGGAGAAATTGGAGGGATCACAAGGCTCAAACACCTTTCTGCTCCCTTCCTGCCTTTTTCTGCCCCTTCCCTTCTTCCTGTTCCCTGTTTGCTTCAGCATCCTGGGAGGATTCCATCCCTTCCTCTGCCTGTGCTCCTGATCCTGATCCTGAATCTGTGTGTTCTGCCTCCAGCTCCCAACTGCTCCTGACCCCAGGATTCCAGCCTGGACTTTCCCAGGTCTGCCCTGCAGCCTCGGGGGTGACGTGAGAGTTATTGGGGGAAAGGGGGGAGGAACCTGGGATCAATTTTCCTGTCTATTTGTATAGATTTAGTAATTTTTCCTATTTATCATTCCTGTTTCATTAAAGTTGTGTAGTTCAGTTTCCAACCCATCAGTCTCTCTCCCTTATTCTCTCTCCTTTCCTTATCAGGGAGGAGAGGGGGATTCATAGAAAAATCTGTTATTCAGTTTAATTGCCAGGCCAGTGTTACACCCTGACAAATGTGAATAATACTGGTGCAAGGACTTTCCAACTATTTCATACATTGACTGTTATGGGGCTGGCTTTGCACATGTCCCCACCTCTCCCCATCAGCACATGGTCAGTGCAGTCTCCCAGAACCACAGAAAGTGGGAAAAGACCTCAAAGACCATCAAGTCCAACCATCAACCCACCACCACCATGCCCACTAAACCATCTCCCAAAGTGCCACATCTACAGGGTTGGGTTTTTTTTTTTTTTCCTAATTAACTCNGACTTTACTGAGAGTCATCATTTGTACCTGTGTTTCCACTCAAACCATGCATCTGACTTGGAGAAAAGAAACCAACCCTGCAACACACCACGTGAATGTTGTGTGCACCTACTGGTCCTGATCATAACCAGACAGGAAAAAAAACCCCAAACCTGTACAGAGTCAAGGACACTGCTCAGCTCTGAGGAACATTTTACCCTCCAGAAGGAGTCAAGAGCTCCCACCTGAACCCTCCTTTGGGGAGGAGCAGACAAGAGAGATGCCAGAACTGACCAAACAGAGGATTCCATCCCATACACCTCACACTCAGGATAAATTTGAGGGATCACAAGGCTCAAACACCTTTCTGCTCCCTTCCTGCCTTTTTCTGCCCCTTCCCTTCTTCCTGTTCTTCCTTCACCTGTTCCCTGTTTGCTTCAGCATCCTGGGAGGATTCCATCCCTTCCTCTGCCTGTGCTCCTGATCCTGATCCTGAATCTGTGTGTTCTGCCTCCAGCTCCCAACTGCTCCTGACCCCAGGATTCCAGCCTGGACTTTCCCAGGGCTGCCCTGCAGCCTCGGGGGTGACGTGAGAGTTATTGGGGGAAAGGGGGGAGGAACCTGGGATCAATTTTCCTGTCTATTTGTATAGATTTAGTAATTTTTCCTATTTATCATTCCTGTTTCATTAAAGTTGTGTAGTTCAGTTCCCAACCCATCAGTCTCTCTCCCTTATTCTCTCTCCTTTCCTTATCAGGGAGGAGAGGGGGATTCATAGAAAAATCTGTTATTCAGTTTAATTGCCAGGCCAGTGTTACACCCTGACAAATGTGAATAATACTGGTGCAAGGACTTTCCAACTATTTCATACATTGACTGTAATATGTGAAAACTTTTGACTGTAGTAAGGGAAAAAAAGCAAATAAGCCAAGTTTTCTCTATTATGCCTTGACCTGTCATTACAGATGACAATTTTTATTTCTTAACATAGAAGTTGTGCACATCCATTTGTTCAACATTAGGTTTCTAAGTTACCAGGCTCAGTTTACTGTGCCAAAGGATGTGGCTGTACTCAGTGATACTGGGCTGTTTCTACCTGGATACAATGATCAGTAAATGTTCAATCTGACAATCCACTGTTCTCCATGTACTACCAAAACTTTATTACACCACCATACCATTAATGCTCATTCATTAAAAATAGCTTAATATAAAAATAACAGTTGCAGAACAAACAAAAAAACCCAGTATTGTGCCACTTTAAGGTTTTTTGAGCATGTGGTTAAGTACTTGTTCAAAAAAATACAACAAGGTTTAAAACTGGAAAGACATCACTAACATTGAGAAGGTAAGATTATATTTAGAACATAAGATTATATGTAGAACACACCAAAACCCCTCTTGTCCAATTAAAAAAATGAAACAATAAAGAAACACACAACAAAAAAACACAGCCTGACTTTACTAGGTTTCCATCAAAAAACCACAGCCTGACTTTACCATCTGTTTCCATCAATATCTTAACAGTACTGAAGTGTTTTCAGTGAAGTTCAAGTTAAAGATATGATAAATGGAAATGTCAACTAAAAAAAAATTAAGCCAAACACCACCGTATCTCACCACATTCTACAAAATTTAGCTGTATTAATACATGCAGTATCAGGGGGTTTAAATATTGTATCCCATCTTTCCACCTCTCTGTGAGCAGGCTCAGGATCAGCAGCTTTTCAGCATCAATGGCAAGACCAGTAAAATGTTCCACTCATGCCACCTGGCATTTACCAGGTTAACAAACGTGGGGTTTGAGGTGAAATAGGCACCCCCAAAAATGAGGGAAAACAAAGCCTTTTCCCCCACAACGTTTTAAGATTCCAGCTTCCTTAGATCAAAGCTATCAAGCTTGCTTCTTCCAAGCTGTACTTTCCATCTAAGCCACATTGTACCCAGGGAGGATGGTTAACAAACATCCCATTTGTTGCTCCTCCAGGCTCATGAAAGTGCACCTTTGTTCTGCTAGCACAAGGAGCCTCCAGTGACCCAGATTCTCCTGAGCCAGCAGGCATCCACTGTAAGATGTCTGCAAGAAGCACTTCTGCTTTTGACAGGAATATTTACAACTGGATGAAACACAAGGGATGGCCCTGCTGTGAGGTTACCATGTACCAATAAAAACAAAAGCTTGTTATCCTTAGATAACGATCTCATTCAGAATAGACTACTGAAAACAGGAAAAAAAAAATCAATTATTTTCTTTTTGTGAGAGTTTCCTTTTTGTCAAGTAATCCACCCTCACAGATTTTCTCAACCTCAAGGTACCTTGGCACTTGCCCTTGGAAAGGAATAAAGACTAAAAAGACACACCTAGGATTTTCTGCACCCTCATTTCAGGGGTCAGAGGGGAGCTACTGGTTAACCTCTAACAAACCACTTCAGCAGACCTGCAAAGACTGACCTGGGGAACCAAACCCCAGAATTATCTTGTTTCTTCAGTCACATGTAGCTTGCTTGCCTACCAAAGCATGCTTAAAGAGCCTTTCTTCCATGGATCAACCTTATTTTCAGTAACTCTATTAAATTAGGGTTTGAACTGGCTACTTTTTATCACACTGGAGATTCTCAGCTGTCATTAATTAAAGCCACATTCTCTGTTTTGTCTCCAAAAGGAAGTATTTCCAAAGCATTTGGAAGCCTGTGCCTTCCCAGCTAGCTCACAGTATTTTTATTTTCACTCAGCCTTTAAGAGTATGCCCAGAAAGCAAGGAAATTCCTCAGAATGCTTTTCTACATTTCTCATTTAGTCTGAGAATCTGAGGGAAGCTGACCTAGAATCCATCACTTTAAGCTTCCTAAAACAACCTCTTTCATAACAAAAAAGTAGAAATTAAGGGAGTTAGCAACTGGTGAATGACAATTTACTAACCACCAGTTAAATTTGTTTCCAATAAGGAAAATTAAACCTTCTAAGCACAATCTTTCTATTTTTATATATCCTACCAGTGAAGTAAATGGTCTGATCAGCAGACATAAAGGATTTTACTCTAAATAGAAAAGGCACCCTGGGTTGCCTGTCTGTTTTACCTGCCTTTACTCAGGAGAACACCAGAAAAAAATAATTTCAGTGTTATTCTTGATATTTTTTCCCCGTTAGTGCAAAGTTCAGAGAACAAACGCTTCTTTAAGCCTTCTCATTTGATCTCGAGTATATGCACACCCCCACACCATCAACAACACGGCGAGCACCAATGGAATTGGAGCTGTTCTTACAAAAAGGCAAATAAAGCCAATCCTGCCACCTTGTGTCTGAAAGTCTGCACTGACTTGGAATTCCATTTCCCTTCTGTCTCCTGACTCGCATCCATCTGGCAGTCTCTCAGCTGATGCAAACCTGATCTAAGTTTTCACACAGAAACACCAAGTTTGTCCACAAATCCTGCACACTGGTTATGACTCTCAACACTTGCATTCTAACTCCTGAGAACAGCTCATACAGGGATGTTAATACCTTCATAACATGCACATGGTGCTTTGAGTAGGATGTTTTCACCCTCATCATTATAGTTTTAAAATATTACAGAAAAGTTTGCAAGTTTTTCTGCAAACAGATCCTGCACTCTTCTTGGCAACATCCTTTGAAACATAACTTACTTTGAAAAGATGACCATGAGCTTCTTCCTGTTTTTTCTGGGTTCTGAATCTTCCTCAAACTCTTCCATCTCTTTCCCTAGAAAAACTTCTTGATGAAATTCTTTGTTAAGATGTCCATCCATCTCCATTTTCACCCCGTTCAAGTGATCTGGGGGCAAGATCTCATTCTCATCCTTACTGTCAGCTGGCTTTTCTTTGAGAGCTGAATTATTTGCAGGCCTTGCATAAACATCCATCAGAAGAAACACAAACAGAAGGGACAAATACAGAGATCCCAGACTGCAGAGAAAGGCCTGTCTTGACATCATGGTTTCCTTTTTATCTGAAGTATCAGCTGATTAAGTTACTCTGAATGAATTAAAGGATCTAAAAACAAAATGAAAGAAACATACTCACATTAAACTCTAGAAAATTGTCACCAATAAAACTGTCCCCTAAAATTCAGAAGAACCAGCACACCCACACAAGTATTTGTGGTGAAATAGTACCTTTGTGGTTAAATAATAAATACACGATAAGAAATTTATCTCGGTCAGTTTTCAGCCTGCACAATCATAACCTCTGTCAGAGGACTCTGAAAGTTAACATCCTTTAAATGACCTACTTCAGCTCTGCAAATTGTCTTCAGGTGTAATGGTATGAGCTGATCTGACACCTGAAACCCAAACATTTCCTGAGAAAGGCTGAAAGAGATGTTTTTTTGGAAACAGATGACGAAGGGAAATGTGATTACAAATGCTCTCTCACAAAGCCGAGATGGAAACACCCAGGAAAGAGGCGGCATGAAAAGCAACCTCAGGGACGGCCCCTTCATCACCTGAAAACCGCTGCCACCCATCTGGCAGACGGCGGGGACAACGAAAACGCCCGCAACCCGACAAAACCGAGCGTGAGGGAGCACAAAACCCCGAGAGACACCCGCCCAGCCCCACGACAAACCCTAACACCGCAGAGAGGGCTGCCTTGCCCACCGCGAAGGTCAACGGCGGTCCGAACCCCGCTCCGGGAAGGACCATACTCACTCACCGAGAGCTCCAGAGGGGAAAGGGGGGGAAAGGAACCTCCGAGAAGCGTGCCGTGCCAGCCCGGCCCGGCCCCGCCGCCCCGAACCCTCTGAGGTACTGAGGGACCCCAGGGCCGCTCCCGCCTCAGGCACGGGCGGAGGGAACAGAGCGTGGCAATGACGTCACCGCGCACGGCGTGCCGGGTGAGGGGGGAGCGGCCATCTTGGAGTAGGGCACGGGAGCGCCCTGTGCCGCCATTTCCCCTCACAGCACGCCTCCCCCCGCCTCGAACGCGCCGCAACTGGCAGGGCCTTAAGGCTGCCGTGAGGCGAGGAAGCGGGGAGGCAAAAATTCTCCTTTACCTCAATGAATAATAAAGCAGACCTTTTCCTCTAAGTGTGAAGGAGCCTTTTTTCCCATCCCCTGCCAGGTCTACGCGCGCGTCTCCCGCCTTGTGTCTATCGTTCATCTACCGTGCTTGGGAAGCCCTTAAAATACCTTTTGTGCGTTAACACGCGGCTCCTAATCCTTACGGAATCGGCACAGCAGCTAGCTTACTAACACACGAAGGGCACCCCCACGCTGTAAGCTCTCAGGTGCTGGGAGGCTGCACCGCCACCCACCACAGCTCCCAGGGGCTGCAGCCGCCCCCGGCTGACAGGGCGCCCTCCGCCCCTTCCCTTGCCCGCAACCACCATGGCGGCTGCCCTGCTGCAAAATGGCCGCCGCTCCCCTTGCCCGCAACCAAAATGGCCGCTGCCCTGTTGCAAAATGGCCGCCGCCTCCCCTCAGCAAAGGGGCGGCCGCTCCTCCTCCCTCTTCCCCCAGAAGCCCGGGGATCAGCTGAGCGGTGGCAGCCACACACACCGAGACCGTGCTGGAGGCCCAGCGGATCGGTGGAGGAAGGAGCCGCTCCTCTTCCTCCTCCTCACGGCCTGAAGCGGCGCTTCCCAGAGGAGAAGGGGAGATGGAGGGGGAAGCAGACATGAAGCCGCCTCTGAGGGGCGGCGGAGCGCGGTGAGGCTTCCCGCAGGAATCTCCCTCGTTCTTCTCTCCCACCCTCCGCCTTCTCCCCCTTCACCTCCCTGCTCCTCCTCCCCCCGGAGTTTTAGGCGGGAACGGCTTTGTGGCCTCCGAGAAGAACGAGGGAGATTCCTGCGGGAAGCCTCACCGCGCTCCGCCGCCCCTCAGAGGCGGCTTCATGTCTGCTTCCCCCTCCATCTCCCCTTCTCCTCTGGGAAGCGCCGCTTCAGGCCGTGAGGAGGAGGAAGAGGAGCGGCTCCTTCCTCCACCGATCCGCTGGGCCTCCAGCACGGTCTCGGTGTGTGTGGCTGCCACCGCTCAGCTGATCCCCGGGCTTCTGGGGGAAGAGGGAGGAGGAGCGGCCGCCCCTTTGCTGAGGGGAGGCGGCGGCCATTTTGCAACAGGGCAGCGGCCATTTTGGTTGCGGGCAAGGGGAGCGGCGGCCATTTTGCAGCAGGGCAGCCGCCATGGTGGTTGCGGGCAAGGGAAGGGGCGGAGGGCGCCCTGTCAGCCGGGGGCGGCTGCAGCCCCTGGGAGCTGNTCAATGAATAATAAAGCAGACCTTTTCCTCTAAGTGTGAAGGAGCCTTTTTTCCCATCCCCTGCCAGGTCTCCTACGCGCGCGTCTCCCGCCTTGTGTCTATCGTTCATCTACCGTGCTTGGGAAGCCCTTAGAATACCTTTTGTGCGTTAACACGCCGCTCCTAATCCTTACGGAATCGGCACAGCAGCTAGCTAGCTAACACACGAAGGGCTTCCCCACGCTGTGAGCTCTCAGGTGCTGGGAGGCAACACCGCCACCCACCACAGCTCCCAGGGGCTGCAGCCGCCCCCGGCTGACAGGGCGCCCTCCGCCCCTTCCCTTGCCCGCAACCACCATGGCGGCTGCCCTGCTGCAAAATGGCCGCCGCTCCCCTTGCCCGCAACCAAAATGGCCGCTGCCCTGTTGCAAAATGGCCGCCGCCTCCCCTCAGCAAAGGGGCGGCCGCTCCTCCTCCCTCTTCCCCCAGAAGCCCGGGGATCAGCTGAGCGGTGGCAGCCACACACACCGAGACCGTGCTGGAGGCCCAGCGGATCGGTGGAGGAAGGAGCCGCTCCTCTTCCTCCTCCTCACGGCCTGAAGCGGCGCTTCCCAGAGGAGAAGGGGAGATGGAGGGGGAAGCAGACATGAAGCCGCCTCTGAGGGGCGGCGGAGCGCGGTGAGGCTTCCCGCAGGAATCTCCCTCGTTCTTCTCGGAGGCCACAAAGCCGTTCCCGCCTAAAACTCCGGGGGGAGGAGGAGCAGGGAGGTGAAGGGGGAGAAGGCGGAGGGTGGGAGAGGGCCCCGCGGCCATGAAGCTGTGGCGCCTGTTGTGCCGCCACAAGACGGCCCTGGGCTTGGGCAGCCTCTCTCTCTTCGCCGCGGTCCTGCTTTACCTGGCTAAGTGCACCTCCGAGGGCTTACGGCCTCTCCCTGCCCCCCGGGGACTCCCCCATAACCAACCCGCCGCCATACCCCCTCGGGGTGCCCGGGGCCCGCAGTTCCCCGCGGCTCCTCCTCTGTCCCCTGAGGAAACCGCCTTCATGGCCGTGTTGGTCACCAGCGGCCCGAAATACAGCGAACGCCGCAGCATCATCCGGAGCACTTGGTTGTCCTCCCGCCCGCCTCACGATGGCATCTGGAGCCGCTTTGTCATCGGTACCGGAGGGTTGGGAGCGGAGGAGCTGAGGAGTTTGGAACTGGAACAGAACCGCCACGGAGATCTCCTCTTTTTGCCGGAGCTGCGGGATTCCTACGAGAACCTGACCGCCAAAATCCTGGCTGCTTACGTCTGGCTGGATCTGCACCTGGATTTCCAGTTCGTCCTGAAAGCTGACGACGATACCTTCGTCCGTTTGGATGTGCTGGTGGAAGAGCTGAGAGCCCGGGAGCCACATCGCCTCTACTGGGGTTTCTTTTCCGGCCGTGGCCGGGTGAAATCCGGTGGGAAATGGAAAGAGAGCGCTTGGGTGCTCTGTGATTATTACCTCCCTTACGCTCTGGGTGGGGGTTATGTGATTTCTGCGGATTTGGTGCGTTATCTGCGCCTTAGCAGGGATTACCTGAACATGTGGCAGAGCGAAGATGTCTCCCTGGGGGTCTGGCTGGCTCCCATCGACGTGAAGAGGGTGCACGACCCTCGCTTTGACACCGAGTATAAATCCCGGGGTTGTAACAATAAGTACATAGTAACTCACAAACAAAGCATCGAGGACATGCTGGAAAAGCACCAGACCCTGGCTAAAGAAGGAAAACTCTGTAAGGAGGAGGTTAAGCTGAGGCTTTCCTACATGTATGACTGGGGGGTGCCTCCTTCTCAGTGTTGCCAAAGGAAGGATGGGATCCCCTGAAAGGCTGAGGAAAGAAAAGGCTGAATGTTGCTTGACTCTGAGCTTGGTTACTGTTACCTGGGGGGGAGAAATCCCGGTAAGGAGGGCTTAAAAATGACTCAAAAGGTTTTGCACGATTCACTATGTCACCATCAACGAAACCCCTGGAAATCCTAAGAGCTGCTGATGTGGCATGATGTAGAGGTGTTGGAAAAACAAACAGATGACAAAAAGCAGATGGAAAGGGTCAGATGGCAAGACTGAGGGCAAACAATGGGTTGCAAAATACAGATAGTGCAGAAAATTTGGGGGAGACAACTTGGATGAAAAGTTGCTGGAAGATTTTTAACAGACCCTAAGATTTCTTTACTAAAGATCTATGATAGGACTTAGATTGTGAAACTAGCATCTGCCATTTATTTCTTGGCAAGGAACACGTGGCAGTTTGGCAAGGTTTAAGATTCTTATGGGGCCACAAATCAGCTGGTGTTGCCAGTGGGAACAAGGGGTGTGGTTGTTGACACAGGCAGTCAAGTGAAGGGAACAGTTTTACCTCCAACATTCCCTTGGGGGGATGACAGAGAGTCAGGAATTTACAGGAATGGAATTATTAGACCTGTGTAATTTGTCTCCAGGTTTTTTTGTTGTTGTTGTTGTTCTAAAGACATCTTGTAGATAAATTAT
The DNA here is from genome assembly GCA_038090715.1 of Florisuga fusca. NCBI lineage: Eukaryota > Metazoa > Chordata > Aves > Apodiformes > Trochilidae > Florisuga > Florisuga fusca. Next base: position 244,847 of record JAAWXA010000067.1, read on the forward strand.
CTGGCAGCTACAGAGTCTGGATTTAGGAAGGTGGGTGAGTTACAGTATTTGGCAGATACAGGAGACATTTTGGGGGCAGATAAACCTTCAGTTTAGGCACAGGGGTTGTTCTTAGCTTGTCACAATCCATGAAGGAACATTTTCCCTCTCAACAGTCATCTCCCTGACAGCCACAAGGTCAGGCATTGTAGGCTTCAGGTTTATATTGTTCTGGATTTCTTCTGCAAAATGTACATTTTCAAGATTCAATCAGTGGAAAATATTTGGAGTTTGCCCTAAGGAAGGTGCCACAGCTAAGGAAGTAAACTCAGTTTGTACTCAAGGAAGCTCCCTCACCCCCAAACTCCTCTTTGAGGAGAACATTGTCTCTTCTCATGAGCTACTTTACAAACTAAGAGGACAAATATCCCAACAGTCATACTTAGACCTGTGTGGATTCCCTCTACAGAGATTCCCCTCCAAAATATATTTTTTACCCAGTAGCAGTACAGAGTTACTGACTTCCAGTAATCTTTGTCAACTACAGATTTTCAGCCAAGCTGAGTTTAATTTTATGCCTGAAGAGCATTCTTACTTTTCAGTTTAACTGTTTGTTGCACACTGCACTTTCATATCATTTAATTTCCTCCTCTGTTCCCACCTGCAGGAAGAGACAAATTGTAAAGAAAAAAAAAAAAAAAAAAAAAAGGGTCCTGATATCTCTGTATTTTTCCTTTTTAAGTTAGCAGTTCATACCAAAGGAATCAAGGATGGGGGTTTTTGTTCCTCTCTTGGTTAAATTATTTAGGATCAAGAAAAGTCTTCTGCAGAGACTGATGATGCTGTTTTGAAAGTTTGAACAAATCTTTGGCTTTCTTATGAAAAATTCAAATTAAAAATTCAAATGAAAAATTAAAATTTTAAATTAAGATACTGAAAAAAGGTTATTTTAGCATGTGTCCCTTCTAATGCATGCTCATGGTGACAGATAGGCAGGTGTACTATTCCAGAAGAAGAATTAATTAAGTCTACAGGTAATTTAAATTGGTTTTAGCATTAAAAAAAAAAAAAAAAATCTATTTGCCCTTTGGGCTTCACTAGTATTGTGTGTATATAAGTGACTAAATGCTTGTAATGTGAGTATTTATTTATTATTATTGAACATGTGTTGTGTATAGGATAAATAAGGTAGTTAAATGTCATTTTCAAGTTGCTTCAGGAGGTACTGTAAAGTCCATGGGAATTACATATCAAGCAGTGCTTGAGTTTATTGGTGCACAAGCCATTATTTAAAGTGCTGGGATATGAAGTGCAGATCAGAATTCTGCTGCGTGTCCCTCAGGCTGGTGAGAAGGTTCTGTTCAACCCAGTTCTGCCCAGAACTCTGTCCCTGGGAATCATTCCCATTGTTCATTTTCTTTCTCCCTGCCCACAACCCCCAAAAACCCCTCGACTCATCCCCAAACCCCCACAAAAAAAGGGCATTTTTCATTGCTGTCAGAGAAATGCTGCTCTTTGTCCCCAGGGAAGGCACTATCCATGCAAATACTTAAATATTAAGATATTCTATTTACAAAACACATTAACATGGGAAGGATTGACAGATTTTTTTTTTGTCTTTTGGTAAGTGGTCTTAATTTTCTTAGCATACACCCCCCTTACTGCAATTATAGCACTTCAATTTCCATCCCAGTTAACTGGGACATTCCCTAAAAGTAGAAAATTAACTTTGTGGACCTTTTTTTGGGTATTTCAAAAGCAAATCAAATCACTGGGGAGAGAGCAGACATCCCACACAATGTGGAAACCAACAGGACAGGATTATTTTGTTGTATTTTACTAGAATTTGCATTAGTGATGTTATTTTGAGTAGTGAAGAAACATCTGTATTGCATGGGGGAGTCACAAAAGTTTTCAAACTTTTCCAAAGTTTTCAAAAAAGTTCCATCCAAAACTGCTTTTTGAGCCCATTTTTTTTTTTCCTAAAGCAAAATAAAGCACATTTTGACCAATATATGAATGGAATCTTTTACAAGTAGTAATTAAAGGCTGTCTTTCTACCTCCTCAGGACTGGGTTCCTTATTTCCTGATGTCTCAGAAGCCTGATATACATAAACCATGTGGTTTTATACTTAATAATCCCAGTGTCATCTTTTTCTCTCTTGAAATTCAGAGGGAAGAGTCTGACTTGAGTGGGTCCAGCATCTGGGAGGATGTTTTGGTGCTGCTGCTGGGAAATGAGTGGGTTTGGTCTTTTTAGCAGCTCTATTAGACCAGAAAGTATTTATGAAAACTTGGAAGCCAGACAAACGGATTAAAATAAAAAAAAAAAAAAGTGAAAACAAAATTATCCAGGAATCAGGAATAGATTTCTCTCTTCTTCTAAGTGGCAATAGCTTAGTGATCTTAGTGGGCTTTTTATTTTTTTATTTTGTTAAAGAGGGGTTTGTCTGGCTTCCAAGTTTTCATAAATACTTTGTGGTTTTAATATTTAATATTAGTGGTTGTCTGGGGGGAAATGATCCCCTCAGCTTTTCTAGGTGTCAGTGTTAGGCAACTGGGTCAAGTCTATAAGCTTGTGTTCCACATTCAGGACTGCTGCTGAGTTGGTCTGTAACACTAGTGAGCTTTTTGTTACTGTATACAGATTTTAAAAATGTATTTATTTGTAAAATCAGCCATTTAATATTCTACCAGAGATAATAGATACAGGAGAGAAATTAATTGTTCATCCCGTGGTCTTACCCAAGACTTGATACTGAAATATTTAAAGCTTAAATTACTTAATTTAAAGCTTAATTACTTTAGTGGGTGAAAATAAGCAGCATTCATTCCCATGCTAAATAAATCAACAGTTCCACCTAAAAAAGCCTCAAGCTTCCAAAAATTCCTAAAAACCAGTTCAAGGTTTAAAAAAAAAATACCAGAACACACAGAAATTGCTATTGCTGTAACTGAATACTTTTTTTTCTGCATGTCCAGCCTTGTTCATGTGAAGTTTGCTCCTGTCTGTCATGCTTTTGACAAATGCTACGTTTCCTGTGGTTGGAATTCCTCCTTTTTTGAGCATTGAAATTCCTCTTTCATATCTGGTAACAACAATGTCTTGGGGGTTAACCCAGCCCTGGATCCAAACCCCTTCCTTCTGCACAGGGAACTTTGTTGAGGGCTCCAGAAACCAGGTTTGGGCTACACAAACCCAGGCTGGAGGCCTCAGGCTGACTGGCTCCCAAAGGGATGCACCCCTCTGGTGTCACTGTCACAGTGGGTGCCACTTTATCATGGGACCTGCAGTGGCTGTTTTGCTATTTTTTTTATTTTTTTTTTCTTTCCCAGCAGGTGAGATACCTCCAGGTGAGGGGAGGCTGGAGATGGGAGAATGGCTCCTGTCGTTTTCTCTGAGAGGTTCCCCGAAATCTTCATGGTTAGATCCACATCCATCACCCAGCAAAGCTTCTCTCTGCAGCAGCTTGGAGAGGAGAGTGCTACAGGTCCTCTTTTAGACCCCATTTTTTTAATGCTTTGTGGGAAGGGGCTTGGGGGGGTCACGTAGGTGCAGTCAGGGTGGTCTCCAGCAGCCTGGTCCTGGTTGCTGCCCTGTGAAGCCAGAGGAGTTGCTTCAAGCATGGCTCTGCTTAAAGAGCCTGAAAGTTTGGGATGTTCACACCCCCTCCTGCCTTGGGTTTGCTACCAAGGGGGAGTTTTCTTCCCCTCAGAGGCTGCCCAGCAGCTTCCAGAGATGCTGAGGAAAGGTTGTGGTCCATCCAGGGCCATCCATCCAGGGCTGTCCATCCATCCCACCCCACAAAGCTGTAACCATCCTGGCAAGCCACTGGATGTCAGTGTTGATTGGTGAAGATGAAGCAGAAGGAAGAATTTTACCCAGCTGCAGAAGAAAGAGTCACCTTCTGAAGAGTGTGGATGTCACCTGGCTCTGGTTTGGACCTGGAGGTGAAGTCATCAAAGGGACTTGAAGGTGAAGTCGTCCCATTTGGGACTGAAAGAGGTGACAGCAGGGACCATGCATTGATCCAGCAGCCAAAAAATGGGCTTCACCTGGCTGCGTTTGTGTCTTTGGGGAAGGGGAGGGAGGAGGAGGTATAAAAACAACCAGGGACACCTCTGGGCATCTGCTTTTTGGGCAGCCAGGTGGAGATGTGCCAGAGGCAGCACAGGGTTTTGCTGGTCTGGGTCTTACTGACCTGTTGTGGGTGGCAGGGACTCGGTGGTGGTGGTGGCACTGCTGGGACCCCAACCTACTGGGAGCATCCAGGAGGCAGGTTCATGTCTTCAGCAGTCATGGTTTGAGGTGTTCTTCTCCTCCTGCCATGAAAATACACCCCAGAGGAGCATTTGTCTGCATTACACCTGCTCAAAACCTGGAATTTTTGAGGGTGCATCAGGGCTCGAAGGTGCAGAGGAGGCACCTGAGGGGGCTCTGGGTGTCACCCCTCTTTTTTCCGGGCATCTTGACAGGGCCTGCCACGTTTGGTGGCAGTGAGGGGACAGGGTGGGACGCAGGGGGGCCCTGTGTGACAGCAATTCTGGTGGGAATTTTTGGGAATGTGGAGTCCTGATCTTGCCAGCTCCTGATCCTGAAGCTCCAGCCTTGTGACCTGGGTGGAACCCGAGTGAAAGTCCTGGAGCAGCAAATGCAGGATGAGGAGCAGAGGGGGGAGCTCCAGGGGGGAGACAGGAGGGAGATCCCAGCTCTCCCACTGCTCTCCCCTTTCCACTCTGCTGTCACTTGATGGCGTTGGTGTCACAATCTGTGCAGGGCTCCTCCGAGCTCTGCTGAAGCTGCAGCTCTCCTGCCGTGCTTGGACAGGGCTTTTGCAGCCCACCCGGGGTTCCTCAAAGCTGGGTGATGCATAAACACCCCAGGATGCTGAGCCCCTGGCCCAGCTTGTCCCCAGAAGCTGTGGCTGCCCCATCCCTGGAGGTGCTGAAGGTTGGATGGGGCTTGGAGCACCCTGGGCTGGTGGGAGGTGTCCCTGCCCATGGCAAGGGTGGCACTGGATGAACTTTAAGGTCACTTCACACCCAAACCACTCTGGGATTCTGTGTTCCTGTGAAATCCCCACTGCCAGAGCTGCTCCCATGGGAGGCACCTCCTAAGCCTCCATTGGGGAGAGGAGAGGGGATCCCAACCACAGCCAGGAGAGCTGCTGGGTTGAAGTCAAGCTCTTGGGACCTCAATTCCCCTCTCTGACAACCCCCCAGTGCCTTCCTGTTGCACCAAGCAGGTGGTGAGCATCTTCCCCATGTTATTTCTTGCTTGCTAAGGCAAAACAACCACACCCCCCCTCCTTCTTCCCCTTCTTGGCATTTAATCACTTCCCCAGATCTTGATGGCCTCTGCCCTGGCTGGGCAGCCAGAGGACCTTCCTTATCTCTCCCTGTAGCAGGTGAACTCTTGCCAGCTCCCAACTTGCCAAGCCCTGGGAGCCTGGTTTGGAGCATCCCCGTGTGTGACATCTTCCCCTGGGCTCGTGGTGGGGGAAGCAGATCCCTCCAGTCCTGCTTCCTCTCCCTTGATGACTTTTTCCTCGGAGAGCTTGTCGGCCTCCTTGTCTTCTCTTCACATCTTCCACAGCATTTTGGGGTCTAAAGGTGGTTGTCACAACCTGGGGCTGCTAGGAAATGAGCTCCTGATGGATTCCACCACTGTGGGCTCCTCCTGGGCCTTGTAAATCATGGCATGAAGCATTGCAGAGCCAGCCAGGGAGAACTGCTGCCTAGCAACTTCTCCTGATGGAGCCTCAGAGCTAGCTGAAAGGTCTCCTTTGAAACCTTGGGTCTTGGGGGAGACGAAATGGATCAGAGGAGAACCTGCCTGAGATGGTGGGGGGAAAGATTTGGAATGTAATTGGAGCTGCATTGCATCCAAATGTCTCAGCTTAGAGAATGGAGGGATGAGTCAGCCTCTGGAGAAGGGATCTGGAGATGAGGGGCAGCAGAGCTGAAAGGCAGGAGGACAGGGAGGCCACGAGGCATGGAAGGGAAGGTGCTGGGCTCTGCCTTCCTGAAGGCTGAAGGAAAACTCCCAGGGCTGTGCTCTTATCCTGGAGAAACTATTCTCAGGGATAACGAGACTCAGGAGGGCCAGAAAAAAAAAAGAAGTGTTGATCTATCCTGCCCAAGCTCAAGGAGCAGAGTGGTGCAGGAGCTGGTGAGGTGCCTGATCCACCACTGCAGTGCTGTCCCCTGGGGCTGCCTGTCCCCACCAGGCAGGTTTAATCTGAGCCCTCTCCCTTGGACCAGCAAGAGGATGCTTTGAGTCTTCCCAGCAGGGTACTGTCTCCATCCCCAGCTCCCCCAGTGGAGCTGCCAAGCCCAGGTACCTCAGTCACTTTTCTGTCCTCGGGGCTGCAGAAACCCAAATGAGGTGGTGGGGGAAGGGAAGTATTTTGGGTGCTCAGGGTTCCTCATCCATTCTAGCCCTTCCACCTCTCTCCAGCTCACTTTGGTTGACCCCACCATCACCACCAGACCCCCAGGAAGATGCCAGGGCTAATTAACCAGACCACCCTCTCCTTGGTCCCCCTCACTGCCTGGGAGGTGATGTCCTGCATCCATGGCTATGCCTGTGGGGTGACAGCCTTGCTCCCCTACTGCAACCCAGAAGCCCAAGCTTTTGAAGGGAAGTTTTGAGGGGTGAAGCTCCCACTCTAAGAGCAACCATTGGAGCTCTAGAGACATGGGTTTGGTAGTATTTGGTTTCTCTCCTTGCCTTAAACCTTGAGATGCTCACTGGAGGAGTAGTCAAAGGACTCTTGGCAAGGGCATGGAGCCATAGGACAGGGGGTGATGGCTTGAAACTGGGAGAGGGGAGATTGAGGTTGGACAATGGGAAGAAATTATTTGGGGTGAGGGTGGTGAGCCCCTGGCTCATGTTGCCCAGAGAAGCCGTGGGTGGGCTGGGGCTGGATGATCTTTAAGGTCCCTCCAACCCAAATGAGTCTGAGATTCTATTGTGTCCCTGTCTGTAGCCTCAGTGGTCCAGGAAAATCATTTTTTATGTGAAATATCCCCGGAGGACTCATGGGAGCTGACTTCTACTGTCCTGGCTGGTGGGTCCAAGCAAGTCCTTGGTGTTACTAAATCCCTTCTGTCTGGCAGGTCTCTTCATTTACCCCTTGGATGAGGGCACCACCCTGGTGGGGTTCGAGGCGGCCGTGTCCCCACGTGCCATCACGGTGCAGATCAAAGACAAAGCCAAGATGGGTGAGGTGTGTGGTGATGGATGCAGCCTCCACGATGGCAAAACTCAGGATGGAAGAGGTGAGGGTGTCAGGGGGTGATTTGGTGCATGAGGAGAAAGACAGATGAGGAGGTGCACAGGAGAGCATCAAGGAGCTTCCTCATGAAAGGCTGAGCCTTGGGTTGTGCCCGTGTCCCAGTGTTCTGGAAAACATTCTGGAAAGCACTGGATGGCCAAAAGGGTGGAGCAGAGGGCTGAGGCTCTCTACAGAAAGGTCTGCAGTGAGGTCCAGAGCTGGGGTGGATGGAGGAGGCCTGGGGAGGAGCGTTTCCCACAGTTGTGACTCCACATCTCTCTGGTGTGGCCATCTCTCCGTGCAGAAAGGATCATGATGGATGAGGACTTGGAGAGGATTGTTTTTGTGGCTAACCTGGGCATGATTCCTCCCCTGGAAAGCATCTCAATCTTCATCAGCACCTCTTTGAGCTGCAGACACTGCCCAGAGGGGCTATGAGGGTCATTCTGCCAGCTGTGTGTGTCCCCAGGGTCATCCAGCCCAGCCTGGAGAACACCAGCAGTTTTTCCAGCCACCAGCTCCCAATGTATGAGAAACCACTGGGATTGGTCTGGGGTTTGGTGGGGGGTGGGAAGATGCAGGACTGGCAGAGCAGAAGGTCTATCAGGGGGATCAGGGAGCCCAGAACAAGGGGGCAGATTCTACCAGGCTCAGCTGCTGGAGAACAAGGCCACCAACCCCTCTGAGTATGAATTCAGCTTCCACCTGGAGATCCAGGGACCGTGTCTGCTGGCAGGTGGGAGAGACAGGACTGTCCTGATGCTCCAGGCTGGCACAGCCAGCAGGACCAGGGCAGGGATCAGCACTGGGGAGGCTGCACCTCAAATCCTGGGGTCAGTTCTGGAGTGTGTCCAGAGAAGGGCAACGGAGCTGGGGAAGGGGCTGGAGAACAAGGAGAAGGTCTGGAGAGGAAGGAGAAGGGTCTGGAGAACATGGAGAAGGTCTGGAGAAGTTGTGAGGAGCAGCTGAGGGAGCTGTGAGTGTTGATCCTGGAGCAGAGGAGGCTGAGGGGAGACCTTCTGGCTCTCTGCAACTGCCCAAGAAGAGGCTGGAGCCAAGGGGGGTCGGGCTCTGCTCCCCAGGAACAAGGGATGGGACAAGAGGAACGGCCTCAAGTTGTGCCAGGGGAGGTTGAGGTTGGAGCTGGGGAACAATTTCTCAATGCCTGGAAAGGGTTGTCAGGGCCTGGCCCAGGCTGCCCAGGGCAGGGCTGGAGTCCCCATCATCCCTGGAGGGGTTTCAGAGCCTGGAGATGTGGTGCTGAGGGACATGGGGCAGGGGTGACCTTGGCAGTGATGGGTTAACTATGGGATCTGATGATCTTAAAGGTCTTTTCCAATCAAACCAGTTCAGTGGTTCTCTGATCCCTTCCTCAGGGCAATGTCCACCCTCTTCCTCCCTCTCTGTGCCCTCAGGTCAGGAGTCTCTTGGCAAGTTGATAGTGCTGGGCTGGATTTACCAGGACCATGATGATGTTAATGTGATGAATGTGCTCCCTTTGCCACCTTGCTTCTGTCCCTAACTTGCAATTTGGTTTCTCTGGGCAGGAGTTGAGATCCCCACACATGAGATCTCAGCAGATGCTGACCCCTCTGCTCCCTCTGCCAAGAGCATCATCATCATCATCACCCTGGCCAACAAACACACCTTTGACAGACCCGTGGAGATCTTGATCCACCCAAGTGGTAGGTGGGCTCTGCTTCTTCTCTGTCCCTTCCTGAAACCCCCCACCACAGGGATGGATCAGCTCTGGTTTTGCAAATCTTGTTGGGATGAGGCTGGAGGCAGTGCTGGACCCTCTGAAGATCACACACGGTGCTCAGAGCTGTTCTCCCAGCTGATGGTAGCTTTTTGCAAAATTCAGCTTTAGGTGAGGCCGTTTTTCTTCACTCTTGCATTTCCAGAACCCCACATGCCTCCCATCTTAATGGAAGAAGGTGACATGATCCCTGCAGAGTATGAGCACCACCTGAAGGGGAAGAACGACTTCATTAAAGCCACAAAGAAGGACCCCAGCACTGAGAAAAAGGTGAGAAAGGAAAAAGCTGCGGGGGTGAGCTGAGGCTTTCCTCAGGACTGGAGCTGTGCCAGGGACTGCTTGCTCTCTTCCAGTACCAGATGTTTCAGTGGCCCAGTCAGCTCTGCCTCATCCTCCCTCAGAGAGGGGTTGTGGTGGAGGGAAAGGGGAAAATTCTGCAGGGCTCCTACTAAAGTGAGTGTGGAAAAAGCTCTGGGATGGTTCTGTGTGTGTATAATTAGTGCTAGTCTAGCACAGCATAATTAGATAGGTACATTGTCTGAGCATTAAGGGTATTATAATTATGGCAGTGACAGAGGATAAAATATTATTTTAATTGCTCAGTAAATGTTTACTGTTTCTGGATAGCTGTCAGAGAAATAAGTCATTTCACTTAGCATAATGAGCTGAGCTGCAGACAAGGCAGGAGAAACTTCTCTTTGTTCTGCTGATTAGCAAATAGAAAAAAATATCTGCTCTGGGGTTTGCACCTTGTCTGTCAGTGATCTGGGAGTGATGAGTGAACTCAGAGCTGCCACACCAGCATTGCACATTCACCCCTGTTCTCACTGCCCACCAGAGATGCTGGTTTCCCCTTAAACTCCTTCTCCAGGTGCCTCAGCCTCTTGTCAGCCCCCCCAAACCTGCTGCCCAGGTGCCTCCCCGTGCTGCTGTGATTCCTCCTCTCACCAGAGACACACCAAGCCTCTTCTTTTTCCTTCCCCCCTTTGGTTTCTCTGGCTGGGATCAGGACTGTGCATGGCAAACATTTCCCTTCATTGTGTTCAGCAGGTGGAACGAAACGAAACTCCCACGCTGCAGCTCAGATGGCTCCCTAATTATTTCTGTGTTTTTAGCACATCAAATTGTCAGGGAGGAGGGGAGGGATCCTTCCAGAACCATTTCCCTACAGGAAACCCACCTCAGTGCCCTAGGAGAACTGCATGGAGAAGGGAGAAGAAGAGAAAAACAAAAAAAAATGCCCTGAATATCTGGGATGGGTTGGAAGTGCTGCTGCTCAGGGCAGGGCATGGGGCAAAGTGAATTAGCCCAGAGATTTCAGCAGGATGAGAGCTCATTCTCCTCCCTCAGTTTGTTATGCAAAAGGCTTGGGTGCCTGGGTGGATGGAATCAACTCCTGGTCGAGAAGATCTGATGAGTTTACTGTAATTGGTTAATGAGTGGAGAGGAATGGAGGGGAGGAGGTGGGGGAGATGTTTGCTCTTCTGGCTGACCTGCAGCAGCAGCTCCCAGCAAACAGCTGTTTGCTGTAAAATTCCCTCTGAAGTCAGTGGGAAATCCAGCTTATGGGCTTATCGTGGGGTTTTATGTCTTGGGTCCCCAGGAACACCCCAGGGGAATTTGTGGGGAGGTGCAGGGCCACAATTGGGTCCTTGGCCAGAGGCAGCAAGGATAAACACCTACACTGGGAAAGATGTTGAACAAAATAATGTCATGTGGCTGGGGGAAAACGGGGATTAAAAAAGCCCTTGGGTTTCACAGGATCCCAGATTTGTTTGGGTTTGAAGGAACCTTAAAATTCATCCAGTGACACCCCCTGCCATGGGCAGGGACACCTCCCACCAGCCCAGGGTGCTCCAAGCCCCATCCAACCTTCAACACCTCCAGGGATGGGGCAGCCACAGCTTCTGGGGGCAACCTGGGCTCAGCACCCTCACCCCAAAGAATTTCCTCCCAGTGTCCAACCTCAATCTCCCCTCTCCCATTTCAAGGACATTTTCCCTCATCCCATCCTTCCAGGCCCTTCTCCAAAGTCCCTTCTTGGCTTTCCTGGAGCCCCTTCAGGCACTGGAAGGTGCTCTAAGGTCTCCCCATTGCAACCCTCTCTTCTCCAGGCTGGGAAAGGGTGGATGAATTTCTACTCTGAAGCATCAGAATAAAATGCAGGAGAATGAGGGAAAACTGGGGGCCAGCAAGGTGCTGGTTCCCAAGATGGGAACTGTCTTTCCACAGGGGTCAGAGAAGCAGCACTTGGGCAGTTCAACCCAAAGTGGAGCCCCTGAGCATGTGTTGATCCACAGGGACACTTGAGTTCATGGAGTTACATAAAATAAAAGTTAGTTGTTAGCTTGTAGATGGAGGAATGTGCCACATGGCTGGAGAAAGCAAGCTGGGGTCTGGTTTGTTCCTGGTGAAACCAGCAAAGAAACAGCAGCTTTTGAAAGGGGGGAGAAGAGGGAAATGACATTTTAAATGGAGATGGAGCCTTGAAATAAACTGAGGCAGAAGGCAGAGAGCCATTAGAGCCACGTGCAGTGCAGAGACATTTATCACAGGGGTTCCTACCACGCCACGTCCTGAGTGACCCCGTCAGCTTTGCAAATTGCTTCAATCCCTACAAAGAAAAATGATGAAAGAAATGGGCAGGAAAAAAAAAAAAAAAAAAAAAAAAAAAAAAAAAAAAAAAAGCAAACCAGAGGTGGCAAGAAGGAATGGAAGCAGTGAATGCAGCATGCTGAGAGCAGTGTCTGGCACTTGATTATTGAACCACCACAGACAAAACCTCCAGTGTGGTGCTCAAGTGTGCTAATGAGTCAGGTTTTGGGGAGGGATCTAAGGAAATGTTTGGAGAATCAGGGCCAGATCTTTTTTTTTTTTTTCATTTCTCCTCCAGCCTTCCCTTTGTGTGTGCAGAGGTCTCTGGTTTAGGTTTTTTGCAACCCTTTTTCCCCTGGGCAAAGTCTGAGGGTGACTGGGAGGGGGCAGACATCCCGTTCCCCTTGGGAGCATCTCCAGAGGGGGTATGGACAGAACAACCCATGGCCTAGCCTGAGCTCAGGTGTTATCACCCCCGAGGCTGGGACAAAAGGCCACACACTTATATCTTCAGGCTGGTAGCCCTGCTTTGATCCCCCTACAATGGAAAAGAGACAAAAAAAATTCAACCTCTCGAGCTCTTCTTTCTTGCAGACAGAAATCATCCAGAAGCGGCTGAACCAGGACATCCCCCCCCACCCTGTCCTCATGTTTAACTTCTGCCCTGACTTGGTGACCTTCCAGCCAGACCTCCAGAAAGCCCAAGGAGAATTTCTCTTCCTGGTAGACCACAGCAGGAGCACGAGTGGCATGAACATCAACCGTGTCAAGGTACCACGCATCCCTCCTGCCAACCAGGGATGAATCTGAGAGAGCAGTGGGGGTTGCTGAGTGCTGATGAGTGCTCATTAGGAGGGCATGGGGGGTAATTATATGCTGGAGTTTTAGTCATTTCCATCAGTGGGGCTTGTTAGGTACCTGCAGTGAAGCTGACTCTCCCCTGTTCTGTTCCTCCTCTGCCTATCAGCACACCAGATGCAAAGGTGTTTTCTTTCCTGGCTTGCTCATCTTCTCCGCCCCTTCTCCATGTTCTTCCTGTCTCCAGGAGGATTCAGGGCAATTGCTGCCTGGTGGGAAACCTTCAGGGAGCTGCCAGGGACAGTTCAGGGTGACACAGAGACCATTTTGGGGACAGAAGTCTTTTGAACACCGTGCATCCCTTTTTCAAACACAAACACACACCAGCAGTCTGAAGGAGGATTAGGAGAGGTGTGCTGAGACCTCTGGATAAATAAAAGGGCTGTGGAAAGGCCTTGTCATGATATTTTGTGGCTCTGAGGTTCCCCAGTCAGATATGAGTCTCACCCAGCTCTATTTTTGCCCACAAGAGCTGGGATGGGTTTTATGCTGCTGCCCAAGGATCTGGAGAGGTTCCTGTCCTGAGCCCATGTCTCCCCCTGTCTGGGGCCTGGTCTGTGCATCAAAGAGGGAATCACTCCACTGATTATTATTTCCCTGCCTAATGTTCTTTGGAGGCCAGGTTGCTCTCTGACACCTGCCAGCTGGCAAGATACAGTGAGAAGAGGTGGCAAAAGCTCTTTTGGAAGGTTTCTGGCTTGATTTTTGGGGCCAGGTAAGTCCTGACAGCTTGATGAATGTTGTGTCCACCTGAGAGGAGGTCGTGAATTCATCCCTGAGGACAGCAATGTCCTGGCCTGGGCCAGGATAAAGGTGATTTTCTGGTTTGTACTTTTGCTTTCAGCTCAGTCTCTTGTCAGGAGCTGCACTTGCTGAAATGAACAGCAAGTTTCTCAGTCAGTGTCTGCTGCTGGGACTGATCCCACTCCAGGGTTAGAGTTACAGCCAGAGCCTGGGGTGCAGAGCCAAGGACACTGCTCAGCTCTGAGGAACATTTTACCCTCCAGAAGGAGTCAAGAGCTCCCACCTGAACCCTCCTTTGGGGAGGAGCAGACAAGAGAGATGCCAGAACTGACCAAACAGAGGATTCCATCCCATACACCTCAGACTCAGGAGAAATTGGAGGGATCACAAGGCTCAAACCCCTTCCTGCTTCCCCTTCTTCCCCTGTTCCCTGTTTGCTTCAGCATCCTGGGAGGATTCCATCCCTTCCTCTGCCTGTGCTCCTGATCCTGATCCTGAATCTGTGTGTTCTGCCTCCAGCTCCCAACTNGGAGCACAGGCAGAGGAAGGGGTTTGAGCCTTGTGATCCCTCCAGTTTCTCCTGAGTCTGAGGTGTATGGGATGGAATCCTCTGTTTGGTCAGTTCTGGCATCTCTCTTGTCCGATCCTCCCCAAAGGAGGGTTCAGGTGGGAGCTCTTGACTCCTTCTGGAGGGTAAAATGTTCCTCAGAGCTGAGCAGTGTCCTTGGCTCTGCACCCCAGGCTCTGGCTGTAACTCTAACCCTGGAGTGGGATCAGTCCCAGCAGCAGACACTGACTGAGAAACTTGCTGTTCATTTCAGCGAGTGCAGCTCCTGACAAGAGACTGAGCTGAAAGCAAAAGTACAAACCAGAAAATCACCTTTATCCTGGCCCAGACCAGGACAAGGATCTCCTTGTGCCAGCAGCAGTGAGTGGGGCTGTTCAGGTGTGCTGAGCTCTCTGGGGTCAGGGGATGCTGAGCAGTCAGAGGTGACTTTGCTTTCTCTCTGCTGTTCCTCAGCCTTTTCTGGTTCCCAGAGGTGTGGCATGGCTCTGGTGTGGAGGTTGGGAAGGGTCTTTTTAGTGCCAAATCGTTGGTTTCTCTTCTCGTTATCCTCTGCTGCCACCACATCTCATGCTGCTGTTTGCTGCTGTGCTCTTTGCTTTTTTTTTTTTTTTTCCAGTCCCCCCCTGTGCCTCGGGTGATGGTGTGAGCAGTGTGGGGTTCCCTTCCCTGGGGACAGCCTCTTCCCTGGGGGCTCACAGCATGGATTTCCTCCCAGAAGAGAAGGTGATGCTGGGGATGGGGTGAGGGACACTTCCCAAGCTGTAAAATCCTGGTTGTGCCTCCAACCACACGTCCCAGCAGGATGTTACCAAAGGGGACTGCTCCAGTGGCTGGGGACAGAGGACAAAGGGCAGGGTGGGAGGTGGGAAGCCAGGGCAAGCAGGTCCGTGGGGTTGATGGCCACGGGCTGGTAGCCCATTGAACAGGCAACCCCAGGTGTCTGGAGCTGGAGAGTGACAGAGAGCACGGGCCACCTGCCCACAGATGCTGCAGCTGGAGAAGGAAAGGGGTCAGCTTGCTGGTGTGAGGCCAGAATCCAAGGAGAAAGAGGCAGTGATCCGGGGTCTGCAGGAGGAGGTTGCAGCCATGGCAAAGGTCCTGGCTCAGGCAGCAGAAAGGAATGAAGTGGTGCTGGCCCAGAAGCTGCTCACCTTCAACCAAGAGCTGGGAGCCAAAAAGGAGGAGATCAGAGCCCTGAAGGAACAGGTAGAGGAAACTTGGGGTGGCACCACGCAGGGAAAGCACCTCTGGAATGGGTGTAATGTTGGGGGAACACTTGGGGTGTAAGAGGGTGACACCTCTGAGACCAAGGAAATGAGGGGAGNCAGCCAGAGCCTGGGGTGCAAGGCCAAGGACACTGCTCAGCTCTGAGGAACATTTTACCCTCCAGAAGGAGTCAAGAGCTCCCACCTGAACCCTCCTTTGGGGAGGAGCAGACAAGAGAGATGCCAGAACTGACCAAACAGAGGATTCCATCCCATACACCTCAGACTCAGGAGAAATTGGAGGGATCACAAGGCTCAAACCCCTTCCTGCTTCCCCTTCTTCCCCTGTTCCCTGTTTGCTTCAGCATCCTGGGAGGATTCCATCCCTTCCTCTGCCTGTGCTCCTGATCCTGATCCTGAATCTGTGTGTTCTGCCTCCAGCTCCCAACTGCTCCTGACCCCAGGATTCCAGCCTGGACTTTCCCAGGGCTGCCCTGCAGCCTCGGGGGTGACGTGAGAGTTATTGGGGGAGAGGGGGGAGGAACCTGGGATCAATTTTCCTGTCTATTTGTACAGATTTAGTAATTTTTCCTATTTATCATTCCTGTTTCATTAAAGTTGTGTAGTTCAGTTCCCAACCCATCAGTCTCTCTCCCTTATTCTCTCTCCTTTCCTTATCAGGGAGGGGAGGGGGATTCATAGAGAGAGGCTTATGGAGATGGGCTTCACCTGAGGGGTTCAGTTACATTTGGATGCTGGAGAGATTCACCACGAGCTGGTGTGTCCCCAGGTATCCTTATTATGCTTTTTCCTTACATGAGTGCCACCCAGATTTAGACCCAAACGTTTCCCTGGCAAGGGCTGCAGGACTCAGCACCCAGGGCGAGCGGCTGGGAGCATCTTTCAGCCCATCTCCTCACCCATCTCTCTCTCTGGTTTCCATGGAAACTGCCGGAGGACAGCCACCTCCAGCAGCAGGAATTGGGATTGAGGAGGACAACCACCTCCAGCAGCAAAGATGGGGATGTGGGGAGCCCAGAGATGACTGCAACAGGTCCCTTGGTACAGGGAGGCTGTCCCCTATCCCTGCATCCACCAAACATCTGGGATATCTCTGATTCCTGGAGATCTTCCCATTCCCTCAGCATGTTTTGGAGCTTGGGGATCAAGAGGCATCTCTGCCCCAGGACAAATTTTTGCTTTGTTGGGTTTGGGCACCCACAATCTCTGCAGGGGTCTGGTTTGTCCTGTGGGGATGGAAACCTTGCAGGGACAGAGCTCTCATCTGGGAAGTCCTGAACTCGGTCTCCCATCTGCAGGAAGGCTGTAAAAACAGGGAAAAGGCTGTCCTCATCCTGGAAAAATACTCTGGAGGGAGATATTAGAGATTTCAGAGGAGGTACCTGGTCCACTTGGGTGGACTCCCTGGCAAAACAAGACTTATAACTGGGAATTGCCTTTTCCAGAGGCAAATGTCTCTCCTGATGGAGCTGATGTATAGATATTGAATGCAGCAAGATCAAGATCAATATTTACCACCAGAAGCAAGAAACCTTTTTCCTGGCTGGAACAGGAAGCAAGCATCAGATGCCCACTTTACCAGAAATGTTTGGAAATTTTGCTTTTTGTTGTGGTTTTTTTTTTCCCTCTTGTAGTTAGCTCTGAGGTGGGATGTCAGTGCTGAGATTTGGAAGGGCTGACATCCCCAGAGCCATCTGGGAAGCAGGGGTGTAAATATATTCTTGTAGGTCTGAGCTGACAGCTTGGTTTTAAGCACTCAAGGGCCTGGCCAAGGGGCAGCTGCCTTCATGTGTGTGATTTTGCTGATCTGCAGAGCTCCAGCTCTCACTTATGAGGCTCACCAGGGTGAGGAACCAGCCCCACCAGTACCAGTCCTTGGCATCTCTTCTCCCAGGGCTTGCTCTAGGGTTTGTGCTGGTAAATGGCAAGAACCGAATCACTCCCAAGCGTTTGGCTTTCAATTGGCCTCCCTCTCCTGCCACCCCGAATTCCTCCTGCTGCCCTGACAAGAAAAACACAACCCTTGGTTAGAAGAGGAGAGGAGAGGAAGAGGAGAGGAAGAGGAGAGGAAGAGGAGAGGAAGAGGAGAAGAGAGGAAGAGGAGAGGAAGAGGAGAGGAAGAGGAGAAGAGAGGAAGAGGAGAGGAAGAGGAGAGGAAGAGGAGAGGAAGAGGAGAGGAAGAGGAGATTAAACTATCAGGGAAAAAGGTTAGGGAGGTCTGAGGTTCTCTGAGGATGAAGGAGTTTGTCTGTATGCAATGTAGTTTACAGATTCCCCAAAAGTATTGGGGAATACGGATTTGCTGATGGTTTGGCCGATGGGAAATTTGCTGCCAGTGCTGATAGAATGACAGTGGCATAGCTCTGCCAAGGCTCTTTGCAATGCTCATAAGCATCACCAAAATAAAAAAAAGATCTACAGGAAAAGGTCTACAGGAAATCCTTAGGTCGCTTCAGCTCTGAGCCAAAAACACTCTGGTCCTTCCTTCATGGGTTTGCTGTTCTGGCCTCTGATTGAGGCATCACCTTGGGGC